>CM038487.1:2895334-3476296 GCA_021464305.1 Kandelia obovata
AACCTCAAATCCAAAACCTTGGGGCCCCAATCCCGTTACCCTAGTATCCTAAATTATCGACCTTTAACCTTTGAACCTAAACTCTAGACCCTAGCTCTAATATTTAAGGAAAATTTCTTTGTTTTCTATGTAAAATGGTTGAGTGTTTAAATGTAAAGGTTTTAAAAATTAAGGATAAAATCCCTAAAACTCTAAATCCTAAACCCTATAAACCTTGAACTCTAAAACACAGACCCTAATTCCTACACCTCAATCGTTCAACCTGTCTATCCCTACCCTTGCCTTTAAATCCTAATTTGAAACCCTTAAAATTTTTACTCTTAACTCTTATAAATTATTTGTTTTTCATTAATTTAGAGTCTTTTTGTTATGTGTCTCTTATTTTTCACCTTTCTCCTTATTGCTTGTTTTCATCTAAAAAGTTGTTACGATAATTGTGATTTGGGCATTATAATTTGATTAGATGAGAGATAGAATAGGTAAGAAGGTAATTAAAATATATTAGTTCTTAATGTTGAAAATTTTAGTAAAATTTTGTATCTTTCTATATAAAAATTGGTTAATTTAGGATAAAATCGAAGACTTGTGTAAAACATTTATAAAAATCAAAAATACATTTAAATTGAAAACCTACTTAAAATTAAAATGCTTTTTTAAATAAAAATAAATTAGATTTTAATTTATAAATTTTATTTTAAATTTATTTGTGGAGTTTTTTATATGATAAAATAATTTTATTTTATTGTATATAAAGTTCTAATGGTTATTGATTATTTACTTGGTCATTTTAACTAAAAACAAATACTCATGAGGTGAAACTAAAACTAAGAGTTAACAAATTGACTATCTGAATTTGATCTCAAGTTAATGAATTAAATTTTTTTAAATAATTTTATTCAATTTATAATTAAAATAGTATTCCCAGTAGTTATTAACAAAGACAAAGATGAGAAATTCACAAATCAAATAAAAAAAATCCTTTGTTTTAAGAATGATAATATTGGTATTAACGAGACAGGATACTCTCCCCGGACACGATGAAAATCAACACTAAAATTTAGGTCAAGAACTTCGATAGGACGGAAATGAAATCAGACAGAGCAGTCCCGAGCCTGGGCCCGGTCATGACGACTGACGAGGAGAAGATTGTGGACAAACAAACTATATGGGCATTTATGTAACTTGACATATAACGTTGTTCAGGGCTTGGGATTTGGAATACTCTCTCCCCCTTTACTTTTAGGCAATATTTTTCTGTTCCTTGCCTTTTTCCTTTTTTTGAACAAAACTTTCCTTTTTCTTTTTTTTTTCATTTTTGGGATTGAAATTGAAAAAAATAAAGGAAAAAAAATTGATACATTATATAGCAATAATAGAAACTCGACTCCCACGCTATTTGTATTTTTATTCATATATTCATATATCTTGCCTGGTGAAATTATTATTGGTATTGTCGTCTTTTTTATTATTATTATTATTATTATTTGCAATCCGATTCCAAAACATCGGCTTTGCTCATCTTCCTCTTCTTTCCGCTTTTTCATGTTCCTCGTTAATCATCTTCGTTTTGAATAGTAATTGGGCATAAGCCATAGATAAAGAGCGTGTCAATTGGCACGTGTGATCGAACGGTCACTGTTTTGTGCCTTTTCCGTCGGTCTCTTGTCTCTTGCTCGCTCTCGCGTCGACGACAATAGTCGACCTGCAAACCGTAGCGAATCTTCTTCCAATCCAATCCAAAGCTTTTGATCGCTGCTGCTTTATCAGTTGCATCGTTTCAGGTTTGCTGATTTTTTCCATTTGAAAATTTTTTGATTCGAGTCAGTAAGCTAATTCGACCTAGGGTTACTTACTATGTTTGATTCTATCATTCAATTAACTCTCCAATTTTTTAACATGCATCGTAATTGATCTTAATCATATGATACAATTGCCCAATTTCTTTTTAATTTTAACTACAGTGGTTTCGTTCTCCTCTTTCCCCAAATTCTCGAAATCCCGGTTCACCCGACTCAGCCCGCCAATTATTTCACTTGCTTCGATTGATTACACGAATTAATACTCAGTTAAGAAACAATTAGTTTGCAACGTAGCTATTCATTGCCACCAAGCGATCATTGCTATTGATATTACTCTGCTGCTCCGTGTCAATCCTATCTTCTGTCTACTTCTCTTTCTTCAAATCTTTGAATGTCCCAATTCATTTCCTCTTGGCCGTCTCATAGATTATATCCAATTGCTTTCTTCTTTTCTCTTCTCCCCTAATTTTTTTTTTCTTGAACTACATAGCCTTCTCTCATGGCTTCAAACTGGCCTTGCTTGCCATACACAGATGCAGTAAAAACCTGGACTTGGTTTGAAATCTGTGTTTCCATTCTTGCAGTTGGAGCCGAACCAGCATGACTTGTTTATAGTTCAGGTGTAAAGGAAGATGAATGTGCAGGCACATTTGTCTGGGCAGATCTCTGGACGGGTTCCCAATCAGTTACCCCAGCAAAATGGGAGTGCTCTTCCTCTGACCCAAATGCAGAATTTAGCTGCTGGGGGAGGTGGTGGTGGTGGAGGAGGAAGTGATGCTCCTCACACCATGTTTGGCATGGAGCCTGAGCTTCATAAGGCACGCATTCATATGTGGGATAAAATGTAAGGTTTTCTTTCAATCCCTTGATTCAGGTTTTGAGAAATAAGATGCTCACATAGCTAAATCTGTTTGTTGTATTGGTATATAACACTCACTATTGTTACCTTTTTTCCTAGTTTTAGCAGAAAACTTGTTCTTGTTTATTTTTATTGTAATTTGAGCCTAATTGAATTAAGGCACAAATAAACATTTTCTGTTACCATGGAAAGTGTGCCATGTGAATCGAATGCAATGGCATATTATTGACCTCTTTTCTTTATCATTTCTAGCTTTGCAATCATATTGCAGCGGCACCATCACCCAGTTGGTGAACCACAGAAGCAGAAGTTTAGGGATATTGCCAAACGCCTAGAAGAGGGTTTGTTCAAAGCTGCTCAGACAAAGGTGCCCTCAAAATAAAAACGTTTTTGCTCCCTTTATTTATCCTTTAAGCCTGTGTTGAATCTTATCTTTTGTGCTTATTTTAGTGCTCAAACATAGTTAGAAGAGTGACCCCATATTTTTTTTATCTTTTTTGTTACTTCCCCAAACTTTGGATTATCAAATTTTGTTTGTTTGGTGAAATGGAGTGGTAACATCTCCATATTTCCAGGCAGCATACTGCAGATTCCTTTTCCTGTTGCTTTATTGCTCTGTTTCCTTCATGGCTCCACACAGCAGTGAAACTATTTTTGCAGGAGGATTATATGAACCTAAACACCTTAGAGAGTCGTCTGAGTGCTTTGCTTAAGCGGATACCTGTTAATAACCACAATCAACGACAAGCACAGTTCGTGAATTCTTCTTCTTCCATCGGTACAATGATACCAACTCCGGGTATGTCGCATAGTGGAAGTTCCAACTTGATGGTTTCTTCAGTGATTGCTTCCAGCACCTTTGATACTGTAGCATCTACAACTGTCAATACTGCGAGCCTGCTGCCAACCCCCGGAACCTTTAGTGGCTCTGATGGTAAACTTAATTGTTACAGATCTTGTTACAATCACTATTCATTTCCTTACATCTTCAGATGTATGATAACTCAATGGATACAGGAACTCTAACAAATGGGTATCAACAAACACCAGCTACTTATTCCATTGGTTCTGGCGGGAACATGTCATCTATGGGTGTGCAGAGAATGATTCCAACACCCGGACTTAGTAGTAACAACAATAGTAACCAATCTTACATAAATGTGGAATCTTCTAACAACAGTGGCAGTTATTCCACAGTTGAATCTTCGATGGTTCCACAGCCACAGCAGCAAAAGCGGTATTCTGGTGGTCAGAACAGCCTTATTTTGCAGAACCTTGGCAGCCAAATAGGTGGCAATGTAAGGCCTGGCATGCCGCAAAAGTCTTATGGTTTCTCTAGTGGGGCTTTAAATGGTGGGATGGGGACTATAGCAAACACTTTACAGCTTGTGAATGAAGCTAGGATCTCTGAGGGTTATGTTACTTCCACACCCTATACCAATTCATCTAAACCACAACAGCAGCACTTTGATCAACATCAGCAACAATTGATGCAGAGTAATCTCTCTCTCTCTCTCTCTCTCCACCTGCCCCTGCTTTCTCATATATTTGATAAATATGTAACCTGAGCAATGGTTTCTACAAGAAAATCTAATTGCAAATAATCAATGTATCAGGTGCTGATTCTTTTGGTTCTGGAAATATCTATGGTCCTGTAACGTCTGTTGGATCAATGATGAATCCTCAGAATTTGAGTTCTGTGGGCATGCACTCTATGTCAAAGACAAATTCTACTATCATAAACAATCAGTCAAATTTACATGGGACTCAACCGGCTGTGCACATGAAACCTCAGTCACTTCATCAGTCACAAAAAATGAATTTCCAGTCTCCCCTATCATCAAGAGAAGGTTTTCTACAGTCTCATCAACGTCAACAATTTCACCTGCATCCTCATCAGTTTCAGCAGCAGCATGTACAGAAGCTGCAAGGTCAGCAGCACCAGCACCTGATGACCAATGATGCTTTTGGTCACTCTCAATTGCCATCTGATCATAGTATTCAAGTGAAGCATGAGCTAGGAGTGGAGCACAATAATGGACCTTTGCTCTCACAAGCCTCTGAGCAGCTACAGGTATCTGACTTGCAAAATCAATTTCAGCAGAATGTTGCTGAAGACAATGCCAGAACTGCACAAAACATCCCTCGACCGTGTGGACAGCATGACTTGTGCTCTTCGCTGACTCAAAATTCACAGCAAATGCAACAAATACTGCATTCACATCAATTTGTATCAGAGTCTCAGAGTGATTTTAACAGCCTTTCTATTGGAATACAATCAGATTCAATGTTACAGGGTCAATGGCATCCTCAATCACAAGAAAAGGGTTGCATGCCAGAAAACATGTTGCAGGAGCATCGTGTCCAAGAAGATTTCCATCAAAGACTATCCAAACAAGATGAAGCTCAGCCTAATAATTTAGCTTCAGAAGGATCTATTGTTGGTCAAACTGTTCCTCCTAGACGTGCATCTGAACCCCAGATTTCCAACAGTACTACTTATAAATTTGGAAATGCAAATCGTGACCGGCAGTTTAAAAATCAACAAAGGTGGCTTTTGTTCTTGTGGCATGCTCGTCGATGCACAGCTCCCGAAGGAAAGTGTCCTGAGTTGAACTGCATAAATGCCCAGAAATTGTTGAGACACATGGGAAGATGCAATTTATCTTCATGTCCATATCCCCGTTGTCACCATACCAGGATATTGGTTCAACACTTCAAGCACTGCAGAGATGTGGGTTGCCCTGTTTGTGTTCCTGTAAAAAATTATCTTGAAGCACAAATAAGGCCACGTTCTCGTCCAATCTCTGACACCGGCTTGCTGAGAAAATCAAGTGAGACTGCAGAAAATTCAGCAAGGTTGATGTCAAAAACTGCGTCAGTTGTCGAGTTTTCAGAAGATCTACAACCTTCTATTAAACGCATGAAGATTGAGCAATTGCCTCAATCCATTAAACCTGAGAGTGAAGGTTCTGCCATATCAGCATCTGTAATTGGTGATTCCCAAATATCGCATGATATTTGGTCTCAAGATTACAAACATGATGACATTGGTGTTCCAGTTAAGTCTGAGCACATGGAAGCCAAGTTGGAATCTAGTGTGATTTCCAAGCAGGGAAATTCTGGCAATAGTGAGAGGAAACAGGACAGCCTGGATGATATCAGCTTCCAAAGGCCTGATGGCGAGTCTATCATGCACAATGAGTCTGTCTGTCTAACAAAGCAAGAGAGCATTAAAATTGAGAAAGAAACTGAACCGGTGAATCAAGGAAATTGCATGCAACCGAATGAAATTGCCACTGGAGCTAAATCTGGGAAGCCAAAAATAAAAGGGGTGTCATTAACTGAACTTTTTACTCCAGAACAAATTAGGGAGCATATTATAGGCCTCAGACAGTGGGTTGGCCAAGTAAGTTTTTAACCCTTTTCAGTTTTCCCTTTGAAGAAAGTGGATTCCCTTTGTTTTTTTCTTTTATTTAGTGTACCACTTCATTTTTATATATAATGTCAAGAAGTACTGAAACATGTTGCAGTTTCTGCATTACAATGATGGTTTGCATTGCAAATTTTCCTAATTAATTTTCAACTTGTGAAATATATGAGTCACCATTTGGCTAGACATGCATCTCAATGTCTTCATCTTCTTTTGATGTATTAGCTATTTTCTCCTCAGAGAATCACAAAATTTTGGCTATTTTTGCATGTGCTACACCTTAATGATAATCAAATTTTAAACTGAATACATTGATGTTTTATCTTTTCTTGATTGGACTTTGGTCCTGATTGGTTCAGGGAATGATGAAAAAAGAAAAGAAAAGGCAATCCCTTTTAGCCCCTCTTGTCCTGATTGGTTCACTGGATAACATGCGGTTCAAGCATATTTTGTCAAAATGCAAAAGCACGTGGGTTCCTTATTATAAATGAAAGACAAAAACACAAATGTTATGCGGGACTTGTGTTTTCTGTCAAGTGGCCATTTGGTTGCTTATCAATCATTTTACATTGTGAGAACACTGCTTCAACTTCTTGTTATAGCCAGTCAAATTATAATGTGCAATCATGATAAAGCAAGTCCAGAAAGTATTTTAGCTTTGCTGTGACAAGGCTTGGGAACCTTCTCCTTTGTATGCTCTTTAAGTGCATTTATTTTCATAGACAAGTTAGCATAATGCTAATGAAGCAAGCCTCCAGTTTTTTTGGGTTGTTGCTGTTGGCTTGGTGCCCTAAATCCTCATGACAAGGCATTTATTTTTACATTAGCTTTATTGCTGTTGATAGCCCATTTCTTTTCTAACTAGAATCGAACAACTATTTAGATTCAAAAGTTCCCTAATGTTTTCTCTTTTTTTTTTTTTGTTTTGTTTCATGCAGAGTAAGGCCAAGGCTGAAAAAAACCAAGCAATGGAGCATTCAATGAGTGAGAACTCATGCCAGTTGTGTGCAGTTGAAAAGCTTACTTTTGAGCCACCACCAATATATTGCACACCATGTGGTGCCCGCATAAAGCGAAATGCAATGTATTATACCATGGGAGCTGGTGATACCCGGCACTACTTTTGTATCCCATGTTATAATGATGCTCGTGGAGACACTATTGTTGTTGATGGAACTGCAATTCCAAAGGCAAGGCTTGAGAAGAAGAAAAATGATGAGGAGACTGAAGAATGGGTGCGCCAATTTTTGCATTGTCACTGTGTTTTTTCTTCATAAATGTAGTTTTTGTGTTGCAGCAATATTAAGTAATGGCATTTACATTGTGTGTGATTTGATGTGCACACAGTGGGTCCAATGTGACAGATGTGAAGCCTGGCAGCACCAAATTTGTGCTTTATTCAATGGTCGGAGAAATGATGGTGGGCAAGCTGAATATACTTGCCCTAATTGCTACATTACAGAGATTGAAAGAGGAGAACGTAAGCCCTTGCCACAGAGTGCTGTTCTTGGGGCCAAAGATTTGCCGAGGACCATTCTTAGTGACCACATAGAGCAACGGTTATTCAAGAGACTGAAGCAGGAAAGACAGGATAGGGCCAGGCTTCAAGGAAAAAGTTATGATGAGGTGGTTTACATGTGCCCTGTTTATTCTACGCTATTGACATACTGACCAGTTGTCTTATGTAACCTCCAGATGTGCATTTATTTCCACACACATACCTATAACCATACCAATGGATGATCTGGTGAATTTGCTGTCCATATGTAATATTGGAAAGGTTGAATGTAGATCTGCTTGTGAAAATGGTGCTAGGAAGAATTACACAATCATATGTGAAACACACATGATTGTTATCAATGACTAAATTCTCTTTCTGCGAGGACTACATGGATGATGTAGTATCAGAAAATAATTGGGATTTAAGTTGATTCTCTAGGTAATCTTGGTAAAACTATAACACATTCTTGTGTAGTTGATATTAACATTCCTGAAGCATAATTGTTTGTAAAAATCCCACCCAGTAGTTCTGTGTCTAGAGCTAATGCAGTTTTCTCTGTTTTCCTATCTAGAATTTACAAATATTTGTTCTCTCTAATAAGGTATTTCTGGATGCAGTGTACAGTGTTCTGTGATTCTGTGCTGTTCTAGTGAACTGGTGTTGTTGTCATGGATAATCATTTTGAATGTATGCAAATAAGTGTCTCACTTGGTAATTGCAATGGTTTGATTTCTGAGGCTACCTATATTTTCAGGTTCCTGGAGCAGAAGCTCTTGTAATTCGAGTTGTTTCATCAGTGGACAAAAAGTTGGAAGTGAAGCAACGGTTCCTTGAAATTTTTCGAGAAGAGAATTACCCTACTGAATTTCCTTACAAGTCCAAGGTATGCAGGAGATGCAATTTAATTTGACGTGCTTATTGTTGCTAGACATTTATTTTGCTTTGGGCCTTTCTTGATGCCTGAGGGCTCCATCAAAGTGTTGCTCTGGTTCAAATCAAAATGAAAAGAATAGAACAGGAATTGTACTAGGTGCTAGTACTTGAGAATTTCTCAAATAGTTAGTAGCTTGGTATAATAGTAAAGTCACTTCATTATGACCTAGAGTTTGCATGTTCAAGTCACAGAGACATCCTCTTTGGGAAAACAAGAGTAAGGGTGCATATGTCTCTCTTCCCTAGACCCCACGCCCGTAGCATGAGACTCATGCATCTGGATGTCTCTTTTTTAATTAGTACTTTATGCACTGTGACTTCAGAGTATCTGACTCTGAAATTTTTCTTCCAGGTAATTTTGTTATTTCAGAAGATTGAAGGAGTGGAGGTATGTCTGTTTGGCATGTATGTTCAAGAATTTGGGTCAGAATGCCAATTTCCAAATCAGCGCCGTGTATATCTGTCTTATCTTGATTCTGTGAAGTATTTTAGACCTGAGATTAAAGCAGTGACTGGAGAGGCTCTGCGTACATTTGTTTATCATGAAATATTGGTTAGTTGCAGATACTTATTGTCCTTATTGTCTATATCTTCTGAAGGTATCAGCAAAAGATTTGGTCAGGAATTATCATTGGAGCTATTAGTTTTACATCTCTATCTCTGCAGATTGGATATCTTGAGTACTGCAAGAAGAGGGGTTTTACCAGTTGCTATATATGGGCTTGCCCTCCACTAAAGGGTGAAGATTATATATTGTATTGTCACCCAGAAATTCAGAAGACACCAAAATCAGACAAGCTCAGGGAATGGTGAGTGTAATAACCCCAAGGAGACATTCTTTGTGTTGTTTCACATTGCAGAGTTGTTTATGTCCTTCTCGAACTCTGATGTTGGGTTGCTTGGTTGTCTTTTTATTTCAGGTACTTATCAATGTTAAGAAAAGCCACCAAGGAAAATATTGTGGTTGAACTCACCAATTTGTTTGATCATTTCTTTGTATCTATCGGGGAATGCAAAGCAGAAGTGACAGCAGCTAGGCTGCCATACTTTGATGGTGACTATTGGCCTGGTGCTGCTGAGGATTTAATTTATCAGCTTAATCAAGAAGAAGATGGCAGAAAACAAAATAAGAAGGGAACAACCAAAAAGACCTTAACAAAAAGGGCCTTAAAAGCATCTGGTCAGTCGGATCTTTCTGGGAATGCTTCCAAGAATCTGCATCTAATGCATAAAGTAATTCTTATCTCTCATTTGTGGCAACTTTGTGTTTTTCCAAAGATAAATTTCTTTCAGGTGGCCTCTTTAATAAAAAGGAAAGTAAAAAATTAGAGAGCCAATGGAAAGACAATCCCTGCCCAAAGAAAAAAGAATTCTTTTATTGACAACCTTACACAATTCATTCTCTTGTGGTTTAATCATATTGTGTCCGAATTCTTAATGATTGCCAAATGCATGATGAGATAGAGCTGAGATATCATAACCACTTGTTCATGTATGCCTCATGAGCTCCTACATCAATCTTTTTCCAGTTTGAAGCCTGCTATTAAATTTTCAGCATTTTTTTCCATCTTCCTCGTTATCTTTTCCATTTTTATAAACTGAATTAATCTTATTGTGGATCTTTGTGCTCATTTTTCTCTATTCGGAACTAAATTGTTTGAAGACTTAACAATGGTAAGTCTCTTTTTAACTGACCCCATCCCAATTGATTTGAGGACAATAGTTCTTAGATGGTTTATCAACAGTTTTGTTCCCTGTACTTTGAATACCAACCAACCTCCACTACTAGAGTAGAAGAGTTCCAAAATTCCTCTTTTAGCAGCTCATCCCAAGGAAAGCCGCACACAGGGAGCAGGGGGAGGGGGTGAGGGGCATTGATTATCAGCAACCTTACTAAAATGCAATCAAATTTCCACCTTGACCATCAAAGGGAACACAATTGCTATTTAATTCATAAATCCTCTGGGCTGGCTTGTGGCCCAAGATAAGACTTGGGGGGGGGGGAATGACATAGATAGATTATATGCAGAGATTGGGAATGAGAAAATGTAAAAAGGAGATGATTTGTGGGAGGAGAGAGGCAGAGGGACAGGCAGAGGATGGAGGAGTCTGGAAGAAACTAATTGAAAAGGTTTGGCAGTAAGGAACAAGAAAGCATAAGTGAAAAAGGATAGAGCGAACAAGACAAAGCAATGATTTAGGAACAAACAGATAAATAAATGTATTTTATGCATTGAAATGATGGGCAGATTATCTAAAATGCAGCATTGTCACATAAAATAATAGAGGATAAAAGTTTGGATGGATTTATTGGAAGTGTTGCCAACCTCACATCCTGTCTGAGAAGTTATTTTAATGTCATGTCCTTCAACTGTAATAATAATGTGGTTTTTACAAATTTAAGATTGTCTCATGAAGTTAGCTTTTTGTGCAGCTTGGTGAGACAATTTGCCCAATGAAGGAAGATTTTATCATGGTTCATTTACAGCATTGCTGCACATTTTGCTGTATTTTAATGGTATCTGGAAATCGTTGGGTTTGCAACCAGTGCAAAAGTTTCCAGATTTGTGATAAGTAAGAATCCTGTATTCTGTACATACTTTTATTTTTCTGTTTTTGGTTCTGGATGTTGTTCATATTAGTATATCATCAATAAGAGGGAATGATGGATCTGTGATCATTCTAGGAAGGGTCAAATAAGAAATGAGGATAATTGGCTGCAAACTAAGTTTAATACTGATTGGAGATAAGAGGAGGGAATGGCATTTGCATTGGTTTGGACTTGTCTAATGTAGATTTATAAATTCTCCAATTAAGTAAGGTGACCATGTTCAGATAGATGGCAAGAGGAAAAGGAGAGGACAACCTAAGTTAACTTGAGAATCTTTATTTGGGAAGGATTTATAACAATTACAGTACCCAACCCCAATTAAATTTGGGACTAAAGTTTTGTTGTCTCCTTTCACTGTACATCCTGATTGTTTAGCAGTTGATGACTCCTAAATAAGACCCTTTTCTGTGGTGGAGTCTATTCACTTATATGGCTTCTGGAGCTTCTAATGTTTATGCTTGTGTATCCAAAGGTGCTATGAAGAAGAGCAGAATCGTGATGAAAGAGAGCGACATCCTGTGAACCAAAGGGAGAAACATGTCCTTTATCCAGTAAGTTGTTCAGCCTTCAAAAGTGTTTATTTGTCCTCATATTAAAAGCTTGCCATTTGAATTCTGCTTTTTAAAATGCACACTTCACAAATTCACCATTTTTCCCATTTTACAAGAAAAATAACAATTTCTGGACTCTGCAGATTGAAATCACAGATGTGGCTGCCGATACAAAGGATAAAGATGAAATACTTGAGAGTGAATTTTTTGACACAAGACAAGCTTTTCTAAGCCTTTGTCAAGGAAATCATTACCAGTATGATACATTACGTCGAGCTAAACATTCTTCAATGATGGTCCTTTATCATCTACATAATCCAACTGCTCCTGCATTTGTGACAACATGCAATGTATGTCATAATGACATTGAAACGGGTCAAGGTTGGCGTTGTGAAGTTTGCCCTGATTATGATGTGTGCAATTCATGTTATCAAAAGGATGGGGGCATTGACCATCCTCACAAGCTGACTAATCACCCATCCATGGGTGATCGAGATGCACAAAACAAAGAAGCTAGACAGTTCAGGGTCTTGCAGGTATCCCATTTCTTTCTATTTGATTGCTTTATCTATAATCTACATCTCTCCTATATATAAAAGTGTGATTGGTTTACAATTTTTTTTTTTCTATTATACTCCTATCTTTCATGACTTATGGATAAAAATATCTTACATTTTTTGAGTGGCAAATTTTTACTGTTATGCTCTTATCTTTCGTGGTTTATTAATGCATTAAAGAAATGCATTTCATGTGTTAACAAACATGCATACTTAAGTTATTTGGATTGAGAACTATTATTTGATTTTCTATTTGTTTATATGATTGGTTTATTTCTCACCATATCAACTTTGTGTTTCTTGTTCTTGTATTTTTATTATAATCTTTTTGCTCTTATGTTGAAATAAAATACTGTTTACCCTTTTTTATGATGGTTCATTACCTTGCCTTTTTGTTTTTCTTATAAATACCTTAGAAAAGTTTGATCATCAAATATGTGATAAATAAAAATTCTTTTTTCCAATGAAAAAAGAGAAAAATTAATAAGCTTGTCAGTATGGTATCAAAGGGAAAAACATAGTTTAATGTGCTAAATTTTTTTTATTGTTATTATACATTAATTCAAGATTGCATTGAGCACCTACTCTGCCATGTTTAGCTGAAAAAGTAAGATCTCATGTATGAGTCTCAAATAATTAGCCATTATATATTAAAAGAATCTTTTCTCACTTTCCCATCCACTTGGATTTTATTCACCCTTTTTAATTAAAGCATTTGTAGGTCTATATTGAACATATCCAAACCAATGCAAACTTCATTCTTTCAATTCATCTCCAATTGTTGTTACACCTACTTTGCTATGAATATCATCATTTCTCATTTGATTCTTCCTAGAGTAACCGCAGATCTATTTTAAGTATTTTCATTTCTTTGCCTAGAGCAAAACTTGTGTTCATTGTTGTTGATCCCAAGTCCATATAAAGTAAAAGGTTTGTGGTAGATTGGGAGCCAGTGAAACCCTTATGACAGAATCCTTTTTACGACCTTTTTACGACATACTATTGAATAATATATCTTTTTCGTTTTGCATTATAATTTATAATTTACCTGTGTAGAAGATTAGCTGCTTTTCTTCATTCTTTTTGCCAGACTTTATTTAGTATTGCTTCTTAAACTGATTTATCCGTGTTTTTATAATTCCTGATTAATAGGAGGCCCATTGGCCATAGAAACACTACAGTGAGCAGCTGGGTGGCTCCCTCTACCTCATAATCCCCATTTGTTTCATCCAATGGTTTGAGCTTGAGACCTCCAATTTGGAAGTTTAAGCATGCCATTGGAATGTCATCCCAGGACAGACTAATACATAATTTAATGCATCAGTATATTTTACTTTCTCTAAGCCAGCATCAAAAAATGGAATGCAAAAATAGTTCTCATAAAAACTATTGGAGTTTTCAGCCTCATATGTTTCCTTTTACATAACATGGGCCTCAGTTTAGTTGGATGTTTGATGTTGCAGCTTCGGAAAATGCTTGATCTTCTGGTGCATGCATCGCAATGCCGTTCACCACATTGCCAATATCCGAACTGTCGTAAGGTGAAGGGGCTTTTCCGGCATGGGATACAATGCAAAATACGTGCATCTGGAGGTTGTGTTCTGTGTAAGAAAATGTGGTATCTCCTGCAACTTCATGCTCGGGCATGCAAAGAGTCCGAATGCCATGTACCGCGTTGCAGGTTTATGCATTTTATTGGATACTTTGTTGGTCTAGCTTTCTCCTTTTATCTCACTTTTTTGGTAGAATTACAGTTTAAATTACTTTATGTTTGTATATCCAGAGATCTAAAAGAGCATTTGAGGAGACTGCAGCAGCAGTCTGATTCACGGCGTCGGGCTGCTGTGATGGAGATGATGAGACAAAGGGCTGCAGAGGTTGCTGGCAATTCTGGGTCTAGATTGTAAATAGAGCATCGTTGTTTTTGTGGAGGCTATCAGATAGAGAGGCATGTAGACAATAGTTTTGTGCTGCTTTGCTGGTTACTGCTTGAAACAAGGCAGTAACAGAAAAGGCAGCAAATGTAGGTGGGTCAGAGGGGATATAGCATCACGGTAGCATAGCATTTTTGTTTCTGGTCATGCTGTTTGAAGAAAATTCTTTCATTCATGTCCCCTCCGGCCTGCATTCCCCAAGAAGGAAACAAGTGAAATTCATTGACCAAGGCCGCCCAATTCATCGGCAGCAGCTAACTATTTCCTTCGAAGTATAGGAGTACTGATGTGTGCCAGTCAGTGGCCTGATTTGGTGATTCTTTGATTTTATCCTCATTTCTGTATACGATGCTTGGTGGCGAGTGTACCATAATTGTTCTAATCGGTCTAAAATACAAAAGCAGTGGGGGAAGAGAGGTTAGTTCTCTCGCTTCTTCTCCATGGTTTTCCTTTCTAGGGAATACTCGAGCCTCTCGTTGTTGTATACTGTCGTCCTGTTTGAAGAATGAAAATTGAAGATATAAGTAATGTTCTTTGATGGGGCACTAATAAACTTTAATTACCATTTTTTGTATGTGTTAATTTCATAGGCCTGGATGGTCCAATTCAATGGTTACGCTCCCATTGGCAAGCTGAGAAAGGAAAATTTCTTTTTTTCTAATTTTGTAGTTTTGAAATAAAGACTATGATGGATCACAAAAATGCAATTGTGTAAGTTTCATAGAAAAATTATCGTGATGATTTGCTGCATAATGAGCGTATATTTCCATGTTACTGCTGCTTGGGTGTCTAAATGAAACAATGCATTCACCGAGGGTTGGATAACTGGACTCGCTTATTCGAGATCGTTTAAAACCTGCTGAAATTAAATTAAAAATTGTTAGCATATGTAGCCTCTAGGACAGGAAAAAAAATAATGATAATAAAAGCTGTTGTAGGGTTGTAGCTGTTCTACCACACATAAATAAATAATAAAATAGAAACACTGAAAATTCCCACATTATTTGTGTGAGCCGCGAATAGTTGTGCCGGGACAGCAATTGTACGCTCCAAACAAGATCACTCGTCTCTCTGCCACCAACATTTCCAGGCCACCAAATTTTGACACGTGCACACAGCAGGTACACCGAATTTGTCTTCGAAAAATGGGATCGCCATAGATGGGATAAGCGAAATTTTAGTGAATACTTGAATTGAATGATCTCTTGCTCTTTTTGATTTGGCCCAGAGGCTGAAAACGAATGACTGAAAGCTGGAGTTGAGCGTCTCAGAGCACCATGATGCTAAATGTTGTCCATGCCCAAAATCCAGCTCTTTTCAATAAAAGCTCGTTATTAGATCTTGTAGCTGTCAATAGCCATAGAACTAAAAGCAGCAGCAGCACCAAAGGCACCACAAAATCCTGCAGCAGCTTAACCGTTACAAGCTTGTTTGCAGCCTGTGCAGTTTTAGCCTCAGCTGCAGGCGCAATCGAGGCAGTAACCCCCCAGGCGGAAACTCTATCTAACATACCCCAGATGCTCTCTGGTGAGTGCGCATCAGCCAAGGATTGCAAGAGGGCTAGAATCCAGCATCCCAAGTCTAGGAAAGCTGAGTCATGCACCATCAAATGCGTCGCCACTTGCATTCGGGGTGGTGAAGGTTCCCCTGGGGAAGGTCCTCTTAATATCATAAGGTACTTCAATCTTCCTTTTTTTTTGTTTTTTTTTTTGGGTGGAAATACTCAAGCAACGTTAGATAGAAGTCATTAGCGGCGTAGATACAATAGTGGTTCGAGCCACTTTGATGCGGCTTGCCCGGAGCTCAATTTCTGTTGTAACAGGCTGCTGATGCTGCTGCACCTAATGCAATTAGTGGTCTTGAATTGAAATTCACTGTATGGGATAGTATATTAAACTCTAATATAGACGTACTCATCCTATTCGTAAAAAATTATATTTAAATATAAAAATAATTTAATTTAATTCAATTATAATACTTCTTAATTATAAAATAATATTATTATATTAAAAAATTTGAAATTTAAAGTGTAAGTAAATGAAAAAAAAATTAATTAAATTAAATATTATAATTGCATTCGAGAAGAAAAAAAAATCGTTAATTGTTAGCGGCTACAAAGAACATCATTCGTGCATATCCGTTATGATTCTACTTCATTACGTGGATGTATGGTTTGAATCTTTACAACTTCTCAATCATCTTTTTTGTTTTTGGGGGTGGGGGGGTAAAAAACTTCTCCATCATCTTTGTGCAGACCTCTAGTTGTTTTCAAGCAAGGTTTTCGGAGCCGTCAGTACTGGTAATTAAGTCTTTCACCTCACTGCTTCTGAGTTTGGCTAGTTGTACCTGAAGGAGATTTCTGCAATTGAATGGCACAGTGAAAAATAGAAACGAGTGAAAGTCATTTATTAATGCTGCTTCTTCCGCATCTCTAGCATTAATGCTAATTCTGCATTGTGTATATTTATTCACAATTCCTCATGCCACGTTAAAACAGAAAATATCGTGTGGGGTTTTTGGTTGTCCCAAACTTAGTGACTGCTGTAAGACTGAGAGTTGTTAGAGATGACCGTACAATAAACAATGTTAAATCAAACTTTTCTTTAACAAATAAAGGGTGTCCTATGTTCTTTTCAATATTTGATTAGCAGTTCAATTGACTCCGATTCAGCGAGAGAGGGAGGGAGAGAGACAGAGCCATAATTTTTTCCTTTCGGCGCGGGATCAAATTGTTTCATATTATCGGCTCATTGCCTAGAAAGACTGTCATCTGAGTATCTAACTACCTGAGCTTCATTCATTAGCAAAAGCAAGTAACTTATATTGTCGATGGTTCATATTTTTCCTTTTTAAAATTTCTTATACAGCTTGGTGGAATGTTCAGATATCTGCAATCTTATTGACGATGGAGAAGATGGACCTTGAAGCATCAAAACTTGAAAATTTCATTGCACACACGTATTTTGAAAACGAAATTTTCTGTATAATGCCTAGAGCTTGTGGTACTACGCACTTGAGGAAGGAGCTAGACGGTCTGCAAGGAAAATCTCACAAACAATTCACTAGCAGTTTGGTACTTTGTTTAGTATGGTCAAAATATAAACAACGCAATTCGTGGAAAGTTTTTGATTAATATTGTTGTTTGGGATTACATACATCTCCATCTTAGCTGGAGGCTACGGTACACGTCATGTCTCCCTGCGTTTGCACATTATCTTGTTTTTTAATCGTCTTATTTTTCACCCTTTGTCATTCCTCACTGGCTAAGGGTAATGGACGCATGACTTGAGATGACAAACAAAGAATACAGATGCCATCGAACTACGGAAGCGAAGACAGTGCGAGATGGGCCTCAGTGTCTGGACCAATAGATAGGAGCACTGGGCCGGAGGCCCAATGCTAAACGTTTGTGAGTCAACGATGTTTGACCTTTAAGAAACGAGAAACCGAGCAGTAATAGACACGAAAAAAGGTGGGGGGGAACTGAATAGGAAGAAGTATAGTTTTGCAATTTTTTAGGATCTACAAGTAGAATAAAGGGAGACTTACTAGAGTTTAGCTCATATGATATATTGTTTTGCATAACATTACTATCTTCCAAAGTGCACATATTGAACCTCCTTTTTTTATTTTTTATTTTTTTGTTTCAACGAAAAAACATTTATTGAAAACGAAAAAAGCTGTTATGAAGTTCAAAAAGGTTACCTAGACGCACAAAATAGAGGCAGATAAATTTTAATTCTCAGTTACAATTAATTGACTATTTGATGAATGATAAGTCATTAGATTTATTTTTTAATAAATTGTGAATTGCCTACAACTAATAATTAGTTCATATTTAATATACACGTCAACGCAATAAATTTTTTAGTTGATTAGTATTTAGGAGTGAAAAAGCGTTCATTTGTTTACAAATTATCAGCAAGGTTTTTGATATTGATGGCGAACGAGAATGATTGTATTTTTATTGTTATTTGTGGGTTGGCGAATGTTCAATCTGCTCAAAACGCTAGAACGAGGTACTTGAGAGCCATTAACATAAGGATACTGACCATGGATGGGAGTGGACAACAACTACTTTCAATAGCTACATTCTTAAAATCTCTGTCATCAAAAATATAATTAGTTGTCAGTGTAATCTTTTTGACGGCATTGTGGAGCACATCTCTGCTTTTCATTTCATTTCATTTCATGCACTAAACATATATATAATTAGTAGCAATTTGAGTGTTTGTGATTAATATATTCATGCTATTTTATGTTTTTCAATATATAACACGAATTAATCTCAGTTACTGTATTCATACATTTAGCAAAATGTGTTTAGTTATTCTGAACAACGAACGATGCGTTTAGGACAACTTAAGAGTTTATTTTAAATGCAATGGTCGTGGGAAAAAAAATAAAAGAAGACAGTACACATACAATGTACCTACAAATACAAATAAATAATTTAGTCGAATCGGAAGTCCAAATCAAAGAGAATATCACACAACAGGAGCCCACCAATTAAATATGCACATGTATGCCAGCTGCTAGGCTGATGTAATTATAGTTCAGATAGAAAATCGTAAGTTAAGGGCCTGAACAAGGTAGCTGCTTCAGTCTCTAAGAAATCTAACTGCCCTCTAAACAAGTGCATGTACACCATCCATCGGCATCACATATCCAGTACTACCACCCCATGGAAAATGATAAGACCCCAAGAGTGGCGCACCCCATCCGAAATTCATTCTTGAAAGCGGAAATCTTAGGCCCGAAGAGACCACAAGGGCCTGCCCATCATGGATTTCGTTGCAATATATCTCGGCCACAGCCTGCTCTGGCCGACGAGCCTCTACCCAGTCGATCAGGCCCAAGAAGTGCTCTTTTGTCACTGCATTCTTCAAGAAATCATGGACCTCGTTTGCCACCCAACTCAAAGGATTTTTAATTAGTTGGTCGACCCGTTTTCTGCCATAGGGAATGGAAAGCACATTGCCAAAGTAAGCACCCATCAGCGTTGCTTTGCCATCATTGCTTTGCCATCATTGCTTTCATTGTCGCTCAACCTATTCCTCCCATCCACAATTATTCCAATTTTCGATATTGTCGAGCTACCACGGCCTGATTTGTCCGCATATTTGGCTGCCATTTGCCATAAGAATGCACTGAATGATTCAAGTTTGCTCCTCTTGCAGTCTTCCGAGCTAGCAAGTGACTGCAGTCGATTCAACTCGTCGGACTTGAGATAATACATGCGACTTATGAGATGATTATCGGGGTCGGCTTGATGATGATGTTGAGAAACTTTTGGCATGGAGGAGATGGGCGCGTACAAGCTGTCCAGTAACGGGTCAACGTAACCTGCAGGACGTCTGGGATTCAAAAGAGCTCGCCTGAAACATGGCACCACTGAAATCGGTTTAGACTCGGCCCGCCCCCGAAACAAGGAACATGTTGGCCCAGTAGGCGTCTGCTATTCGGTGATCAAAAGCGCACGCCACCACTAGCACACCGCATTTGAGTTCTGTTACCTGCAGCGGGTAGAAAAATATATTTAAGTTATAATCTCATTTGAATATCGTAGGAATTATATATAAATATGAATCCGTTGAGAGGAATGTTTTTTTTTTTTTCTTCCTTTGGAGGCAATAGATTTATTATGATTTTTATTTTATTTTGTACAGCGTTAAAGAATTGATGTACCCTTCTCCGCAAAAATCAGTATGGCCAGGAATGCCTTAGCTGACGCCGTGCAGACAAAACAAATCAGTACAACCCGTAGTCGCTAGTTGTACCTACGTCGGTGTCAAAAGCGCCGGCGAGGGTAGCTATACCCCAGCCAAAGTCCCCAGATACGGATACCTATACACGCCACTACATGACTGCGCTCACTGGTCCTCCTCGGCTTCATATCCAGGCCACTAGACTGTGCCTACTTGCGAGTTTCCGTTGTTGAAAGAACATCTTCGTATAATTTAGTCACAAATATTACTTTTTTAAGGTCAATTTAGTCACATGTAATAAATATGACGTAAAACAAAAAAGAAACTGGGTGACGATAAGGCAACGGGCCCCCTTTTCTTTGGAAAATAGCCCCCAATCATTTTTCAAAAATCCTTTTTTAAATAAAAAATAAAATGTGAGATTTTTAATTTATTTTATTTAAGAAGTGAGTCAAATTAATTTAATGTTATATATATAATATTTACATGAAGCGTAATTAAAATAAAAAAAATATGTAATTAAGTATATGAGATTTATACCATATGCTTAATGTTTTATACCACATAAAGCGAGTCAATATTATAAAAGACATTAAATATTTATATAACTCTACAGACATTTGAACGGTGATAATATATATAACTGCAAAATAAATTGAGTTGTATATATTTTTGGTTGTAGAACACAAACAAGTCCATGAGAATTTTGTGTAACAATGATTTCTCATGTACAAATGAAACCAGAGGCCAATTTTTGTAAAGAAATTTGTCCTATATTTTGTAAATTACTTTCCTAGACGAGGCTTCATCTAATTAACTTCTAAGTTAAATAAATTCTGAGGTTAAAAAAGAAAAAAGGAAAAAAAAAAATCCTTGACGTTGCTGTCTACCTCTGCACCATCACTGCATGTCTCCACTGTTGGAGTCCCGCGTCCACATTTTAATTAATGATGATCCGCGGGCCAGAACATTGACATATGATTACTATAGATTATATATGATTCAAATAATGGATACTAGAATTAGCGGGATATACAAATTGCAGCAATTAGATTTATTTACTACTTGGTCGATTAATGCTTATATGCTTAGCAGTTAGGATGAAACCCCACATCCAAAATATGGACGAATAATTGAGAATCATTAATAAAGTTCGTGGGGAAGGCGATTTTTGGGCCCTCCAGATAAGAGGAGAGAGGGAGAGAGATTGTGAGATCCACTGCGATTCCACGAATCGGATCAAGATCCAAGACATGTAAGTAAGTAATAAGGCTAGAGAGAGGGGGGGGAGAGAGAGAGAGGCGGAGAGAGTCCTGGACAGCAAGCACACCAGCCTTCTTCTTGGGCACGAGTTTGCCTTCAATGCTCTCGTCAGGGTTGTAAAAGTTGTGGTCTTTCATCTCAGTATCTGCAAAAGCCTCAAAAAGTCCACGCCACGGTTGTTGCACAGTAGTTCCGGCTCACCTTCTGAGTTAGCCACAATCTCACCAGCAAAGGCGTAGTAATACACCAGAACTTGAGCCATGGCTCGCTTGAGAACACCTACAACGGACCCAAAGGTAATGGGTTCGTTAACAACGTTGTCCCCCAATTCCAATGGTTTGGGTTTGCTGTAACAAAAGAAGACACCCACGTCGAGCGGAGGAAGCAGCAAGTCTAAGTTGGATAGCGGCAGCCAATGTCCGTGCAAAGGTAGCACCGCTGCCACCACCTCCTTCCGGCTCACTTGCACCGTGAACGTCCCCTGACCTCCTCCGGCACCCATATTAGCTTAACTTTTTTCTTTCTAATTAATTAGCCAAAATGACGCTAACAGTCAATATTACCATAAATATTATCTAGACAGCTGGTTACTCGTATATGAGTAAGTCTCGTCTGGGTGACAAAGAAGATTAATGTAATATGTTTGCTGGTTTGAAGAGGCTCTATGGGTAGGAAGCGATGGAGTTGTAAGCTGTCTAATCACATCAATTTATAGGCGAAAAAATCTTAATCAGTGTCTGGGGGTTAGAACTTTCAAAACTGAAAAAGACTATTACTTACTATGCTCAGTGTTCAGAAATTAACTTGTACTTCATAGGCTCCGGCCTTATGGTAAAGGGGCATCGCAATAGTATGTTGAATTGGTTGGTTGGTAAATGATGGTGTGCGATGGATATATATATACATTTTTTCCACATGTAAAATAGTCAGTAATTGCAAAAAAAAAAAAAAAGTACTGATACACCAAAACCAAATGAAATAAAAGTGAAAAGAATTAGTTGTAAATTGAAATTTGAGTTCCTTCCATGACATATGAAATAAGCGGAAGATCTCTTTTTAGTTACTTGTTAATAATTTATAGAAGCACGGTAATGGTAGTAGAAAATAAGTTAGAAATAGTTAAACAAAATGTAAGTAAATATTAAATTGAATTATTGTCTTATAAAGGGGCTCTAAGAAAATTGAATACAATTAATTTTTTAACATAAATCAAAAAGCCTTTGTAAGAGAAATAATGTGCCTGTATTCCCTCACAGTTATTGCTATTTGTTAGTTTCTTACGTGTATATTACGGAAAGTTACCTTAAAAATGAAAAAAATAAGTGCTGTCCACATCAGAGTCAAATCTGTGCCTCATCATGCAAAACAAATTAACTACTTTATTTTGAGGCGTGGCAAGGGACTCACCTTAGTCCCAGGTATACATATACAAGGATACGAATATGTCATAATTTTTTCTGAAAAAAAAAACAACAGAAGAATGTATAATTAATTTATTTTTATAATTAATACACAGGGGCATGGAGGGGAACCTTTATTTTCCTATATTATAATTATTTTAAGAAAATAACTTAAAGTGTAAAAATATAAAATATAACTGTTTTATTTTTTAATTTTCAAATATATAGATCTAAAATAAAGTTATAATTAAAATTATTGGTCAAAAAATCTAATGGCTTATTATTATTAATTCCTAAATTTATAGGGAGAAGTCTATGATCAGAAATTTTATATTAAACTTAGTATGTTGTTGGCTATCAGCAGATATTTACAAAAATTCTAACAAAAATGGCTTAAGTCATTTTCTTTTGTTAAGAAAAAAAATTGAGGGTAATTATATGGGAGTAATTTAAAAATATATAAAGAAAATATTAAATTAGTTTTTTTTAAAAAAGAAAAGAATTTGAGAGATTTTCTCTCTTTCTAAAAAACAAAAAATATATGATTTTTAGAATAAATTTTTTGTAATTTTTCTAAATTTATGAATAAGTCATCAAATAAATAAAAACAATAAGATAAAATCATTTGAAAATTGAGATTTTCTCTCTGTTTTATCAATACTAATATATACATATGTAGTACGGACGTGCCATCGTTTACGATCATGTATTTCCCGTCCAGAATCCAACGGGCTGGCAACTTACGTTCACAAGCGACAGGCACATACCAGGACAATAACATACAAAATGGAGTACAGCTGTACAGGAGTAGAATTAATATATATATATATATAGGGAAATACTAAGTTAAATATGTTCCAAATATAGTTTCGTGTTGTGCAGTTTGGCGCCGCACGTACTCTATATGTTTCACATACAAAGGCAAACAACAAATGGTTTATTGTTTTGTACTGAACTCAATGCATGGTGTATCGGTACATTAAGATTACATAATCGGTTAATTAAGGCCTGTAAATACATGTATAGTGTAATTGAAACGTTATCAGTTGTCAAATAATTTTAAAAACAATAAGAATTTGAATATATATATTTTTAGGCTAATTAAAATATATTTATTTTTTAAAAAAATAAATTTAAAATTAAAACTCTCACGTTTACACATAAATAGTGCTTTTATATATTTCAGTCAGATATGTTATTAATTAAATGAAAAATCCAGATGCTTGAGATTGACTCTGGAATTGTTTGATAGGAGAACAATTATACAATAGGTCATAAAGGGTCAATCAACAATATAAAATAATGAAATATACAATAACATTGAGGTCAATACAAGAAAAATGAACTACATTTCACATAAAAAGTTTGTCATTACTAAATCAGAATTAAGGTAATATTAGTGTTAATACATATTAAAATAAAATTAAAATTATGATACAAAATAATTTAGTTGAGTTTAATTTAAATTTTATTATTTAAGTATATTTAAATTTATATTATTATATAAAAATACAAAATTTAAGTTATTGTGATGTATTTTTTAAATATTTGGTGATAATTTTATTAATTAATAAAATAAAATATTCATATAATTATTCAACAGTATTATTAAGTATTTTGACATAAGTAAGAGGAACTTATAAATAGGGTCTTACTTTTAAATTGTACGGACAGACAACGTGTTGCTGAAATTTTACCGTCGGTCATCACGCACCACCGAAATTCATCATTTTTTTCATCAAAAGTCATCTCTCGCATCGCCGGACATCTCTTATCCCAAATCTGACCGCCACGTGCCCTTGAATAGCCTCAAAAGCCGTAGATCTATACAAATCCAATAGTTCCTCCGCTACCTTTCACCACCAATCAATCCCAGCCGTTCGTCGCTGCAACACCGAAACACCAGCCTTGCCATTATCGGTCGCCGCTCTACCTCCTCAACCCACATATGCGCCGTTATATCACTGGCGTCATCCTCTTCGTCGCCGGTAGCTATAAAGAAGAGCAGAAAGAAGGAAACAAACGTTTTGGAGTGCGATTGCAAAAGCAGAACTCAGAAGTCAGATTGAAAATAAAGACAGTTTACGGCCCATATTGAAAAATCAGAATATACAAGGTTCAGATTGAAAATAATCAATAGTTTATGACCAGATTAAAACATGTGGAAGGTAATTTGAAAAATCATTAATTTCAATATGAATGACACCATCTCAGTTTCTGTTTTTGTTTTGAATGAAAAAAATTATACTTGTTGGTATGTATAAATAAAAATTTTGTTTAATTATAATAAATTGTTAAATATAATAAAATATAAAATTATTAAATTTATTTAAATATTATAAAAATACAAAAAATTACTCATCGTAAATTATAAAATAAAGATAAAAGTCATTATATTTCGTCTATCAAATAGTAAATGATAGTACTTTTGAAAAAATTGTTATTGCAACGTCGTCAAAGTAAATATGAAATATCTTAACAATAACATTATAATGTGCGAATAAAGTTATAAAAAAAAAGTATAATTTCAAACCTCACAACATTATTTTGAGTTATTGTAAATGAAGTTTTTTAAAATTATTTCAATTTATATAAGTAGAGTTCTTGCATTGACAAATCAAATGAGAATTTTTGGAAAGTAGTTAAATGATCAGGTAAAAGTTGAAAGATCTTACAAACACTTAAACAGCAGTATGAGCATATTGTGGTTGTCATAGAAGAAACACATGATTTGTTGCAAATGCCAATTGATGTATTGATGGACACATTACAAACTCATGAACAACGCATGAATGAAAAGCACATTGAGAAGCCAGTAAAGCAAGCACTTCAAAGTCGGACATTTACCAAAAGTAATCAGAGTGATCAATCAAAGCAAAACCAAGGTTCTTCTTATGGTAGAAGACAAGGTTACGATAGTAACTACTACAATAATCGAAGTCAAGGAGCTCACTATAATAATTATGAAGATGAAAATAATCAATACAACAACCAAAAAAGATCAAACCAAACATATAAAGATCGAAATTTAGGCCAAGGAAAAGGTCGTGGTAGAAGAAGAAATGATTATGTTAGTGAGTGCTGGTTTAAGAAGAATAATCAGACAACTAATTATGCACAAGAGGAAGTTGCAGATGATGAAGATCAAGCTCTTATGATGATTACTACAACTACTAAAAAATCAAATTATAATACGTGGTTCCTCAAATAAGGGTGTATCAACCATATGTGCGGAAAAAATGAGTTCTTTGTTGATCTTAATGAGTCAATCCTCTCCACAGTTAAGTTTGTTGATGATAGTAGTGTACCAATAATGGGAAAGGGGTGAATTTTCATTAAGTTGAAGAATAAAGATCATAACTACATCTCAAATGTATTTTATGTGTCAGACATGAAAAGTAACTTACTCAGTTTAGGCCAATTGCTTAAAAAAGAGTATAATATATGATTGTGTGATAACTGTCTTTCAATTATTGATAGAAAAGGTACACTTATTCTCAAATTCTTTTTAATGAAGAATCAAATGTTTTGAGTTGATATTGTCATTGATGTTTATACTTGTTTTAGTACTGTTGTAAAAGATGAGTTTTAGTTGTGGCAACTTGAAATTTTCGCAACTTGAAACTACTTGCACAAGAAAATATGGTAAAAGGTTTGCCTATGATACAACATCCTAATCAAATTTTTGAAGATTGTATACTTGTAAAACAAAGCAAACAACCTTTTGTAACAGGGAATTAGTGTGCAAAACAACCACTCTTACTCATCCACTCTGATGTTTGTAGCCTAATGAATGTTCCATCAAATGCAACAATAGGTATTTTTTTATTTTCATTGATAATTTTACAATAAATACATGAGTTTACTGTATGTAAATGAAGTTTAAAGTGTTTGATTACTTTAAAAAATTTAAAGCATATGTTAAAAAGTATATTAGATACTATATTAAAATTTTGAGAACTTATGGAGGTGGTGAGTATATCTTGAGTTCAAAGAATATTATGAAGTACAGAGAATAAAACATAAAGTAACATTTCCCTACACCCCAAAATATAATGGAGTTACTAAAAGGAAAAACATATCAATTATGAATATGACAAGAAGTTTGTTGAAAGTCAAGGGTATTCCTAATTCATTTTAGGCAGAAGCAGTTTTTTGTTATATTTACTTGTTAAATAAATCTCTAATAACAAATATTCAGAATATCACTCCTAAAGAAGTATGAAGCATTTTCAAGCTTAGTGTAAAATATTTCAAAATTTTTGATTTTATTATCTATGTTCACGTTTTAGCAGAAATAAGGATAAAGTTAAATGATTAAGGAGTGAAAATAGTTTTTCTTGGTTACATCAAAAGAGAATGTAAATTGTTCAATCCCGTGACAAAGAAAGTAATAGTAAGCAGAGATATGACTTTTGTTGAAGATAAATCTTAGACTTTTGATATAGAGGAATAAAATAACTCTTAGAAACGTCTGGTTGTTATTTTAGAAGAAGAAGAAACTCAAGTTATAGTCCCTAATACAAATGAGGATAGTTCACTAATTACTTCACAAAATGCTACACTACAAACTCCATAGAATAATGAAAGACCAAGGAGAAATCATCAATAATCAGTTAGATTACATAATTATATGGTAATCTTGAATAATGTTATTGATGATGATAGAGATTTAATGCACTTGAAGAGGAAGTGTTTGTGAAGCAGTCGTTAGGTTTTATGGAAAAAAAAAAAAGTGAGGAGAAAGTGTATAAGATAAAGAAAACGCAACTTTAAGTGTTTGTCAAGTTATTTGGTTACAAAATTTGCTAAATGAGATTTATGTTTCAGTCCTACGAAAATATTTATTGATAATATTTCTGCAATCAATTTAGTTAAAAATCTAGTGATACATAAAAGGAGTAACATATTAATATTTACTTTTATTTTCTAAGAGATTAAGTTGATAAAAAATTGATATATAAAAAATGAGAAGATCAAATAGTTGGTATTTTTATAAAATGATTTGAAATATGAAGTTTTTATCAAACTGAAATAGATGTTGGAATTGAAAGTATTATCAAATCAGTATTAATTAATGATGATATTAATTTAAATTAAAATAAAATTAGAATTATAATAGAAATATTTGTGTTAATTTAAATTAAAATATAATTAGAATTATAGTAGAAATTAATTTAATTAAAATTTTATTATTTAAATAAATTTAATTTTATATTATTATATAAAAATATAATAAAATAAAATATTTATATAATTGTACCGCAAAAGGTACCCTGAATCTTCTGGTATAAGCCTCGTTGACTTAGGTATGTTAAGTTGCGTAGAAACGCACCAATGCAGAAATTCAAGATATCAATAGAGTACTAGCGTACCCATGTTCCTCTGAGATTAGATTTTATTTTTTTTCTCTCCCTTAGCACAACCTTTTTTTTTTGTACAAAAATAAAACAAAAAATTGGTGGATCCGTGCATGTTTATATAAAGTGGAATCATCAATTAACGTGTAGCAATTAAATAAATAAAATACATAGAATCTATCTTAATTAGTTGCCAAGTAAAAAAAGCCAAGTCTCCGTTTGAAAGCATATATATATTTTAAAAAATATATATTAAACTATCAATCACACAATGACAAATTGTTCATGACACTCGGCCTTAAAAAGTTAGGTTGATTTGACTTTACAAGTAATAAATTTTAAAGACCATCAATTTTACACGCGCGCGCCCCCGCAAACACATATATATGTACTCATATATTTGCAAATTAGGGCAGAGTCCCCTTCCTCCACCAATTCACTCACATAACATAATATATATACACTGGTGTATTTTATTCAGCACAGCGATTATAGGCAGACTATCATGACCATCGGCGGAACTGCAGTCTAGCCATTAGGTGGAGTAGTGGCACTCGAATTTTGTTCAAGTTGGCTCCTCCGCCATATTCACTCACATGACACGGCGAATATAGGCAGATTCCCATGCCCATTGGCGGAGCCCGCCTCCCCACCATCCCACTCCTATCTCAAATCTCGATCAGACATGTCTGTCTGTAGTGACGCTGTCATGTCAACAGAAACGGAATGCAGGCAGTCTCACCCGATTGCAGTTCTGCTTTTCTCCCCCATCCTATGAAATCCAACCAAAGAAAAAATTCCAGTTGAGCTGGCAATGCTTATACTAGGAACATTATGATTATCAATGTCATGTTTGTTATTAAAGAAAATCTAATTTTATGTCACAGAGGTATTAACACGTTTCACTGACAGTGTTTTAATGATAGTTTTTTTTTAACTGATGTGACAACATACACATAATAATTGTTTTTTTAATTTTATTGAGAGTAAGGTTACAATTGTGGAATTCAGAGTTCAGTAGTGATAGTTTATAGATGCTCGTGGTGCCTCTTGCGGAGCCACCAGATTTCATGCTGAACAATTCTGTAGCTTTTCGGAATGCATCGGCAATTCTGGGGTTTTGTTTGTCTCGTATCGTAGGTACAGGTTTTTCCATGCTCTTCTCATCTAAAGCGTTACCTGTACTGATTTTTTTATCCCCATTAATATGAGAGCTGCAATTCAAAACAGAGTAATCCACAACAAAGCATTCAGCAATAAAGCCATGAATAACAGACCAGCAGCGCTCCTTCGTATTCTGACATCTTTGTGTTGATGGGGCAAAACTTTTTCTTCTCCAAGCCGAAGTTTTGATCAAACGAGCATGACCTGTTATCAAGTCCTACTAGTACTAGTTCTCGATACAACAAAATTTTGTCGAGTAACCACCTACTACATTACAGTGCAACATGCATTTCCACCAAGATTACACGACATGATGTCCCCAATCCCAATAATAGTCCGTGCTTTGAATTATAAAACCAGCACCAAAGATCATTACCTATTATACCCAGACCTCAAGAATACTTGAGCCACACAAACCATCATAATATTACCAACAGTAACTACCGAAATCCAACTCGGCATCCACGACCTAGCATGGTAGCATCAGACAACCAGCTCCTCATTTTCACCTAGTCAAAATATCAGTATCAGTTCAATCTATGTACAAAGATAGGATGGGAAAGGTAACTGTTGTTGCAAATAAACTGGACGATGGAGAAATCATATGGTCGTAACTTGTACTGTGCTAGCCATCCTGGCTCCAGCTAAATTTTGTGTTTTTGTAAGGAAAAAAGAAAGGAAGCGAGGAATAGAAAGAAAATGTCTGCGTTCATTTTCATCTTGAGGAATTTTTCCCTAGTTCTCTACCATGTTGCCAAATCTGACCACTACGATTGCATTGCAATATTGTGGGATCGAATTTGAATAAACACAACACTCCTACACTCCATTAGTTCTATTACGTTTTACGCGCTAAGTTACACCTTGCCAAAACATGATTTCAGTGCATTGTACGTATCCTGTTTCATATGTTTTGAATGCAAAACTTTGCTCTTGTTTAAATTTAATTTCTTCTCCACTTCGTAACTTAAGGTAAATTGCTGTTGGCTAGGCAAAAACCCTCCCCTTGGAGAAGAAAAAAAACTATATATGAAATCAAAAACAATTGAAAGCCTTAACCCCAAAGGATGCATGTCCTTGTCATTGTTCTAACTCTCTCTGAAGGATCTCCTGATCACATCTTTGAAGCTATCCGACATATCGACTGCCATGCACTCCTCCTTTGGTTCATCTCCCACAGATCCATCCACTTCAACAGCAACTTCAATGCAATCTGAGTCCATCCATTTCCGTTTCCACTTTTAGGTTTGCCATCCTCTGGCTGCTCTACTTGCCTGCAACCCAGTTGTCCGTTGGATCAATCTCTCCAGTCACAACTGATCCTCTATTGTCTCCACCAAACTTCTTGTTCTGTAGCTGTAAGTTACAGTGAAGGTACACCAAGTCATTCAATCGTTGTTGCTCGATTCTATTTCTTCCATTCACAAGCAGCTTCTCAGCCAAGCACCTCTTCAGCCCATATCTTGAAGCACCATCACAGGTCTGGCTCAGAATTCTTATAGCAAATCTCTGCAACTCTGGACACTCTCTCCCGTAAATGGACCACCACTGAGCTGCATTTCAGTTTACAGAATTCAAAGTTTATATCTCCAATTCATGATCACATTGAAAATGAAACTCAACTCTTATTCAGCAATCAAGGAAAGAAAGCTTAAAAGCTAGAATAGTCTCACTTGGAGAAATGCTGGTTCTTTTGTCAATGGCACTCCCCTCTTCAAAAGCACCTTTAGCATTTCTATACTCATCAAGTTGCAAAGAAACCAGATCTTGAGTGTGTTGATCTTGTACCATACGAACAATGCAGCATAACAGGCCGAAAGCAACCTCGGGATCAAGAAAGAAATCAGTTGAATAAAAGAGACTGGGATTTAAATAATAACCTGCAGCATGTAGAGGGATATGTAGATATGTGTTCCAAATCTCATCGATCACTGCCCAGACAGGAGCATACTGGGATTTCTTGTTTCTAAATTCATCTTTGATTGTCTCCTTTGCTTGATCCATGGTTTCATAAATAAAACCAAGTTGAGGCGTATCGCCTTCATTGACCAGGCTCAGAACACGTAGCAGCGGCACAGTTGCCTTCAAAGTTGTCTCAGCCCCAGTCCAGAAAGAGTGGTCTCTCACCAAATTAGCCACTTCTTTTCCCTCCACAGTGAAAGCACAGACCGAGCTCTTCCACTCACACGATGCAAACATGTCCTTCAAGTTCTTCTTTTCTGACATGATGTTCTCCAATGTCAAGAATGGCGCAGCCAACTTCAACTTTGAAGGCTTGATTAAATCATAGCCATGAATATAATTTCTCACAAGCTGCACAACTCCACTATCTCCATAAATGAACTTGGCAATAATTTTGGCCTTGTTTAGTGTATCTCTGATTGACTTCATCATCCCAATCCTTTCAAGCATTAGTTCAATACAATGAGATGCACTCACACTCCAGAACACTGTCCTACATCTTTCCATAAATTGCTTGCCAACAGCACCTGCCCAGCCCGTAGAAGAAAATGAAATAATTTGAACTACATTCTCAACTCCAACCTCCTTGATAACTCCTTCCAGTAACATCTGTAAGGCATCTAAATCATTGACAATATCTGAAACATCAGCTGAGTGAAGATAGATTGGGTTCTCAGGGCATTGCACAAGAAAACTAACCAGGTTTCTACCATTCTCATCAATCCATCCATCCAGCAACACAGTACACCCAGTTCTTGCCCATGAATCTTTAATCTTTTTCACATGTTCTTGCATCTCTTTCAGTTCATCTTCGAGGATCCAACCTTTCAGCTCCTGAATAGTTGGGATCTTCAGCTTCCCCTGACCATTACCAAGAGTAGCATTTAGCATCCTGTGGAAGCTAGGAGAATTGGTGGTGCTGAAGTCAATGCCCGTTTCATAGAAAAATCTGCCAATGCATTTTTGGACTTGCCTTGTTGACAGATCTTTTGGTTTGCCTTTCAGGGCTGTCTTTGAATCTAATTTTTTATCACACCGGGAGCCAGGGAGATATTCCGTCGCACAGTCAACTAGAGGGAAATCCTTTTCTACATAATTGTCAATCCCATGACCAGCACTTTGATCAGCCTCACACTTAATATGCTTGACATCATTCGAGTTGCGAGATCGATTTCTCTTCCAAGGAAGATTTGGGTGACTCAGCTTCCCAACTTCCTTGGAAAGACTTTGATTTCTAGCTTCCAGTAAACAGTCTCTAAATCCCTCCTTAACACTTTCAGGAACCTTTTCACAAGGCACTACATCTTTCCTTACACCTCCTAAGTGACACTTGAGACGGAAGAATCCACTCATAACTTTATTGCAATAGTTGCATTGAACTCTAATCTTCTTCCCATCAAGGGCAGTACCATGATCTTTAACATTAATAGAAGTGGCACCAGTAGTCATAATTCTGCATCAAGAATAAACACTTTTAAGTCCTAAACTTGTCCAATGTTAGCTCCAGGCCAAAGTTTTGGTCTGGCTCCAATGCATGTGGAACAGGTGTGTTTCCGCCAAGATTAGCAGAATCTAAAGCAAACCCCAAAGGGGTATTGTTTGGGCCATGCCTGGTAGAGTCAGGTAGTAGCTGAAGCAAAAGAGGGGGGGAAAAATGAAGAACAATAACAGGAATGAAGAAAGAAAATGCAAGACTTTAATCAATACTTTATATATGCATGACAGTCAGGTTGTTGATCAATTCGAGCTCACTGCATACAATTTAACCTCAGTCAGGGCCTTTGGTCGTTTGTGTAATAACATGAGAAAGTAAATGGCAGGAAGATACCACAAACATAAGATATTCATTGCACAAATAATCAATCAATTAGGGATTGAACATACCCCATTCCGTTTCTTCAGATAATTGGAAAAAAAAAAAACTAGCTATTGTCAGCTCCGGAACTGGGACAAAGTTTCAACCTTTAACATCGTATTAAGTATGTATATTGAAATGAAATCACGACTTGGCATTTTTCCAGATGGTCGATCAGTAGGATTGGAAGAAATTTGGCATTTGGTGATGATGGGTATTGTAAGACTACCTCTCTCTCTCTCTCTCTCTCTCTCTCTCTCACACACACACACACACACACACACACACACACGCAGAGTGCAGAGGAAAAGGAAGAGAGGAGAAAAAGAGAAAGGGGACGATCCAAGAAGTAGAATATAAGAAAGAAAGATTGTACGTACCCACAGAAGACAAAAGCTTCCCTGACGAATAATGAGATTGAAACTGAAGGTTGGAGAGTTGTTGAAGCTGAAGGCCACACTAAATGCAATCAAACAACAACCCCAAAAGAACAGAATTAATTAATAAATAATTAAGATAAGCTAAGTGAACAAGAAGTCCCTCCTTAAACTTAAATATATGCGTCTGTCTGTCTGTCTGTCTGTGTCGAGACGCTGTCTTCACTCGCCTTTGCTTCTCTCGACTCTCTCTCTCCCTGTCAATCAGTGTCTATGTGCGCGCGTGCGTTTGCTTTTTCAACAGACTTTACTTTCGTTTTGGCGACACATGCTTCAATCCCTGTGTATGCATGGCCTCCCAGTTTCCAAACGCAAAATATGATGTACAGACACAATCACAAGTCACAACACAACCCAGGCGCTTTACCTTTCCAGCTGTCCTTCCCCAGTTACCTTTAGTGGTGTCCAGGCGCATAAGTGGCGCGTGCAATTCAGTTGAAGCTTCTTCTTCGTGGGGCAGCGGTGGTGGTAGGTAGGGAGGTGGGTATGAGACTGGTAATATATAGTCGAGAGGGGCCGCACAGCTCACCGTTAAGTCTGAACGAAGAGGTTGTTTTGTCCAGGATGACAATGGTCAATCAAATTATTGTGTCAGCAATTTTTTTATCCATCAAATGTTCTGGCACAACACAATGAACAACCTAAATTGTTAAATAGTTTAAAAATTGGCAGACAAAATAAAAAAATGAGAACTCTAAATTTAAATCGACAAAATATGTAACATTCGCAACCTAAGATTGTTCTGGTAATTGCATGGCATGGGCAGGACCAATTGCCAAAAGGCCAGGCCGATTGACATGAGTTTTATTCACACAACTAAATATGATTATATCCCATGGTTATAAAAGGACAGAGCAAACTTAATTTATACAAAAACAGTACAGAGGTATAGATAAACACAATCTACCAACGTGGCAATATCCTTTTTCTTTGTTCCATGTGTTACGAACACGGGATACATTTGGTAAAAAAAACAGAAAAACAAACATGGGATACACATTTAAAGTAGATATCCAACACAATTTACCAACTACCAATTTACTACTCCTTACGAGGGATTTACAAGTCGCAGAACCCAGAGGTTCTGTCCGATTTTACGAACAACAGACAAAATAGCCCACGGCCCACAAAACATAATCTTGGAAGGGAGACTAAAAATAAAATTACGTCGATCTTCAGCTAGCCAACGAACCCATCCCCAATTCCAGCCTCATTTTTCAGTCAACTTTCAAGTAGCTGATTCTTCCTTTCCCTTCATCACGCATCCTTGTTGCTCGCATTCGCTGCTATCGCTCGGTTTATGGTTTGTGGAAGGTAAGGGTGATGGAGAATCAGTTTTAAGTTCAGCGGGTTGGGGGCTTCGAGTCAGCAGCTGCTGGGGACTTCGGTAGCACTGGCTGCTCTGGCGACGAATTGGCCAGCAAAGACGAGCTTTCGAGATAAAGCAAGGCCACGCCAGCTTTCCGCTGTTCCTCCAACATCTCTTGCAAGTACCTCGCATGTTTCTCTATGCGTAACTGGGCTCTTTGTACCTACGCATGCACGAAGACGATTGCTTTGAGAAAATTCTTTCTTAAATCGAGCAATCATCTAATTAAAGTTAATTAATTCAGTCAATAGCTGTCAACTAATTAACACCCACTCTCTTAAAACCTTCCGTCCGTTACCTTTTCACAGGAACAATGATAGACATAAAAAAAAAATATAAGTGCAAAAAAAAATATATCAATAAAATTGTACCACAAAAATGTTGAATCTGCGTAACCCATAGGTTGGACCGTAACTATTATAATTACAGTGCGTAAATTTAAGTCTAGAACGTACTGATGTAACAAAATTCATTCGGCTTATAATGAATAATATTAAATATTATGACAAAAATATATTAATTTATTATAAAATATTATTTTTATTAAGATAAATAATTTTTTATATTCTATCAAATAATTTTATTAGTAAAAAGTTATTTATTTTAATAAAAATAATATTTTCATGATAAATAAAAATTATTTTTATAATATTTAGAATGACCCAATTATAATTATAAAAATAAAAATTATATGAATACATTGCAAATGTCTCGCACAATTTATATTTTATTTTATTGACCACAAAATTTCTTTTTTTTTATTTATTGCTTAATCAATTAGTATTTATACCTAGAATATAGTATTATATTTTCAATTTATTAACACCAAATTTAAATAGAAGAAAAATTCAATCAAATTCAATAATTTTTTAGTAATAAATTTTTATGAAAAAATTAAATAAATAAATTTCGGTGTCCTTCTTTCTCATTAACTTCATATTTTTTTAATAAATAAATTTTTTTATTAAAAATATAATATTAAATTTTAAATTTATTAATAATGAATATATATATATATATATATAAAGTAGTCAAATATAATAATATTTGAATAATAAAATTTTAATAAAAAATTAAATAAATATACCTATAATTAACGGTTTTTTTTTATCTTAAGAAGTGATAGGGTAATTAGAGTCCGGTCAAACTCTAAAAACCTTAGGTTGACCTTACGTCAGTATCAGTTTCTCATAATTACTGTTATAATAGGAAAATAGCAAAGTTGGAGGTGGACATTTTGCACTTTTACTCCTTGTCTTTTCTGTTTTGGGTGGCGCCTCCCCTCCCCCACTCTCTCCGCCGTCTCGCTCTCAATTCTCAACTCTTTCCCTACTCCACTAATAAATCTCCAATTTTTTTTACAGAATTTTTCGGTACATTCCATTTGCCAAAAACCCTTATCGGGAATGACCAAAAAAAAAAAAACCCTTATGGGGTCTTGCGGTTCATTTCTTTTCGTTATCTCATCTCGTGTACATAGATTATAAATACAACCACCTCGTGTGTGTGTGTGTCACGTGTATTGGCCTCTAAAATAATAAGAGGAAGAAAAGAACAGAGGACTCTTTGTTAATGTGACAGTCAAGGCGTTAGAATTGATCTTCTGAGATGGGCAAACTGGAAGATATTGGTTCTGAATATGTTTGGTACGATTTTCAATCCTTTGTGTCTCTGTTTTTTTTTTTCTTTTATTTTCTTCCTTTATGTTTTTATTCTCTTTGTCGTATACCTAAAAGTTTCAATTTTTCTTTCTTTCTAGTGAAGTTTCGATTTAGTTACATTTATCTCTGTTCCCTCAAGTTCAATCCTTCTGACAAGTACTCTGATTCTCCAAATGATAATCTCGGGTCTTTTTTGTTTTCTTTTCGTTTGATTATTTCAATTTCTTGAATCATGGTTCATATGGGATTTGGTCGCAACAATTTCTCGGCGTTTTTTGTTTGACTGTTATGACAATATTGATTATTATATTATTATGGAAAATTTTCTCATCTCTGCAATTGTTTGGTTCATCATTCATGGGAAGTTTCTGCGCCAATTGATTTGAGAGTTGTGACAAACAGCTTGGGGTGGTTGTGGTGTCCAAATTGTGGATTTATTTATGAAATTTATATCTTTCTTGGCCTCATGATTATTTGATGCAATTGTGTTTCCCAATTTCACCTTCTGTGGTTCACTAACTCGCTGCCCAGCAGCTCGGACATTGAGATTGATGACATAAGATATGATAACATTGCGGAGAAAGATGTCACTGACGAAGAAATTGAAGCTGAAGAATTGGAGAGGCGAATGTGGAAGGATCGCGTCAAATTGAAAAGGATTAAGGAGAGACAGAAGCTTGCAGTCCAACAAGAGGCAGAGAAGCGGAAGCCCAAGCAGACCTCCGATCAAGCTCAGAGGAAGAAAATGTCAAGAGCCCAGGATGGCATCCTTAAGTATATGTTGAAGCTAATGGAAGTGTGCAAAGCACGTGGATTTGTATACGGGATCATTCCTGAGAAGGGTAAGCCAGTAAGTGGTGCATCTGATAACATAAGAGCTTGGTGGAAAGAAAAGGTGAAGTTTGATAAGAATGGCCCAGCAGCCATAGCAAAGTATGAAGCAGAGTGTTTGGCCATGTGTGAGGCAGATAACAGTTGTAATGGAAGCTCACAATCCAGTCTTCAAGACCTGCAAGATGCAATCCTGGGATCCCTCTTGTCTTCATTGATGCAACATTGTGATCCACCTCAAAGGAAGTATCCTTTAGAGAAGGGAGTTCCACCACCATGGTGGCCAACTGGGAATGAGGAGTGGTGGGTGAAACTTGGACTACCCCAGGGTCAAATTCCCCCTTATAAGAAACCACATGACTTGAAGAAGATGTGGAAAGTTGGAGTATTGACAGCTGTAATAAAGCATATGTCACCTGATATTGCAAAAATCAGGAGGCATGTCCGCCAATCAAAATGCTTGCAGGACAAGATGACAGCAAAGGAGAGTGCAATTTGGCTGGGAGTGTTGGGTCTAGAGGAATCCCTCATTCAGCAGCCTAGCAGTGATAATGGCACCTCTGGAGTAACTGAAACACCTCAAGGTGGCCATTGTGACAAGAAGCAACTGGCTATTAGCAGTGATAGCAACTATGATGTTGATGGTTCTGATGATGGTGTGGTTTCTGTCTCTTCAAAAGATAACAGGAAAGGTCAGCTAACTGATGTGGAGCCACAAAGTTCTGTTCGCAATCAAACTTTACATCCTGTGCAATGTAAAGAGCACTGGGAAAAGCAACCTAGGAGAAAAAGGCCTCGTGTAACTTCAGGCCATGCTGATCATCAAGCTGTACCACCTTTAACTGAGAATACACATCCTGAGCATACAAACTCTCTGCCTGATATAAGTGACACTGATATAGAGCCAGTGGAGTACCAGATGCATGGAATTGAACAGGAAAATAATACCAATATTGCATTGAATCCCTTGGAGAATGATTTTGAGGGTGAATCAAGCCTTCCCTCATCTGACTTAGACTTTTTTACTGCCATTCCCTCTGCCAATGTTGATCCTATGGTGAACTTGCATGCAGATGAAAGGGCCTCGCTTTATCCACCGGCACAAGATCTGGAGTTGAATCATGGAGCTACATATAATATTTATAGTTTGGGAGCTGATTGCAGGCCCAGCCATGATCGGCAGCATTCTCAGATGACATTGAGCATGTATCAGCTAAGGCCTGAGGCTATTGGGGTCCATGCACCTGACACACATATGAATGGAAATGAGATATCAAGGGCAGACCTGCCTCATTTTGTTAAAGATTCATTTCCAAATGAGCAAGATTTGCCTTCTGATAGTAACTTTGGATCTCCATTCAATAGCTTGTCATTGGATTTTGGAGGATTCATCAGTCCAGTGGATCTTGAAATTGGCGGACCAGATTCAGTTAGTGACTTTTTGTTAGATGAGGAGATTATCCAATACTTTGGTTCATAGGTTTGAACAGTTCTGCTACAGATCGTAAATTATTGTAAGTGACAGTTCTTACAAATCTGTGATGTACCTTGTTTCACATGTGTAAATTTGTTCTTCTAAGTTTTCCCTTGATCTTAACATGACTTAGGGACTTTGGAAGCCACAGATGCCATTGCTGGCCTAGACAAAGGACTTTCTTGCCAAAAATTGGATTTACTGGCAGAACGGTTCCCATAGGCGACGTGTTCCAACTCCCAAGGCTGTAAGTGATGAAATTGGTTTGTCTGCATAAGTCAATGAGGCAGCAACCATAATGAAGGGATTTTTAGTTTTCCTTTTTTCATGTTTGGTTCAATTTCCCTCCACAGGAATGGGATATTAGAGAAATTCCGTAAATGAGTCAATAAGATGATAACATATGGTGCTCTCTTCCCTCCCTCCAAGGTGCATCTCATTTTAGTTGACAATAAGCTAATTATAATTTTCCTGCCATTTGTTTTCGTTGATCATATTATGTGCACTGTAAGTAATGATTCTATGACTCTGGTCGCAGTTGGTACAGTGCATTGTTTAGCAGTAACAGCTTGGGTTGGGGGCTTTTGTTTACTGGTATTAAGGTTATGGTTATTGTGAATAGACTCAATGGGAAAAGAAAAGAATACAATGAGTTGACTGGAATCTCGACTCTAGGAGAAAGCCAGCCGAGGACGAAAATGAGAATGAGATAGAAGGGATGTCCAGAAGCTAAATATCAAATGCAAATGCCACTGTAACGTTATGGTTTTACCCCCAACCCAACATGCTTTGGTAGTCTCTTTTTTGGCGGGTTTAACCTCTATGATTGTTTCTAGTAGAACATGGGACTTTGATATTCATACAGAGGAATGGAGAGGAATGAAAAGGTTGAATTTTTATTTGTATGGACCCCCCCCCCAAAAAAAAGGGTTTTGATAATCTCTTTGTTTTTTGTTTTCTGAGTGTCTAAGACCTTTGAAGTAATGGGGAAATGAGTGTAGATAATTAAAGTGAAGGTAAGCGGTGAATGCCCCAGTTTATGTGAAATTTGTCCGCGTGCAGTGGAAGCTAAACTTTAAGCAGTCTTGTTTCTGTATTAGTGCATTTACCATTAGATAAAATTGCAACCAAGAGGATCATAAGCCTTTTTTTCTTTTCTTTTCTTTTTTGCACCATTAACATTTACGATCACCATTGAAATGGACTGATGCACACCATGGAATGGAGAGCTCAGCTACCTACCGACCTACAGTTGTATGTTATGGGATGGGAGGGATGTAGTTTGGTTCAATAGACATGGGTTTAGTGGGTTTGATCACATGGCTTTCGAGTTTTGATGTTTTCGTTCATCCTATCCTAATACTCATCATGCCCTAGCGCCGGAGAAGGAGAAAAAGGCATATAATACAATTATAGGACAGCCAGGCATACGTACGTATGTATGTATGGATATAAGCGATGTGGATCAATGGGAAAGACGTTTACATAACGTTGCAATTGCAAATGATTGCCTACGCCACCGTCCTCTGTACAAGGATGTCTGGGTCTGTCTGTCCTGGCGCGGAAACGCTCCCGCTGTCAAGAGTTTTTAATGGGAAAGCATAATGGCCCCTCCTTCCCCGCCCGCATATGTATTGTTTCTTCACAGGCAACTCCACTCGACCTTCCCATCCACTTTTTATATCAAATTTAACACTTCCCTCTCTTGTGATGTTATATTTTTTTTAGCGCATTTCAACAATTTTTTTTAAGTTCAAATATTAATTTTTTAAAATTTAGATTTATCTTACTTAATATTATTTATTATTTTTACATTTTTATTTTGCATTAAGTGATATTATAAAAAATTTAAGCAATGTTGATGATATCTTATAGAGTCCGAAGTAATCTTATATAATTTAAAGAGAAAACTCCAAATATTTACATCTTTCATGAGACAAAGATCCGCAAAGAGAAGACTCTAAATCTATGTAAGAACTTTAACATCTTCGTAAGTGGAGGGGGTATGACATAGTTTAGTATTTTATAAATTATGTTATAATTATTATTTTATAATTTATTTAATTATTTTATAATATTTTAATAAATTATTTAAGGATAATATAATAATATTTTAAAATATTTTTTATTTATATTAAATTATTTTTTAATCAGTTAAATAATTTAAAATTATAAATATATAAAAGATTAAAATATTCTATAAATCATATGAATTCTAAAACTCGTCGAAAATCAAACTTTTTTTTTTTGGTCGTCACAGGACTGAAATTATCTGTCATCGTAGGGTCGTAAGAGTTAAATTTTAATTTTAATTTTTAATATTTTTAAATTAAGATAAAGAGTTTAGAAACCCCCCCCCCAAAAAAAAAAAAAGACAGGGATCTTTTGCCTATATTTATTTATTTTTAAATTTTTGGTAAATTGGTGCTTGGTAGTTAGTATGGATTGAATGAAGAATTATAAATTATAAACAGAAAAATAGAAAATCTAGATCTAAATATCTGTCACTGGGTCATTCATCTAATTCAGTTCATTCGTATTGATTCCTCCCAACGGTCTGCATTGTGAGTAATATTACAGACTCCAAAGCCAATAGCGGTTGGTAAGATATCACATATTGCCATTACATACCCGATACACAGAGCCCACTGGCACAGCTCTCAAGTCTCAAAGTATTCTTCTTCTTCCTGTTTTCTCTCTTGTTTGACTTTTGTTCTTACTTTTCAGGATTAGAATAGTATAAATGTATGCCTCTCTGTCTGTCTATAATTGATCTTCTCTCAGCTATTGCTGCCTAATTTGCTTGCTGTTCTGTTCTTGGATCAATTATTACCAGGGTCGCGGCGGCGGTGGGTTTGTAAATAAAATATCAAATAATAATAATAATAATAAAACAAAAACAAAAGATAAATACAAAGATCGATTTCGCCTTTTTCTTTAGTGAGAGGATTGCTAGCCATCTTGATACTTATAATTAAATTAGCTGTGAATTTCCCGGGGGAATCTCTCATGTCCACCACCGCCACCAACGTTGTGGCAGACGGCCTCTCCACCCCAACCCTCGACGCCGAGTCCTCCAACATCCTCCACTCCGTATCATCCCACGGTGGCTACGCCTTCGTCCGCATGGCCAATCTGGCCGCCTCCACGGGGGACATGAGGGCAGCGGAGGCGGCGCATGACATGGCCTGGGAGCAGCTTCATTCGGGTCCCTGGCATTCGGTGCTTCCCGTTTGGCGAGACGCCTACTCAATGGCGTGCCTCCAACTGACCAAATCTCTCTACGGAAAGGGCGAGTACAAGGACGCGCTTAGAGCATTGGATATGGGCTTGATTATGGGAGGGCCGTTGCTTAGGGAGGATTTGCACTCCGCTGTCCATGCGATCGTTTCCGCTAATTCAGAGTCCGACACAGGAGGAGACGCCAGCCGCAGCAGCAGCAGTGCCTTTCAATTTCAAGATTCTAAATTCCCTCTGCAGCCCCACCACTTTGATAATCATTCGGAGGTCTCTGGGTGGCGACGTTCCTCTCCATTTCTCTCTTTGTTGTTTCTTTTTTCTTTTCTTTTTTTCCCTTTTTCCTTTTTAAACTTCACACGTCTACGTCTATGCACATAATAATTCTGTAGATTGCATTTGCGTGTTTGGGTCCAACTTCAACTTATTATTGTCGTTAGGTAATCTTCAAGGAAGGAGAGAAGAAAAAGTACATCCTTTTCTTATTGGCATTACTATGTGCGTTTTCCTTTGTATGTATGTTTATCGATAAAATGTAGGATAGTTATGATTTGAAGTCCTTTGCTCCATTATCTTGCCATGCCATTGTTATGACAAGCATGCACACCTTCAACCATTTTCCTCTAACTGCTCTCTTTTTCTTAACCTTATTAGATGTTCATTTCAATGGCCTGTTGTCTGATATCACTTGATGAGACAGGTCACTTCTACTTATCTTTAAGGTATTTCTTATCAAAAATTTCCAGGTGCCTCACGTTTTACCCATTAAATCCTTGTCTTGTAAGATTGTGGTGAAGAGGTCTGCTTTATCTTTGGAGGGATTTCTGCGTGAACATTTGCTACCTGCTTCTCCTGTTATAATTACTGATAGTATGGCTCATTGGCCTGCCACAACAAGGTGGCACGATATAGATTACCTAAAAAAGGTTGCTGGAGACCGCACAGTCCCTGTTGAGGTGATTTTCTATTCTCTCAATTCCCGAATACATGCTTTAGCAACAACGTTCACTCTGGCTTTCTAATAATCAGTAAAAATGAAACCAATCATGCTGCTGTCTCAGGTTGGGAAAAACTATTTGTGTCAAGACTGGAAGCAAGAGCTTATAAAATTTTCCTGCTTTCTTGAGAGAATTCAGTCTACTGAGTTTTCCTCTGCTGCCCCAACATATCTTGCTCAGCATCCATTGTTTGATCAGGTGCATTGTATTTTTATTGTAGGTTTTCTTTGCTTTGCTTTGAAAGCTCGTTAACACAATGAGGCCCACCACATATTCATACCATATTTTATATCAAATGGCAGATAAATGAGTTCCGTGAGGACATCTGCATTCCCGACTATTGTTTCGCTGGTGGGGGCGAGCTTAGGTCACTAAATGCTTGGTTTGGTCCTGCCGGCACAGTTACACCATTACATCATGATCCACACCACAATATACTTGCTCAGGTATTCTGTGTATGATATGCTTCAAGTTGTTTTCCTTTCTCTCCTAGCTTTTTGGCATTGTTGTGACACTCAGACATTACATCCTCTCGCTTCCCTTATTCTTTGCACTGATGTCTACTTGTTTATGTGGCATGCTTTTGAGATTCATATTTAGAGTGCCAGTGCCTCACAACTTCATGATATCAGACAGTTATGTTTTACCTTCCAGAGAGTGAAAACCAAATTCAAGGCATCCATTTGTTTAGCAGGAAGTCATCCTTTAGGTTTCTTGATGAGACATTTTATCATACTGCAAGTTTAATTTACAATAGTCTCTAATAGGATGAGGATTTATTACTAGTCTGCTGTTGTTGTGCATTTCAGTAAACTTGTTGTATGTTCATTTTAAGTTGACATCATTCTAGATTATGGGTTAAAGCAAGTCTTAAAAGTTTTTTGAGATTAAAATGGTTTGCTATGGTGGCATGTATTGCTTTTAGCAGCGGTTTACGTCTACAATGGAATTACAGTTCTTTATTATTTGTTGCACACAAGGATTTTCCTTTTGCTGCATTTGCACGTTTCTTTGTTGTGACTAAGATTGTATAACCTCAGCATTAATGTGCAACCATATTATTCTGCACGGTAATTATGTCTTTGCAAATTTTTAGGTTGTTGGCAAAAAATATATCAGGCTTTACCCTGCTTCATTGTCAGAGGAACTATACCCATTCAGTGAAACAATGCTCTGTAATTCCAGCCAGGTAACAGCTTGCTCCTTGTGCTATTTTGGAATTGTCATGATGAATTTTCTCATCACTTTGTTCTGTTCCTGAGATAGTCATGTAGTGCAGTTTGCCAATTTTGATATTACAGACATGTATGATCCATTATTACTAAATCTGTCTACATCACCAATTCTGCTGTTCAATTTGATGACTTCTGTTTGAAGGTTGATCTAGACAACATAGATGAGAGAGAATTTCCAAAGGTGCATGGCTTGGAGTTCATGGACTGCATTTTAGAGGAAGGTGAAATGCTTTACATCCCACCAAGATGGTGGCATTATGTTCGATCCCTGACAACAAGCTTTTCAGTTAGCTTTTGGTGGGGTGACACTGTAAGTTGAAATGCATCCTGATGCTTTACTGTTTTCATGTCTTGATTCTAATTCTTTTTTATTAGAAAGAATTGATATAGGGTTAAGGTCTCAACCAATTCTTGAACTCGGCACAATACAAACAGAAACAAGCATTTACAAACACTACACTGAGATGCGGTAATACAGGTAGAGTACAGTGCCTAGCAATCGGTGATGATGTATTATATATCTAATATTTCACCATGGTTAACAATTTTGATTTTTGAGCTTTCTGTTTCTGATATGATGGTAGCATAGTTATGCAATGTTGGTGATCTGCTTTCTGTTTTTATAGCACGTTTAGTTGGCCTCCGTTACGGACATTTTCAAGTTCATTCAAATCCTTGCCATTGACTAACTCCTCAAGCCAATGACAGCACGTTTAAAATCAACCTTTTTTCTTTTTCTAAGGTAGGTGGGAAAGATTAAAACCAAAAGATGAAACGCCACCTGTCGGAAGGGGAAAAAAATGATGTTGGAATTCCATGAACATTAGACGGGCTGGTATGGCTAGAGCTTCAGAGCTCTCGCTGAAACATGGGCTCCAGATTTGAGGCCCGCGTCGTTCAATTTACTTGCTTGTACAGCTAATATTTACGCGCAAACCAATTATAACGCAGTGCAAAAGCATATAACGGTGAACTTGGCAACAGAAGAACAATGCCAGGTCACGAGCAAAGCCATTGACCAAAGCCTAACCATCCAAACTTCAAATAAGTGGCTAATCCGGAACCAAATATCATCTCAATTTTGTTGGCACTTGAGCTCGGGAAGGGGGAGACCCATCAATGGTTACTTATTGCTTATTACCACAATAAGTTTCTCCCTAAAAGCTGTCCAGTTGAGAGATGGAAAGCCCTTAGAAACTCACTAAATACAATAACACTGCAGACTATTGATATATAACGCAGCTTAAGCTGCCGATTTATACCTACACAGGACCTTGCACCTTAAAACCCTGTCATGGACATAAAATCCTGGCATCACCATGACCTTAACCCGGCTTGAGCCACATGCCCTTTGCCTATCCATGAACATATCTTCCATATAATGTGGATCGAAGCTCCTATTCTCTTCAACCCTGAGAATTCCCAGGGGTGGGTTGAACGAAAAGGCAAGCAAGTGAAGCAACCACATGCATTTGGCAGCAACGAAGAATGCCTGAAGAAGCTGCTCAGGCCATGGTCTAGTCCAATTCATTGTTGTAATAATGCAGCTCATCTTCTGATCACAAAACTTACTGAACTCTTCGCTGTAATATTTAGTCCCCTTCCTCAGAACTTCATTCCAGCTCAGATTCCTCAAGGCCACAAGTGATGAAAACTGTGCCTGGCGATCTTGTAGAGGGTCTAAGTGCTTTGGTGAACCATTCTTTTGAAATACACAGTTCTCAAAATCTTGGTAGAGTGATTGGTTTATGATGGCTTCTAGATGGTACAATACTGCCTTTGAGTGCTTTGAGTTCAGAGAAAGTTTATGTGGGTGAAGAAGCAAACTCAAGTTGTCCATAAGAGCATCATCTGTTTCCTCAATTTGCCCGACTAGGGTCTTGCAGAATTGTTTCACCGACAATCTAGCTTCTGACACTATCTGCAGGAAACCCTCCACCATTACCTCTTGGCTTACTGGCATAACATTTTCTCCATCTCCATTAATGGATTTGCCTCTCTTGGGGAAGCTTCCAAGCTTTTCAATGACTTGGGAATCCCTTCCTTGTGTTGCTTGCCACAAAGCTTTCTTCAGCTCTTCACAGTAACTCTCCAAGTACTCAAGCTTCTGTCTTAGCTCCCCCATTGAAGATTTCATCCCAGCCACCTCCACTATGGCTGCATCTCTGTTCTTGTTTGCTTCTATCAACTCTCTCTTCAATGTTTCAATTGACAGCATACCCAAGTCCTTGAGAACCTGAGAAACATCCTCAGATTCTGTTCTGCTGGGCGAAACCTCATTCTTCTGCTTCTTCCTCAACTTTGGGATCAACCATGATACAATTCCCCTATTTTTAGGTTGTGATTGGAGAGATAAGTGAGAATCTGTCAAAGGCACCACACTGTTAGGATTCTTGCTATTACTGGTCCTATTTTCAGATTCAGCGGTTATGGCAGCGGGCTTGCATCTGTTGCAAGAAGTTGCGGGTGTGAAGTCTCCCAAGCTGTTTCTCTTACTAGACTTGAAGGATTCTTTTCCGGGAGAAAAGTGAAGAGCAGAAACATTGTTTGCGCAAGAGCCAGTGATGGAACTTTGATCTTCAGCTGCAGAATTATGAAATTCCAAGTTGGCCAAGCTGGAGGAAATTCCTCTCATCGATGAAGATGCGTAGTCTTTCTCACAATCCAATAAGGCAGCTTTGCAGCTAATTCCTCCTTCGTCTTCCCCGGTTTCTGATAATGTCCTTGATCTCGCTAGGATCCCATTGTGCCCTCGCAACTGGTCTTCCTCATAACTCTGTAAAATTACATACATTAACATTCGGATAAGGTTTTTCATGTTCCCACAGATTTCTCTATTATTTATCAATGCTAAGTCTGTGAAGGCAACCGCTCTCAAAATTTTACCGAGCTAAAGAGAGTCATAATTCCTAAGCTAGGCATAAGGGAATATCTATTGTATTCTAAAATTAGTAATTGCGGCCGTAGAAACCGAGGGAAAGTACTTCGACGGTTAGCCTAGGTGGACATGAAGACCCCACCACCCACCCCAGTCCATCTGTAGGTCAAAATTAAGCAGTAGTTACGCAAAGACAGTGAGTGAAAACTAAAAAGCAGAGCAAAGATTATGTTTTGTTTTGATTATACTCGGATTTGACAAGGAAAAAATTAAAAATAAAAAATAAAAAATCTGGCTTCGCTCTTTGAACTAAATTCACAAACATCGGAGCAGTAGTTGAACAATGGAAACAAAGAAACCATAATCCTCGAGAAGAAAGAGACAGAGTTCAAAGTTATATATCACTTTGAAGTTGAACTACGCGCTACTGTTAGCCACTTGAAAAGCTCCACTAGTCAAATGAAGTTATCTAAAGCTTACACTTTTATTATGCATATAATGACTTAATAAACAGAAAAGCTAGCGGGTTTGCCGATGCAGTTATGACGCACCATGAAAACTTGTAGAAGATTGAAGAAAGTTTTTTTCTTTTTTCCCTCTCTAAGAAACAGAATACTCAATTTGAAGATTGAAGAGAAAAAGAAAGAAAAAAAAAAACAGAGAGAGAGAAAGAGATAGACTGACGCAGTATTTGGAGAACTAAGGAAACTCACTGGAGTGAAGACGGGGTATTCATGAGCAGAGAAGTGAGAAACAGGGCGAAAAGCAGGGGAGGAAATAAATGGGAGTCCGATGTTGGCGGGGCTGTTTCCTTGTGTCAAAGCAGCGTGGAGTGCTCTAAGCTCCACTGCTTTGGCAATGGCCGCCTGGATCTCTTGTCGGCTGACTTCACGTATGTTGTTGATGATGACGCTGTTCTTGCCACTGCTGTAGTTGTTATCATGATTTTGAAAGATTTGAGTAGCAGCAGCAGCAGCCATGGGAAACACGGAGAGAGAGAGAGAGAGAGGAATTGTAGCAGCAGACTAGCAGTAGTGTTTTCCTCTGGGAGGGACAAAACCTTAAAGAGAATCAAATCCTAAAACGAAAGTAGATTTAGTAAAACATTATCATATTCATTAAACTCTTTTGTCTCTGTTTAAGCAAATTTCCCACATGCCAAAGCTTGCTGGCATTCCAAGCAATCCTTTTTTAGGGAAGAAAAGGGTGTCCCAGTACCCCCCCGTGAGTAGCCCCCATAAAAGAAGCAAAGAAATGCCAACAATGAATGGTGGTGTCCCTCTGAACATGATTGCCGTATTACTACTAATATATCGCGAAGATGATTCCAAACTCCAGCGTATGCCACTTGGAGTCTCTCGTACTACACACACACACACACACACACACACACACAGATTTACCGTGTTATTGGCTGAACACTGTTAAAACTTAAAACTCGAGGGCTGGGTTCAATCATGCCTGACTATACCACTGTAGCGAGTTGTCCGTTAAAGGGCGCGAGTGACTATACCCACTTTTGATTACAAATACCCTTTTAGTTTTTTAGCACGTATAGTATGGTTAAGGAAATTAACTGTAGATCGCCATAAAATTAATCTAAAATTATAATGTTTGTTATTCTTATATATATATATATATATATATATATATATTAGTATAACATGGACGTAGTTTTATATTATAAATTTATTATATTATTTTAATTAGACTTTACTTAATTTTTATTTTATATTTTACTTAAGCTAGTCAAATTAAAAATTACTTAAAATTATTGGTATGCTTTTGTAGCATAAGATGACATGCGTATGTTGTTTTAGTAGATTACTTTTTATAGCGTTGCGTGCGCATAATAAAAAAAAATCAAATGAGAATAACCATTAATCATTGCTTTTTTTTTTTTTTTTTTTTTAGCCCCTCCTCAGTCAGTCCGTTGTATATTTGTGTTTCATTTCTTCAATTTTTGAACCCTAAGGGAAAAATGAAAGCAAGCGCTCGGCAGAATCCCTTCCCCACAAACCCACGGGGATTCTGTCGGATCGATGAGTGATGGTAAATTTTAATTTAGGCGTGACTGTGGAGGGGATGCAGAATCTTAGCTGGAAGAGTGGAGGGATCGATGTGAGGGACAGGATTATGCATTACCTTCCAAATCCCTCCATTGTCCTCTATTATTTTCCCTTAAAACAGTGAATCACGTGAAGCATATACAGTCCTCCAACTTCAGACCAAAAATCCAAAACGAGGCAAAATAAATATACGAAAGATTGTACCTCGCAAAATTTAAATCTAAGAAATATTTGTGGTATAAAATTATTAGCTTAATTATTTTAAATAATTATTTATTATACTTATTAATTAATAAATACCATTATAATAAATAACTATATTACAACTTTACATTGCTACCAAAAATTTAAAATGAGATTAAAAATTATATTTTTTTCAATTTAAATTCACGGGACATGTGTGGCGTAACATTATATGGTTATTTGTCTAATTGTTCTAAATAGTAATTTATTGTACTTTTCTAAGTGACATTTAAATTCATCCCCATTTAAATAAATATTCAAGTTTTAAGTAAAAATTATCATCACTTTTATAAATATTAAAAAAATTAAAATTTGTCCAATACATAAGATTTTATTTTATTTTATTGATATCTTCATTATTATATCAAAAAATAATTATCTATAATATTACTATAAAAATATTTTAAAATTTTAATTTTAGTAATATAACCTATAATTAAATATATTTTATTTTATCTTATGAAAAAAATTGTATAAATTTTTATTGAAAATCATTAAAAATAAATTTTATTTTTTAAAAAATCATATTAAATATATATATATATATATTTTCAATTTCTAGTATAGTTAAAATTTTTGTTCTAACACGAGGTGGCCCTTCTCTTTCTCTCTCCATTCTAGATTGAAATTCACATCAGATTAAGAACTGGTTGGGAACGAGGGAGAGCATTAAATGTTTTTGAACATCTTATATGTTTGTTCCTTTTACCCTTTTTCAATGTAGGACGACACTTTGCCACAATTGAGTGTCAGGCGCCACTATAAAATTAAATGTGCGTCCAACAATGAGCCGAAGTAAGTAATATTTAATACCATATCTTACCAACATATTACTTTTCTTTTTTCCCAACATGAAACATTAGTTCTAACTCAATACTGATATTTCACCATAAACCCATCACACTCACATCCTCTACAGTGATATTATATATAGTTATATGTGTGAACATTTCGTTTTGGGAGCTACTTGGATTATTTCAAAGAAGCAAATGGTGTGCTTGAAATTGAATATAGAAACCACCCAAAATAGTAATTTGCTGGTAATTTAGTATGTTTTTACACACTCAGCTCAAATCTGAATCTTCTTAGTGCATCGCTCTAAAAATAGTAAAGTGTGAATTGAAGGTGTATGTTTAAAGTTAAAATGTATTATTAGGTTTTGAATTAAGTAATCAATATAATTACGTATAAATTATTATTGCTTAAACAGTGAATCTTCTTTATAGAAGATTATAAAAAAATATTAAATTAAAATATTAATAAATAACTTTTATTTTGGACTTATAATGACATAATTAACATTTTATAATATTTTTATTTTTATTTATTTATTTTTTAAAATTGTTGTATGTAAAAGATGTAGCCCAAGTCGAGAGCACACTTTTCCTTTGCCTTCTCCTTTGTTTCTTTCTTGTTGATTTTTATTCGGGTACGGAAACATGGAATTCCCCGTAGGGCTGCGGACATGTTAGAAAAAGACTGAGGACCTTTGGCTGGAAATTTGGGGATGATTTTATTTATTTATTTATTGACAATTAAGTTTTATGAGGCAACCACCTCGGCTCCCTTCCCTTCCCAGACGCTGAGGTTCGGAAGATTGTCCTGGAACACCAATTAGTTTTGCTGGATGTTTGGAACTGCCATAACTGTCAACAAGCATTTTCCATCCCAAGTTCCAATATTCAAGCCCAATCTTCATATGATCTTCGTCAGAGCCATGGATCTTTAGTTGGGTTTGCTCTGTTTTAACAAAGGTAATTAATTCATGTAAAGGGAAAATAGCAAAAATATTGTGATGAAGTGAAAATAATATCCAAGTGTTGACTATCTTAAATAATTCTTACGTACAGAAGAGGAGACATTATGTTTCGTGTAGATAAAAGGGATATGAGAAGATACTAATTATCCTCCAAACTAACGCTTGTCCTTTCCTTCCATAACAAAACCACCACTATCGCCCCTTCATTATCTCCTCTTATTCTCTAATCACAGTGGTGAGCGATGATTGCGTGGGAGAGTCTCATTTCGTCTACTATTTGCTTTGTGGGGATTTATCATATGGAAGGAGTTGAAGGAGGCAATAGTGAAGTGAGGATAGTATTGTCTTTTCAAATCCCTTCTAACTAAATAAAAACATGATGTTTTCTTCTTTTGCAAATGTTAGTGTCATTTAAGACGTGGCTGCCTAGTAATTATTTTCACTTCAACGCATGTTCTTGCAAATTTCCCTTAAACAATATTGTAAGTAAGGGACAGAAGTTACTGCCTTGTATACATGTTAGATTAAGGAAACATGAAGTAATTATACATCTAATATGAAAATGTAAAACATTGTGGATTTTTTTTTATTTATTTTATTTTTGTTTGGATCTGCATTGCCCTACCCCTCCCTTTTTCTTGGTATCATAGTAGGCTTTTTCGGGGTTTTTTTTTTTTTTTGTTTAAATCTACTTGGTAGTTTGCGTATCTTTTGAAAACACGCTACCAGAAGTTATATCCTTGTCTTGTATAGCTATATTTGTATGTATATGTATGTGCAGCCTTACAAAGGAAGCATTAATGGTTATACTGATTTACTGAACATGTCGCAATGATTGTTGTCTTGTGTACGTTTGTGAAGTAAAGAGAACATAATTAAACAGTCCGTTTCGATTCCAGTTACAGAACAGAAAGACGTGAATATATGGCAGCCCGACCCCTCCCCTCTCTCTCTCTCTATGTTTCATTTTCAGTCAGTCAGAAGTCTGTTTACAAAGACACCTCTGTAACCCGCTGCCGCTGTTTTTCTGTGGTACAAGACTACAAGTACAATCACAAGTGAAAGAAAAAGGCGTCCCAAAAAGTATATTATGATCTTCTTGCCATTTTAAGTGGTACTGTCCAAGGCGGAAGTGGAAGGTCAAAGCGCATTCTTCCTGGCAATGGCTTAGGCTCCTCGGCTAGATTTTTAGTTTTGTACTGTTTCTGTTGTTCTATGTTGGTGAAAGAAGATTCCATATTTGTTATTTAGTTGCTATTAGACATTAATTGTTAGCATCAGATCGGAACAAACACAAGGAAGAATAGGTATTCCACCAATTCCAATAGGAAGCAGCAGTAAGCAGGAAAGTTCCCGGGCGTTCTTTTCCTTTTTCCTTTCTTTTCGCGGGTATAGAAAAAAATTTGAATGACAAGAAGAACCATCAAATAATTCTCCTTTATCATCGGTCAGAAACGCCACGATATCCACTCAAATGTTATTGGAAGAGTATGAGTATTAGGTAATCAGTGCACCAACATCGAGTACTCTACGTTATCGTGAAGGGATCAAAATGCTTCCCGCACGATTAGGCCTGCAAGATATGTTAGAACATTTCTATAACAACCAACAGCATATGTCACGGTCAACAGTATGATAGGGTAGCATGTGTTAGAACTCGTGTATACCTATGACCAGATTACCAGGTTCACTTTTGGCCTTTTGATCCAAAAGCCTTCTCGCACAGACGATAAACATTTTATGATATGTAGTTCTGTTCCCCGTAGCATCATTGAGTGCGAATACAAAGTATGTACATAATTAAGGAAGAACGTGTCGCCTCCATTTCGGCAAGAAAGTTAAAAGAGTTCATAGACACCCTTGTGTTTACAGTAACTCTTCCATATAAATCTTCAACGGCTTCAGCCTTTAAGTAATCCAATGACAAGCTGCCTTAGAGCAGCTGGTCATCAGTCTTAGCGTCAAGGGAGGAGGCGAGGATTCAAATCCAACCTCCATTATCCCCTCCCCTCATGGGCTTTGACAGATCTAAAAAAAATCCAATATGCTCAGTTACTTCTACGGATACTAATCAAGTCTTTTAAGTGTTTCTACAGCAGCCTTCCACCTACTTCCACAAACACCTCCAAAAATTCCCAGAAAACCAAGATTTTGGAGCGGAGAAAATGTTCAAATATTTTTTAAATTAAAACTAAGTATATTTTTTGATTCCTTTATTATTAAATAAAGTCATTTTATGGAAAAATGCTTTAAAGAAATTATATTTGTTAGCATTATGTAAAATTTTTTAAGTCATATTTATTATATTTAAAAAAATATGTTTAAATTAGTAAAATAACTATATTTATTAAATTTAAGAAATATCATTTTTAATAAAATAATTCTTAAACCATATAAAATGACGGGAAAAAATATTTTTTTATAAAATAATTCTATATAATATATAAAAAAAATTTTAAGACTTAATTTCAATAGTATAAATTTCAATTAAAATATCTTATTTTATTTTATAAAAAAATTGTAATAAACTAATTGTATAATCATAAAAATAAATTTTATTGTAAAAGAAAAATGATATTGAATATACCAACTTAAAATAAATTTTTTATTTTCAATATAACCCAAAATTTTTATACAACAACCTTTCAAAGATTAGTGTGCAATGATATGGGATATGGGACTAGAGCAAATCAAATAAAAGGAAATTAGTTTTGATACCGTACAGTCTCTTTCCATCGTACATATTCTACGCCATCAAGTAAACTTGAGGCATCCCATTTCTTAAATCAACGAAGCAGCTAGTTTGCCAATTGTGCGTTTTCCCGTACCATTTCTTTGCTTTAGAGCTAAAATTATAGAGGCACTCACGTGTATATATAATTATGTAAGGAGTACAATAGAACAACGAAGCATCGATTCAGTAAAATACCATTAAAATGGGAGACAATGAGAGAGAAAGAAGGGAAATTGAACACAGGCTACTCGATACCTCCAAAATTTCACAGTACATGCACAAGGCAGAGGACAACCCCACTTGGGCATGGGCATGGGCATGAATAACAAGCAACTGTCTATTAAGGGTCTGATTCTGAGTTCTCTAGATCAAGCTATGTGAGACTGAGCTACACTCAAACTCAATGGAAGTGAATGTATGAACATGAAATCTCTGCACATACAACGTTTGACCACCCTATCACACCCAGTTGTTTGGAAGTGAGAAGTCATGGAATCTGAAAGATACCTCCCCCGCCGTGTCTCTCTCAAGCCTAATGTCACGGAGTTAGGCTTTAGACGTGCTTTAGACGTGCTAACCCGCGCGGTACTTAGACAATCTTGCGAGAGAAGATGCTAAGTAAGTCTTGAAGAGAATTACAACCAACTCAAGAGAGAGAGAAAGTGAGAGATTTTGAGATAGAGAGAAGGATAGTAGGCACAAGTATAGCAATGTAGAGAATTTTGCTATTGAGAGGTGTAGAGATGCTGTCTCTTATACACATCTAGATGTGTATAAGAGACAGACTCAAGAGAGAGAGAAAGTGAGAGATTTTGTGATAGAGAGAAGGATAGTAGGCACAAGTATAGCAATGTAGAGAATTTTGCTATTGAGAGGTGTAGAGATGTGTTTACAAATGAAAGGAATGAGAGTATTTATAGTTGCTTCTCCTTCTCTGACTACAATTATTGCTTCTAGAAAATTTTAAAGATAAACATCTAGATATTTACAATGGAATATTCTAGAGAGGGACACTTAAGAATTCTTCTAGAATTCTCCTTGATTTGGGTTGGAGCACCAATTGGACTAGTATTGGTCTAACATGCAACAAGCGGTCTGGTATCATACTTAAATCAGTCCGTGACACTAAGCTCTGGCTCAACATTTCCACCCTTTTTTGGAATTTCTGGTGGCAAAGGCATACTTGATTGTCATTTGGATGGCATGACAGTAGTATCTTGAGAAGTACTTATCATCCTGTTGTTGACTTACTCCTACATCATTACAGCTAATACAAAAATTTTCTGTCAAGCAATCTCATGGTCAAGGATAAACAAGTACTGATCAGAGACCAAAATATCATAAGAAATGGAAGTCAGGCAAGACAAAAACAGGTAAAAAGAAAAAAGAAAAAAGAAGCTTTTTACATTGTCTGGGACACATGAAACATCGAATTTATGCCCATCACGGTTTCTGAGCAAAGGCAGTAGTGGCTTGAGGATTCCAACCGTTTCAGAGACGGTATGGTCACTCATATCCCCATTAGCGGAAACGCTGAGAACTTCTAAGTAAAATAAAATCCCGGCATATGAATCCATTGGCTGGTGGAATAATGCAGTATAGCCCAAAATGAGACCCAACCAGAGTAAAACACAAACGCAAATTTTCAACTAGTAGGCATGGCGTAAGCCAGGATTTTCCATGTCCAATTGTACCAAAGCATACCGGGATCATCATTTCGTTTCGTGTGCATGATTCTGTGCCTTTTGTTTTCAGTTTATCCAGAACTTGTACGAATATATGTAAGAAACAAGTTTCTATTTATTACTTCCAAACTACAAATTGAATTGTATGAAAAGGGTCCAAAAAAAAACCTTTCCTCACTTTTTACTTATTGAGACGAATTCTAGACCTGTGTCCCAACAATCCATTTGGATATCCGCATTAAGTACTTGGGGCCCGACGCCACCCATGGAGAATCCAACCGGCGAAAAACATTTCCAAAGCCCCAGTGCAGAGACGAAGAGTATACAAAGTCAAAAGAAGCCCCAGTGCAGAGACAAAGAGCATACACAATCAAAAGGAGAGCGAAACAAAATAATACACGAATGGATAATTTTTTGCTAACTGAAATGAATCGAGCGAACAGCCATCGAACCGGATTTGTCATAAAATTTATTGATATTCTTTGATTTCCTTGTCAGAGTGGGGCTCCTTAAGTGAGCCATTGAATTGAAATCTCCTAAATTCCTAAACTTCGCTCCTCGCTTTTGTTCAAATATAAATAAATATTCGGCACCACAAACCATGCTTCCCATAATATCGACACTCGGGAGGCCAATTTTAGGGGGGGGGGGGGAGGGGGAAAAAAAACCATGTGCGGTACCATTGGCCATCCCCTTTTTTATTTACCTTACTGGTTATTCCATGACTTCTCATTTACCGCATTCATTGAGAAAAAAGCGGGAAAATGTAAAATACCCCACCACGACCCCAGTTAAGGAGGATACAATGTCAGGATACTGCAAGTCAATTGTGTACATTTACGATAAAACCATTAATTTAATGCAATAAAACTCATCAAGCACCCTTGTGAACTAGCATGTTCAGTGAGTTCTTGCATTTCAGCTTAGAAATTCAAAGGCACGTTCGTCTTCGATTTATTAGGCTTGGGCTCTGCCACACGAACCTGTAAAAAAGCAAAAGGATAAAAAAGAAACAAAATAAAAGGAAACCTAGAGACAGCTTGGTAACTAAGAAAAGCTCTAATCCATCCAAACATATGGGAACGATATCAACAAACCAGCAACATCTTTCCCATCTAAATATATTCCAATATTAGCATGGATTTACATGTAGTTGGGTCCAACTTGATATATTCTCGCCAGCGAAACTAATGTCCATGTATTTCCCAATTTTAGTAAAGTGCAGATCTCCACCGGGAGCATTGAACCATCAAACTTTGGCAAATCAAAGAAACAAATTTCTATTTATTTTAATTGAGTTTCTGGCAATCAGCACAAGTCAAATTCCCATGCCACTAACACCAACCTTTTATTACATTCTCAACAGAATTCTGAGGTTTGACTTCGGGCCTTGGTCGAATGATTCAAGGTACAAAATTGCCATGGCAGTTGTTCCTTGTTGCATGACAGCTTAAATTTCTCAGGAAATTCACTAAAAAGAAGAATCTTGCCGCTCAGAATCTTCATTTAAGTACTATTTTCAACTGGACATAGGTGTTTGCAGAAGAAACATCTTCTCAGTAGCATCGTGCCGTTTTAAACTTTAAGAAGGTGCATTACTTACTAGGCCCATCTCTTCTTTGGAGCCACATCCTTGGATGCAGCAGGAGTTCGCTTTCTCATCTTAAAATCTCCACCAGCAGAAAGCCTTTTTGGTTTCAAAGAAGAAAGATTACTGGAACTTCCATTCGTTGATGTCTCTTCTACAGGACTAGAATTTATATCACTTTCATTTGACGCAACCAAAGACCTTGAGAACTTTGTTATCGCTGATTTATGGATTGTTGTCAAAACAGGGCCTTTACTCCGAACAGGGGTCTCCTAAATTTTGACAACAGGAAGTTGTTGTCAGCCCTCAGAAAAGGAATCTGGCTCATTAGAAAAAAACAATATGTATTCATTCATATTAGCAGTCACCTGAATTTCAAAAGCGGGAGGTTGTGGTTGAGGCTCAGGGGAGTTATCTGAATCAGAAGAAGAAGGGCTAGTAGAATTATCCATATCATAAACTATATTATCCACCATGAGTGGAAATTGCCAATTGTCTGGAGTAGAGAGCGATGAGGATGGTCTCCTCAGTCTTGTTATGTGCACCAACTGCACAACAAAGCTAATCATATGAGTTTGGGAATGAGAATGATACACGTTATTACAATAGAAAAGCACAAACATTAAGCACATTATTGCATGTGATGTGCCCAAAAGGAAGAAATGCGAGCAGAAGAGAATGAGAGGGGCAAATAGAGCTCCGCAAAGCATACAAATATTCCTAGACAAAAATTCATTGTTCTTACGAATACCAAACTATTCTCACAATACCAGAAGAAAATTAGTTTAACTCCATGTCCTTACCTTCTGTTCTAATACCACCATGTCCTTCTTGAGCTTCGTAATGATCATGTTTTTCCGACGAACCATATCTTCCAACTCTACATTTCTCTTTGGGAAGGAAAAAATATACACAGATCAAATCAAATAGAATGTTTTGTGATTACCAAACATTAAGGAAACACTAGTGAAATAATACCTTTGACCGGGCAATATTACTTGATTGAAGGATTGTGTTCAGTTCCTTTATGGTTGCATCCTTCTCTTCATTCTCTCTCTTCAGATTGAGGATGTCCTGGTCTATTGCAAAGTTGTTCATCTGTAACAAATGCAGCATGTGACTTCATAGAAATGAAAACTTTCATAACAATGTTGAGAAACTCAGCAGTTCATGTTTTCCCCACTAACAGAGTGAATATGCAATAAGCAAGGCATGTAGACAGTTCACAGTCTATTGAATGCATTTTCCTATCCCAAAAACCTGTAAATAATGCACTTTAAAAACATTGGCATGCGAAGTTATGAATGCAAAAGGTACAGTAAAGAACTACCTCCAAGTATCTTCCAATCCACTCAACAGTACTCAAATCCTAATAAATTATAGGATCTAGGATCATCCCATTATTTATGCATTGATATTACAAGCAATGGCTCGGACCATTCACATAATGCCTAGCAACAATGACACAAGAAAATGGATGCCCTGAGCAATGGCTGGAACCATTGACCTTGTGCCTTGGTAACAACAACAAAATAACATGGCTGGCAGTCGGTGCTGGTTTTGCTCACGGTTTTAGTGAATGCAATTGCATACATGAAAAGAACATATGCTTACTTGGGCTTCACAAGGTTGAGATATTGGCAGTGAAACTGCCTTACAAAAGTAAGTTGTGTCACGTAAGAGAAATATCTATGAAAACTATTTCTGCAAGTGAAATTGTGCATCACCTGGATTTCTGCAGTAGAAGTTACACTTGAAGCCCAATCCGATAAATCTGACATACGCCGCTCTTCTTGTTGCACCTCATTAGGATTCGAAGGCATTTTGTAGTGCGCCACCTCATCCCCATTGGACAGCTTTGCAATGGAGTTTCCCTTTCACAATAGAACAAGAACGGGAACGTTAGCAAATCACAGTTGACAGGCAATTCCAACCCTGCATATAACAATATTGAACTGCAGAAGAAAAGAAAGAAGAACAAAGGAGGAGGAAGAAAGAAAGACAAAAGGAGAAACAACCTTGTGGTCTTAAAAAAAAAGAAAGACAAATATTACCACGGAATTAGCAAACAAATGTTGTTGGTGTAGATCACAATGCCAACAGCCACAGTCGAGAAATTTGATTTTATCACAGCCAAAGGCTTCATTAGTTGCCAATTCTACGTTCTTGTTGGTTAAATTGTTGGCCACTGTTCCTGCCGGGTTCTTGAAGCTATTTGCTTGCTCGCACAGATCGTCAAGCTTCTGCTGCATGCTGTAAAGCACCTGATCCTGAAAAGAGAATTGAACAAAGAAAAGAAAAAGAAACGAAGTTAACATAGACTTGTGATGTTGCAGCTTGGAGATGCAAGTTTCCCTCCTTCCCCCAACTCTTTTTCTGCACCCCACCATTGGTGGGATATTGGCTCCATCAGACATTTATCATAACCAGATCAGACGGCAGTATCCTGTTCTCATAATTCAAATGTGGAGGCGGATACCAAAATTCGAATATTTTCTATTCAAATTCCAAAGATGTTTCAGAACATTAAATAACAAAGGAAAATAAATGTCTGTCTGAGTAACGGTCGTCTCCCTCGGAAGTCCACTTGCAATGGCCGGAAGATAACACCTAGAGACTAAACTAGAGTGAAGCAATTATTTTTAATTAACTGCTTTGGTTCATTTAATTTTACTTTTATTTTTCAAAACGAAGGTCTATAATTGATGGCAATTAAGCAGAACAAAGAAGAAGAGTCGGAGGAAACAAAAGGAAGAAGCTTTAATTAACGGACAATTCAAAAGGTCATAAATAAACAGATACGTAGCTAAAAAGACAACTGACCCTAAGCTGGACAGATTTTTCAAGGTGGGAAATGAGGAGGTTCTTCTTGGACTCGGCTGCGGCTACACCAATGACTGCCACGATGAGGAATCTTTGAATAGGGGTAAACAGCTCCCACGCGATCATTTGTTCTTGAGTGAAGCCGCCCCCAATGGATGCGGAGGAGCTTGCTTCCTCCGCATGGACTAGGCGGCCCTGAAGAGACACCCAGGCCAGGCGTCGAGCGAGTGGGATGGGGCGGGTCGGAGTGAAGTGGGTGGAGAGTCGGCGGGTGGACGGTGAAGGCGAAAATGGGATGGGATATATAGAGACGAGGGAAAGAGCAGAGCTAGAGACGCCGATGTCATCTTGGTGGTGGTGGCGGTGGCGGTGGCCGGCTTCTTCTTCTTCTTCTTCCATAATGTTGAATATCAATACTATATTGGGGGGATGTGAAAGAAAGACTGCAGCCTCGCGACTCTACTTGTATTCAAATTTTTCAAAAGTCCCCCCCCTCCCACCTCTTCTCAACCAAAAAAACACAAAAAACAAAACTCACGGCAAGCAAGCGATATAATTAATAATAATAACTAAAAAAGGAGTGTCTTTTTTATTTTGATTTTGGGAGTGGGAGGGAAAGAATACATATCGTTGCGTTGGCCTGCAGTTACGCCCTGTGGTTTTGGACACGTGTGCATCGTCGTCCTTTTCTTTCCATTTTTCGTTTGTCCTTTTCGCTTTCTTTCCTTTGCCCGTCTCTCTCTCTCTCTCTCTCTCTCTCTCTCTCTCTCTCTCTCTCTCTCTCTCTCTCTCTCTCTCTCTCTCTCTCTCTCTGTGGGGGTTTTTGTTTTTGTTTTTGTTTTGGGTAGTGTATGGAATTTTTATTATAGACTATATAGGCAGAGGCTCTTACTTGACTGAGATCTTCGTCCCACTTGCTCTGTTCTCCTCTTGGTTTGTTCGAATTTGAATTTTGAAGATATTTTGGCTAAGCGTATTGTTTTCTTGTTTTTGAACATGATCCTCTCTCTCTCTCTCTCTCTCTCTCTCTCTCTCTCTCTCTCTCTCTCTCTCTCTCTCTCTCTCTCTCTCTCTCTCTCTCTCTCAGTCAGAAACATTGACTCAATAAGCCACCTCATCTTTCCTTTTTCTTATTGAGTTACTTACCAAATATGCCTTTGTATTCTAAGATCTCTTTTGTTTGCAACTTACCCTAAAAAAAAAATAAAAAGGAGATTTCAATCCGTTCAAATTTAGAACCAAAGGTGCATCACCCAATCAAGCATGTCATCTACCATGCACCACTGCATTTAGCATTAGGTAAACTTCAAATAATAACCATTAGTTTGGTATTAAAAATTAAATAAAAAAATATTCGAGAAACTATAACGTTACAAGGAAAAAAAATTTGTAAATCAAATATTTAAAGAAGAAGAAAAAAAAAAGAAACAGAGAAAAAAAAATATTTTATTGAAATAATTGAATTCATTTTAATAAATTTATTGTTTATTTTATTTAAATCATTTTTAAATAAACAAAAGACAAAATTTTAAATAATAATACAAAAAGATGTTAAATTTATATCTATGATAAATATGAAATAAATTTCTTTTTTATTTTAATTTATTATTTTCCCTTATTATTAATATAGACATAGCCAGTCCTTCTTCTTCTTTCTTTCCCTTTTTTTTTTTTTTTTCTCTCTAACCTGTTTATTTTTAACATTGCTTTCACATCACACTCAACACTTATTTTCGAGTGGACAATAATAACAACACGCTTGGGGTGTCCTAGCTTTGCTAGCCAGTGGGTCGTATGGTATTTCTTTCGGCTTCCTTACAACCCAAACGGTCGAATGATTATAGCCAGAATCTGATTTCCTATGAGCCCAATATGACCTTTATAAAGTTCAACTCCTCCAATGCTCAAATGTCCTGTGCCCCCCCCCCCCCAAAAAAAAAATACAAGCAAACGCAGGCAGTAGTACTATTTCCCAGAATGAGTTACTCTCCACACATCGGATTACAAAGTGCTGCCTCCTCCTCCTCTTCCTTTATGTCTTAGAAAATGCTTTACTTACTAACATATTTTACAAATATAGGCAACACATAACTCATGTTATTAATTACATAGAATGGAATAAAAACGCAAGTATATAATTAATTGTTCTTCATCCAAATTTTTAATTCAATTGACTTAAAGCTCGATGATAATTTAATAAATAAAATTTTAGTAGTCATTTAAATTTAAATGATATATATATACTTTAAATATTTCTTCCTAAAAACCTATTATTTATCCCAAATATTTATATTTAAATAAAATTTCTTTTATTTCTATCTTGTAACATTTATTATAACTCTAAGTTTATGTTGATTTTTTAAATTTTATATTACTCAACACTTGTCAAGGAAAAAAATTCCCTATAAACAATTTTCAATATACAAAATTTGTGTCGAAAGAATTGAAATTTAGAGTTCGTGCATGTTGTGCGTGAAGGCAATTTTGGTGCGGATTCTCTTGCCAATTTGGTTGTCATTCGAGTTGATAGTGATGTTTTTCATACTCTACTTTGGGCGGGTTTGAGGTTCTTGTCAGATGGAGACAAACATGGTATTGTTTTTCTTGGGAAGTAAATTTTCCTTGTTGATTACTTAATTTTCTCCTTTTCAGTAGCAATATATATATATATATGTTATAAAGAGAGGGGTTAGGTTGAGATGTATCAACTCAGACGACGTATATGTATGGTTGAATTAAAGATTTCCTTCTCTCATGCTAGTTAGGTGCCGAATATATAAAATTCCCAATGACCAATTCACATCGAAATTCAAAAGGCTGGCCAGGTTGAGGTCCCAGCCCCCTGGGCAGAAAGAAGGACGTAGCCGGCCCTAGAGGGCCAGAGCAGGAGCAGGCCACCTGACCAAAATGTGTCCCCCTCTCTTATTTATATGGGAAATAAATGAGATGTTTCCCTCTCAGTCTCTTACAAAACAAAAAGAGAAATAAAGATCGAAAGTTTCCTTGCTTGTGTTTTGTGAACGTGTATGGGTGGGCGGGGGACGGGAAAGGGAAAATGTATTTACGGGGTATGCTTAGGTCATCCGTGACATGGGTGCCACTCACTCCCCTCCCCTTCATGCATTTTCGTTTGGTTTAGTTTTGTGGTGGGGGGGGGGGGGGGAGGAGACCAATAGGACAGTGATGACTTGTCCATATTAGCATTTTGGGTTGGAACCAGCTATCTTCCCCAACCCACCATTCCTTTAACCAAACCAAACCAAACTTTTGAGAAAAAAAAAAAGAAAAAGGCCCTCTTGAATTTAAGGCCAAGCCCTCGTTGCAGAATTGACTGGATTCGATTAAAATTTATTTATTTATTTGTAGTAACACTTTTACCTTTTTGGTTGGACCTTCCCCATTCAATCAAGCTCTGAAAGAAATAACGAACCAGTTAGCACTTAATGTTTAAAGTAAAAAGGTAGCACCACGAATAGAATGGGCCCATTTTGAACAGCTCTTTAAAGGAGGCCCTGGTGAGGTTGTCTGATTTGGATGGACCACCTCTGTTCTGTGCCTCCTTAAAGTGATGGTCCAAAAGCTAGGTTCACGTGACAAAAGTGTAAAAAGCAAACATAATCAAAGACAGTGAGCAGTAAGCTAATGAAATTGGTAAGTGGAGGTTGGAAATAGTTTTGGACAACGTTAGATAACTGACAGCAAAAGAAGCAGTGGAACCCATTAAGAATGAAATTGTCTTGTTATAAAAGGGAAGGCCCAAATTGGAAAACAAAAAACATTATTAGATTAAGCGACAACAGTCCTGTAGCAAAAAAAAAAACAAAAACAAAATGAAATGGGGTGATTATTGTTGGGATTTAAAGTATAAAAATATGAGTTGTGTGTGTTAAAAATTTTATATTACGAAAATGAATAAATAATATATAAGTTAAGAATTTTTAATTGAAGTGTAATTTTAAATTTATAAATTTATTATTTACTTAAATTTTTGACTTTTTTTTTTGTTTGAGTTTTTGTGTGTTCTCAACGAAGAAATTTTTACATTAAAGAAATTAATAAGTAACATGTGTTAAATAATTTATAAATTTAATACTTAAAACGTTGGAAGTGTGTTACTTGTACCTTACTCATGCTCCATCAAATTATCAGACACTCTGTTAATAGCTATAAATATGATATATTTGTACTGGTAAAAATAAAATATACATTAACAGTTACATGCCTCCGATTTTTTCCATTTTCGAGTATGAAACCAATTGCTTAAAATGTTTCGGGTGAACATTTTTTAAGGTAGTTCCCCGACACCTCTCAAAGTCCAAAAAAATAAATAAATAAATAAAAGAAGTCACTCAATGTTTCCCCCTTGCCGAGGAATGCAAACTGCACTTAAAAATCTATTTCTTACAAATAGACCTTGAAACTTGCCATTAATTAGCATACGTGATATACCCATACACCTTAATTTACTTTCAAAGTACGATGGCACCATTAGGGTCTTTGTTAGATTTGTTCCTTACAGTTAGTAATCAGCAGAATTCCCTTTTCCCCCTTCACGCCCACACGAACCTATCATAGGTTTGCGTCTTCTTTTGCAAATTCTTATTACTAATTTTATGCCATGCGTTCTTGTCCTCTACATTAATACACATAATCACCAAACAAAACTCCAGCGGTTGGGAACTACTTTCCTTCTTTCTTTTTTGTTTTCCTCCTCTGTTATTCTTGCTGCTTGATCGTACACGAGCACTTGCCACGATTCTCTGAGAGCACCTAAGATAACCAGAAAAGAGAAGACAGAACAATCAAGGCACATCAATCCACGAGACAAGTAGCCAAAAAAATAAAAAAAACCTTGAATGTAGATTTGTTTTAATGGTTTCTTGGATAATTTAATAACGTACCTTAACCTGTCTTTGAAGGTCTTTAATGTAGTCAACTGCCAAGTCCAGCATGTCCGCTGTGTTTGTTTGCTGCAAAAATGGCAAACAAAGTGTGTTTTTCTTGCACAGAATCCAGACTCACTGGCAGGCAGATGCGCAAAAAAGCAGTAGCAGCAGTAGTAGTTGGGCTAAAAGACTCTACCTTGTCCATGTACGGCACTAGATCTTGTAGCTTCCTCATGCGTTCGCTAATTCGAGTTCTTCTTACCTTCATATATTGTATGTGTTTCCGACATAAGCAAATCATGAAACATTAAGAATCAAGCATCCCTTAATTTGCATTTTCCAAAATAAGAAATATGCGTACAGAATGCAATTAATTTTAAGATCCAATGGAAATGCATTGCAATTAAAGGGTAAGAGAGTTTACCCTCTCCGCAATGCTTCTAGGATGAGTGGCACAGCCGCGCTTGGCTCGAATCTTGCAAGGCACAGAATCTTGGAACTGCAAAAAATTTTCAATGGCAGAAATTTCTGCAGTGGATTTCGGCAAACTCAAGCGATGAGCCAACATGGGAGGGCGGTTTCCAGTCTCCAAATTCTGTCAATGACAAGAGTCCCAATTCAGACTTCAAGGAAAATTTCACCAACTCAATAGTCGATACAATCGGAGCAACCTGAGTTTCGCACGTGTCTAGACCAGAAAGTGTCCTGCTATCATCTGTAAGACCTTTTGCACCAACAAAAATGGTGGCCGAATCATCCCAAGATCCAAGAGTGAATCCTGTAACATAATTATTGTCCCGAGCATCGCCAAAACCATCGTTGTCCATGCCGTTTTCTGCCGTGGTTTTGTTTCCGATTTGAGGGGTTGGGCTCATCCGCCCTGAACAACAAGGTGGCCTACTTGCTGCAGAAAAGGATTTTTCCATATTTCCTGCTCCAAGATCTCCCATGCCTCTCAGTACAGCATAGCCTGCCAGTGCCATTTTCTTAGCTTAAGTCAATGAATATCAGAAGCAGGAGACTAAATAAAATTACATGCCAAAACAATGAAAAGAAAAGGGAAAAGAAACAAGCTACATAAGACCACAAAGTAAACAACTTGCTATATTATATTTCTCCAAATTGTCTTTTGGTCCAGATCTTATGACTTGGTTTCTTTTTGCAGGGTTCTTATTTAATCCCCAACTTGCTCGTTCAAACATTTGGGCATCAGAAAAAGATGGTGGAATGCAATCAAACTCTAAGACTTCTCAGAAGTTTTTAAGTGTCAATTCATAACGCCAAGACGTCGGCAAAGAAATCTCCGCCCAATTTTATTTTAGTTTCTTTTGTTCCTTTCCACACTTTTCATATGGCAATATATCAAAATGAAGCATCGATGCATTGGCTACTGGAAAAAGTACGAGAGAAAGCATTAGATCTTATAGTGTATCATGGCAGACAGAAAACCGAAGACTTTCCTCTCTTGTTGATCTCTTTTTCTCGAGCAAACGAGACTTGGGACGAACATACCATTTTCAATCTCACTATTTAAGTTGGAGAAAAGCCCTGCGGGTGAACTACTGTGCCGAACGAGATTCGAATTATTGCCACCAGCGGTCCTCATCTGGGGCAGCCGCCCCATTCCCATCGAAGTCACAGCCTTGTAATCCATGCCAGAACCCGAATTCTGGTCCGGCAACGGGAGGGTTGACTGATTATGATCCTCATAGAAGCTCTGTGAAGCAGTAGATTGATAGCTGCTCCGTTGTTGTTGCTGCTGCTGCTGATGCAACCTTGAATCGCTATCATTCATTGAAGCCATAACCTGCTCTTGCTGCTGGTTGACTTGCGTCGGTAGTTCTGCATCTTTCGCAGTAGAATCTTGCTTAGCCGTGTAAAGATCTTGATGATTAGATACGTTGTCCGAGGTGGTGCCGCCAGAATTGGCAAGGAATCTAGAGAAAATCCGTTCGGTTTCGGGGCTGGATGGCCTATTGAGAAACTCTTCACAGAAGTCCCTAGTGTCCAAGAAGCTGGAGAAGTATGAGCTTGGGGCAGATTGATACCTCGTCAACCCAGAAGAATTCGGCTGCTGTAGGTTGTAAGACTGGTGGCGCCGATGATCGTGAAGGAAATGGTCCATTCCGTTCCTCCCCCCACCCCACTCCCTCCCTCTGTTACTCCGTTGTTCTGTTTCTATGATTGATTGATTAAAATATGATGCTCGTGCTGCTGCTGCTCCTGCATCCGGATCAAGCAAGCACAACTACAGGGAATCAATATTATATTAGACAAGTCGAAGTCGAACAGCTTACTTACTGTATTCGTGTTGTCGACCAGGAGCCAGGGTGCGATTAGTGAGAAGTTTGGAAAATAAGAGGGCCCCCAAATTACGCCTCGGCGCATCATTCCTGCTAGTTAAGTAATAGAAGTGTTTCACCCTTTCGCACAACAATTTAAAATTTTAGATTTTTATTATTAAAATTTTAAATTATAATTCAAATAAATAATATTATTATATAATTAATAATTTAATAAAATTTTAAACCGATTGAAAAAAATAAAAAATTTACAAGTGGGAGTAAAGATACCCCTACCCGACATATGTCTTCCAGGACCAGGCGCATAGTTCCCACAGGGGGGGGGGGGAGAGGTCCAATAATATCCCATGGAGATTGACAAGATAAATGGTAATTGGTTTGATCGTTGGAGGCATCATCCTATTTGTTTTCTATTTTGCGTTCTCTTTTTAGGGGTTGAAAGTTAGTTGTTGGGGTTTACTTAACAGTTGGGAGACTGCATTATTATTTTATGATGTTGCGAAGACAAAAATAAATAAAATCCGTTAATACTCTTTTGTTGGGGTTTCGGGTCTCTTGCGGGATGAGTTTGGATTTCGGAAGCGAGGTTTTATGGCTTCGGCAGGAGTCGCCACAAATATGGTGGCGAAATTGTTACGCATTGGAGGCGGGCTGGAGTTAGCATGGGAAATTGGGTTATCCTAGTGTTATTGGGGAGACGGATTCCTTGCATTTGTTTGCCGATTAGACTGCCTCACCCATCCTCTAGCCGCCCTGCTTGATGGTATTCGGAGTCTCTGTGCTCGAGCATGGTTGGTGAATTCTTGTTGGAGCGTCCCCTTGTGGGCTTGCAGTTACTGCTAAATAAGCAGAGACAGGGCTGTGTCTTTTCATTTTACTTTATTTTATGTATATAGAATTACATGTAGATGTTTGTAAATTTTTTAAAAAATTTAAATATAACTGTTAGATTAAATTGATCTTAATTAATTATTTAAAAATATAATTATATATATATAATTAATTAATTTTAAGAAAAATTATCCAAAACATTTGTACTTGTCCTTAAATGATTCTATTATTCTTCGACTATTCAAAACTTTGCACGTTCGTGACAAGGAGGTGGCAAGTTCGAGCGCTGCGTGTCTATAGAGAAGCCAGCGAGTTGCTGATTCCCTGGCAACATTTGCTATAAATCAGGGAGATGAATCGCAGCTTCTTGGTACCCCGACGGTGGAGGGCATTACAGATTATCCTCGAGGACATTTATGGGGTGGCTTTGCCCCGAGTGGTAGCTACTTAAGCTGGGGCTTTAACCCTCCCTCTGCACCCAACCAAAAAGACGAAAGCCGGTTGTCCATGTATCGAAGAATGGAAGTGTGGAACCACTCCTTTATTTTTACCAGCTGTCTCCGACAAGATCCTGCACCATTTTAATGGTGTATCCTCTCGTGCGTACCTATGCAAAATAATAAAATTTAACACCCTGACTCAACCCACGTTACGTTACGTTAAATATGCAAAATGTACGACACACCTAATTTTGTGCTCATCAACTCTGATTTGATTTGAATTCAAGTTGGCTAAATCCCATATAGACCATCCATTACATCTTATTTATTCAAGGTTTGGATACACACAGTATACAAGCTTTCGGTCTGTAACTGATTTTTAATTATACTCAATTCATGTGCCCGTATTGTATAATGATGATCATATAGCTTTTGTCTTGAAGATAAAGGTATGTTTTTGCTAAAGTGAGTGGAGCACGTGTAGTGCCATTAAATAATCAGTTGGATTGAACCATAATCGAGAAAGAAAGATTTAAAAAATATCGACATATAGGGATCCACGAATATTGAAAAGGGATTGCGACTAATAAAAGGCTAAAAACTCCTGAATGTGCTAGCAACGGAAAACTCCTCCTGTTTCTTTGGATCTTGTATATTCCAATTAATTGAATAATATTACTTTATCTTGTATTATCTATTATTATTTTTCAGATTTCAATTTCGAGGATTTTTATTTTTTTTTGGGGGGGGGGGAGGGTGGGGGGTTATCAATTTGGGACAAAATTATTTGAGGGCCACCTGTAGAGAAGTCAAGTGCCTCACAGAGAATCAGCGATGTGGACAGTGTCGTCCTCTGAGCTTTTATCTTGCATTGCCGTAAGTGGCGTGGGATGGAACCAATTATTGAATTTGAGTTTCCAAAAAGTAGGCAGAGGTAGGGACGAGCCAGACGAAGAGCGCAAGTGTCGTGTGGATTCCGCGCTCTTTTTATTTTATTTTTAAAGAAATATACTACGTGTAAATAGTTAAATGGGTAAATTAAGAAAAGTTATATAATTTAAAAAAATTATATAAATAAAATTAATATTTATTTATACATATATTTAAATAATATACATATATTATATGTATTATATTCACATCACATCTTTTATCTTTTTAAAAAAAAAAATTGATAATAATATACTAAATGTCTTTTCTTCTGTTTCTTTCTCTCTCCCCTCTGTTCTCCTTGGATTTGGACCCCGTTTCCAAGGCCTCGTCCATATAACGGAATCCTTTGAGTAAAGCCACTTTGACACGATGGATCCAACCATGCCTTATCTAATGTCATCCGATTGTCACGATAAACAGACCAGCGAGCCATAAAATCGCCCATATACCATCTTATTTGATTCTAGGATCCTTGAATTATTATTGGGCTGATTTAGCTTTCTAAAATATCTAATTAGACGAAGAAGACCCGAAGATTGGACCGCCAACTTCTCCTTTTCAACCTTCGAAGAAAGGCTTGCTTTGGTCTTTCGAAATTTTTTGTTTGTACATCTTAGTTACTTGCACAACAGGCAAATTCTTTATGGAGGATATGCACTTCACCCGTTCCAATCGTAAAAGTAAGTATGAGCTTTACAAGTGACAAGAAGCCTACGTGTGAAACTCACATCTTTACGAGATTCGTGATTGAAAAAGCAAAGTGATATTGGTCCACAGCTCAGGAGAAGAAAACAAAAGAGGTGAAATTGTTGAAGTCAACTAGCGGTTTAGGCATTTAGAAGCAACTAACATTGTTGAAAATGGTTAACACCAAAAATAAATAAATAAATAAAGAAAAGATAAAAGGGTTTCTTCCCATGGAATGTTGTTATGTGATCTTAAAATCCTTTCTTACCTAACGGGAAACAAAAGAGGAGCTCCCAGGTCAGAGAGGCGGTGGTGAAACGACCCAACAGTCGTCAACCATGTACCCACCTACCATAGGAATCAAAAGAATGCAGCAGTCTATTCTCCAATTAAGAATCCTTCCACACAAATAATGCATGGCTTAGCAAATTTTAATATAATTCCACCGAATTACAAAATGGTCAACGAAATTGCATCTGGATTGCCCCAATCAATTTGTCCCTTGTGCAAATAGAGATGGGGGGAAACGTGCAATCTACTGAGTTGGAATAAATCACAAAAAAAAAATACATTTATAGATTCTGTAAAAACCTTATTATTATTATTATTTTAATAAATGTACCGATATTGACATAAGGCTTTTACTTTACACAGGAATATAACATCCAGCTGAATAGGACAAAGACAAAAGTAAAAAAAAGAGGAAAAAGATGGAGAAAGAAATATATGTGGCACAAACAAGAGGGTGGAAAGGCATTGGATTCTTGGGAGAATGACTCTGACGATTGCTAATTGCCGAGTGGGGATGACGAGATAGCGTAACTTAAATTGATCGGTTGGGATTCAATATATAAATTGTACATCAATTTTTAATATATGTCTATATTTGTTGTTAGATTGCAATTGTTAATAAAATAAAATAAGTTTATTATACTTGTAAAAAATTATAATTAAATGTAAGAATGATGAATAAAATTTAAAATAAAATTTATATATTATACTATATAATAATAATAAAAAGTTTGCGAAGAATAAATTCTCTCCAAATTTGGAAATGTTTGTTTGTGCCCACGAACGTTTGTTTTTGGGTAACACTATTTAAAAAGGATAAGCACATCTGAAGTCCCCTGTTTATCCCTAACAAATATTAAGGATTCTTCCGACCGAAGAAACATGCTGAGGATTCTTTCATGTCCCGAGGGCCCTTTTAATTAATAATACGATACAACTACTACAATCAGGAAGAAACATTAATATTGAGAGCACGTCCGTAACCAAAAAAAAAAAAAAAAAAAAAAAAAAGAGAAAAGGAAAAAGGCTCTGTAATATGATTGTCAATGAATTTAGCTTTTGTAAAGGAAACCTAAATTTGTATTTTTGAAACATATGTTGGTATTTTTCCTTGTGTATACATTTTTTTGTCCAGGGCCGTCTCTTGGTCGTGCAAAATGGTTAGCTTATGAATACATGATGAATGCGTACGAAGTAGAAAAGGGCATCCATCGAGACATGAAGACACATATGATGTATCCATTCAAAAGATTGTGAAACAAATGAACAGTTTCGACTTTTTGAGGGGGAGGGGGAGGGGGAGGGGGAGGGGGAGGGGTGGTTTGAGAGAATCTATTAATTGCGATCCAAAAGGGAAAAAAAAAAAGAAAAGAAAAAAGAAGAGAGTTGTGCTATCATTTATTCTTTGGCTGAATCATGTTCTCTGCAGCAAAAAAGAGGTAGAGAGGGCATAATGCCAAAAGATACAAAAAAGAAAAAGGAAACTTGACGGGCGTGGATTTCTGGGCCGAACTCCAACAGCAAAATTCTGTCCAAAAAATAAAAATTTTCAGGCGCCGAGCAGAAAATTGTAGTTGGTCTGCTTCAATTAAGTTAAAGGACCCAACCCATCCATGAGTCCGTTTGTGTACCAACCTGAATGGGTCCATATGAAGCTCTGGCCTTGGTGGGCTTTCAGGTTTAAGTCCACACTCGAGTTAGTTAATTTTATAGTTCACTCTGGTTACAATAGGAGATGAAGTACATTAAATATATATATATATATATATATATATAATAAGTACATTAAATATGTGAGAAATTATTGAATGGAATGAAAATTATCAACCAAAAAATAAAAAAATTGTTTGTTGCTGTTGCGTGGGACTGGGGAGGGCGGGCGAAAGGCGATTTATCAATAAATCTATCTCAAAATTTGTGTTTATTCTTCAATGGATTTTCTAGGCTCCACCTCCACCCGCACCCGCACCCATATTAGTACTGCTTTTTCTGATTCGATTTGATTTAAATTATTTTGTGACTTTCCCATTCCCTGGAATTTGGAATCTTAACATTTTGTTGATGATATAAATTTCCCATTATCGCAACGACGACAACAAAAATAAATAAATAAATAAGAAGATAGAGGATGTATACAATAAATATACATACATGCCTAGGACGACTTGATACAACAAAGTCGATTATTAATAAAAGTTGTACCTCTTTCTTTCTTTGTTTGTTTGTTTGTTTTTTTTTTTTTTTTGTAATTACTTTGTTTCGCACAATAAAAAAAGAAGAAGAAGAAGAAGAAGAAGAGGTTCGTTTTGATCGAGGGTCCCCCGCTCAGTTCAGGTCAGGTCCTTCATCTCCTCGTACTCTCTCCGTCCGTCTTTCCCCCGCCCCTACTCACCCTCCCCCCCCACCCAATCCAGCTCCCGTCCACGGGCCACCGGCTCACCCAGCAACTAAGCTAACCATCCAATCTTAATTTGAAGCTTTTATTATTATTATTATTATTATATATATATATATATCTTATTTTATTTATTTATTGGGTTAGGGGAGGAGGGGGACTGAGTTGGGTATTTTCGTTTCTAGATGCTTAACCTATCTTTGATGTAGTGTTTATCGAATGCCGGCAGCATTAGGCAGTGAAAAAGGCACTCTTTCCAGTTTTCTCCAAATTCTAATAACTGCTTCATTTTCCTTTCTCCTCACTGCTCTGGAGACTCTAGTCGATGATCAACCCCCTCACTCTCTTGGCTTCCACATCTTTCCAATTGTTTCTTTTCTTTGGTGAATTGTTTTGTGTATATTATTTATGTGATGATGGTTGTTGTCCTAAATTGTTTACATTTTCTATTTTTATCATTTTTTAAGCTGAGGTCGACTGTCATCTAATCTAAGTCTTTTGGATTTTTATGAGCTGTTGTTTATTTTTGCCCCAACTCCCAAATTGATTTGTCTTGGTTTGGATCAATGAAGACTTGAATTTGGATTGACTGAATGCTTCATTAGTATTGCTCATCGATGTTGCTGTTGCTGACACTGGCTTGTCCAATATTTGGTCTTCCAATTTAGGCCCCCTGGCACTGGAACCCTCTAGACAGATGTGTATGTTACCTTCATTGGAGGGTATCCTCGACAATATTGGTGGGACGTTTGTGGGATATGCTGACACCATAAAACTGTAGACATTGACAAGATAAGTTTTTTTTTTTAAATTCACTATAAAGTGGATCTGAATATCCCAGTTGCAACAATGAATTCCAATGTCATCACAGGCAACACTGTCCTAGAGCCTCATGGTGACATGGAGTTTGAATCGCATGAAGCTGCATATTCATTTTACAAAGAGTATGCCAAGTCTGTGGGGTTTGGTACTGCCAAATTGAGCAGTCGGCGCTCCAGGGCATCTAAGGAATTCATTGATGCAAAATTTTCTTGCACAAGATATGGAAACAAGCAGCAATCAGATGATGCCATAAATCCACGACCTTCTCCCAAAATTGGGTGCAAAGCAAGCATGCATGTGAAAAGGAAGAAAAATGGCAAGTGGTATATCTTTAGTTTGGTAAAGGAGCATAATCATGAGCTTTTACCAGCCCAGGCACACTTCTTTCGAAGTCACAGAAATGTCGGTCCCCTTAAAAATGATGCTCGTCTACGGAGACGGAAGAATTTGGCTTCAACATCCAAGCTATTTGGTGCATACTACAATGTTGATTGTTTAGAGGGTTACACGAGAAATCAGCATGATAAGGGGCGAAGTTTGGTTCTAGCAGCAGGGGATGCTCAACTGCTGCTTGAATTTTTTATGCATATGCAGGAAGAAAACCCAAGATTTTTCTATGCTGTTGATTTGAATGAAGAGCATCAGTTGAGAAATGTGTTTTGGGTTGATACAAAAGGAATGGAAGACTACAACTTCTTTGGGGATGTTGTTTGCTTTGACACTTCATATTTTGCAAACAAGTATAAAATTCATTTGGCTCTTTTTGTTGGTGTGAACCATCATATTCAACCCTCTTTGCTTGGTTGTGCATTGATCGCAGATGATACTGTTTATACATTTGTTTGGTTGATGCAAACATGGTTTATGGCAATGGGAGAACGGGCTCCACAAGTGATACTTACTGATCAAAACAATGCACTAAAAGCAGCTATTAGGGAAGTTTTTCCTCAAACCCGTCATTGTTATTGTTTATGGCACATATTGGAGAAGGTCCCTAGGCAGCTTGAGTATTTGAGCCTGTGGCATGAGAAATTTATGGAAAAATTTCATAAATGTATTTTCAAATCATGGACCGAAGAACAATTTGAAAAGAGATGGTGGAAATTTTTTGACAAGTTTCATCTTAGGGGAGTTGAATGGTTTCAATCATTATATGAAGATCGCAAATATTGGGTGCCTACTTTCATGCGGGATGTGTCTTTTGCTGGTTTGTCTGCAATGACACGCTCTGAAAGTGTGAACTGTTTGTTTGACAAATATGTGCTTGGGGAAACATCACTGAGAGAGTTTGTGGAACAGTACAAAATCATTCTCAAAGATCGATATGAAGAAGAAGCCAAAGCAGATTTTGATGCATGGCATGAAATTCCTGAGTTGAAGTCTCCATCACCTTTTGAGAAACAGATGTCACTTGTATATACAAATGAAATTTTTAAGAAATTCCAGGGTGAAGTTTTGGGAGCAGCTGCTTGCCATATGAAGAAAGAATCTGAGGATGGGACAACCACTGTCTATACCGTGAAAGATTTTGAAGATACTGAAAATTATATGGTGGAATGGAATAAGTCAAAATCAGATATTTATTGTTCCTGCCATTCATTTGAATATAAAGGGTATCTTTGTAGACATGGTATTGTTGTTCTACAAATGTCTGGTATATTCAGCATCCCTCCTGGATATGTGTTGCAACGGTGGACAAATGCTGCCAAGAGCAGGCGTGCTATCAGTGAAAAGTTGGATGAGGTGCAAACCAAGGTCCGCCGCTTTAATGATCTATGTCGCAGAGCCATAATATTGGGTGAAGAGGGATCTCTTTCTCAGGAGAGTTATTGTATTGCTCTACGTGCAATACAAGAAGCTTTGAAGCAATGTGCAGGCATAAATAACTCTGTTGAAAATATTGCTGACCCTAGCACCATAGAGGAAGAGAATCAGTGTCATGACACCTCTAAAGATGGGGTACCAGATTCTCAGCTGACTAGTGCAGCCAAGGTTACAAGGAGAGCTGAAGCTGGAAAGGAGGAGAATATCAGAAGTAGCACATTGAAGAAAGGAAATGTTAGTTAATATGCGCTGAATTTTCTGTGTTAAACATTAAATTTGTTTTTTTATGAGCTGCAATCGATATAACCAGCTTCATGCTTGCTACCAGGTACCTTACTCAGGAGCTGCAAGTGTTGGGTCAGACGGTGGTTTCCACATAGTGGTACGAGATGCTTCAACCTGGATTCTGTTTTGATTACAGTTACTGCCCATTTGGACTCATTACTTTCAATGCTTCCTAAAATACAGGTGTTAGACAAAGATTTTCTTTGCAGTAGAGATCAACATTGTTGGACAATTAAGCAATATACAATTTGTAACTGCATTATCTAGGTTACTGTCTAGATTCATTGGTGATAATACATAGTTGCATTATCTGACATCCTCTTTCTCATGCTTCTGGCAGGATATTTCTGATCTTGGTCCAACACAATCACATAATATGATGCCAGCACAGTTACAGAATGTGGTACCAACAATGTTTTATGGAATCCCACCAAGTCAGTTTCACAATGTGGCTTCAACACATTTCAATGAGGCGCACCCCCCTCGGTAGTGGGGTTATGTGTTTGTTTGTAAATGCTTGTACTGTGAAGGACCGTAGGAACTAGGAAGAGAGATTCACTAATTTACAGGAATGAAAATGGTCTGTTGTGCATTTGGCAAAATTTTGAGCTCGTGGGATATGTCCAGTAAACTAAATATCAAAGACGAATAGCTGTAGTCCGAAGTTGCCTGCAAAAATAGTTTGTGTGTTTGATGTTTCGGATTTGGGTCCAAGCTGCACAAGTTTAGCACACTGAGTAATTCTTTTACCGATTCAGTAAATTGCTGGAATATTTTAAAATTAAAATTAGATATATTTTTTAATTTATTTGATAATTATTTACTGATTTAATAGATTGTTAGAATATTTTTAAAATTAAAATTAGATATCTTTTAGTTTATTTAGTAATTATTGAAATGTGTCATTTTATAAATAAATATTTTAAAAAGGCGTATTTATTAGTATCAAGAGTTATTTTTTTTTATAAGATAGTTGTAGTTATTAATATTAAGATATATTTTTTATGATCAAATAATTATAATTTATGTAATTTTTTTTCTTCTATTAAAATAGATAATATATAAAAATATAATATTTTTAATAGAATAATAAATAAAAATATATTATTTTTAATATGAAAATTTTAGATAATAATTTTAAAAATTTTAAATGTTGGATTTTATTAGAATAAATTATAGTTAAATATATTTTATTTTATTTAACAAAAAATTTAATATATCTTGATTATATTATTATAAAAATAAAATTTATTTTGGAAAAAATAATATTAAATGTAGGAAAAAAAAGGTTTTTTTTATATCTTGTGAATAGTCAACGTTAGAAAGATAGGGCTGACCTTAACCCAGGGTTTTGACTAACTAATGTGTGGGCTTTAATGATTTAATCACACAAACATTATAAATATTTAATTGGATTCTCATGCGAAGTGAATGCGTAGACACGGGAAATGAGATGGATATGAAAGTCAATGGACAACAATGGATTGTTGAAGCTTAGCATAGTGGTGCTCCATGTATAATGCAATACGAAAAAATTTGTTGAGATTTTAAGTATAAAATTATGAAATGTAATGATTAAGTAATTTTATATTAAAAAATAATAAGTAAATTATACATAAATAAAAATATGTTATAAACTGAAATTTTAAACTTTTGAATTGAAATATGATATTAAATTTGTGAATCTGTTACTTATTTTGATTTTATTTGAAAATATTTTAAATTCAGACTCTTGTATTTTTTAATAAATGATATTAAATCAAATTATTCAAAAATAAACAAATAAAAATGATGCATATTTTTATAATTATTGTAAAATCTATGTATGATTGAAAATAATTAATAAATTTAAATTTTAAAATTTTAAATTAAAATATATTATAAAATTTATTGATTTATTATTTATTTAAACTTATTTAAAAATATCATAAATTTAAACTCTACTTTTAAATTTTATAATTTGATATGTTATTATAATAATTTGATAAAATAAAAAAAAGTTAACAAAGACTCTTAATTTATCCCTTAAAAAAATAAGAGATAAATTAATTTTATCACGTAGGTTATTCTCGCTGAAAATGAAAATATTAAAGTAATAACTCGTATACAATTTAAATAAATTATATATAAATAAAAATAATTTATAAATTTAAATGTTAAAATTTTGGATTAAAATACAGTGAATTTTTGGGAAATTCACAAAAGGTGCAGAACAAAAGAGCATAAAAATAAGAAATTCCGTTGTGTGTTTTATTCTGGCAACATTTATCGTGTTTGCAGAGCCAACGTCCTGGCTTCGTCCAATTCAATCCCAAGTTCTTGGGAGCTGAGACTGACCATTACCCTTTTCTTTTTCTTTTTTTTTTTTAATTATTATTTTTTTAGCTTTTTTTTTTTTTTTTTTTCACATTTAAGCCAAGTTCTCTTTGTAAACCCCCCACAGCGCGGAGCAACAGATGTGTATATTCCCAGGTAATTATGCATAAGCTCCCAGGATCATTAGTTTGTTCCTATTCATGCATATTTTTTCTTTAAAAGCGTTCCTTTAAGAAAAAGATTTGGCCACATTAAACGAGCAAATAAATTATTCAGGCGTTTCCATATTCAACCCGACCACACGTTACATCTACGTGATTATGTGGTAGATGATCCGTTCAATTCAAGGCCTGGGTTGGCAATTTTCTTGCTCGAGCTTAGCTGACCCGCCCATGGGCTGAATAATGTTAGCCCAATATTGGCCCAACCAAAATATTTTGACTGGTCCATAATTTTGTTCAAGTGCCAGTACGGAGGTCAAATAGCTACACTAGCAGTAGCAGTTTTTCTACTTCTCTGTTGCTCGCTTACTTCTAGCCAAAAAGTTTCGCAGAATATGTTGACATGGAGTAGCTTTTTCTCTGGTATAATGGATGGATCTCTGCTGTTTGGTGTTCCCATTTGTAGAAACGTTAATATTTATTGACTTCGAACAGAACCCAAAATGGTATTATTTATTATAAAAACCAGATCATAGAAAGTCCACCAATTCGGCCCGCTCTGCCGTTTTGGCTTTTCTAACAATAGCATATCGTGGAAGCAATGCTTAATAAGGTGGTATTCATGGCTACCCTTTGCTAATTAAGTCATGCAAGCAAACTTGTTATTGCTATGCATGAATGTTAAAATAAACAGTATAAGATTCATCTCTCAAGCTCAGCAATGGTGCCAGGACAAAGTTTCTCTTCTCTCCCTTTGCCACAAAGCTGATGGGATGATACTCACTTAACCCCTTGCTCATCACAAAGCTGGCCCCTTTGCGATATCGTGGATCCGATGACTTGCAGCTAAGCTTTGCGCTAGAGCCACCATTGTAAACAAAGCAATCCTTCTGGCTGGCTGACTCTAGGGAGACAGTTCCATCCTGTCCATCCAATCCGGAAACCAGCTTGAAAATAGAGGCATCCCTTCTGCCAGAACTTGAGATTGCAAGGCTCTTATCTTTCCCTCGCTGTACTAAAACCATTCCTGGAAGATCAAATGGTTCTAGCACGACTGATTTCCCGACAGCATTTTTAAAGGAAGAGGCATTGTTTACAAGGAGTCTAAAGGTGGCATGAACAGATGCATCAGTGCCTAATTTAGGAAACTTTTCCATCTTAATTGATTGGTTTGAATTTGTTAAGACAAGAGTTGAATGTCCTGATGGTTGTGAAAAAGACACTAGATCATTATTATAAGCAACAGGAATTGGGGATATCCAGTCTAAAGCAGTTGCCCCTGTTTTGATGTTCCAGTCACCGCTGGTTAGACCGGCAAGCAGATAAGGGCCATATAGTATTGCCTGAATGGAAGCATATTTGTCTCGGTCATCTGAACAATGTTGAATAACTATCAGTCATATACCCTCATACAAATTGCTGGCAAGAGAGCACACTAACACTGGGCAGACATAAAATATAAAAAGCATATTTCCTCTCAGGGTACCTTTGATAGCTTCTGTTCTTAGACGAATGGGGAGCCCAAGGGTCAATTTGTCATCTTCACTCCATTTCCTAGTGATTGATAGGAAGTTACCTGCATCAGGAGGACCATAACTGTAACTCCATGATTTGCACCCAATGACTAAACAAAAAGTTTAATTTGTCATCTTCACTTCTTTGGCCATTTTGTCGTGAAAGGGCCAAGTTGAACATAAAATGGACAAGGAAGCAAATGCGCAAAATCGATAAAACTAGGATTGCTCCTCTTACCAGGAGATGGCAGGGACAATATTTCAGCATTTAATGTTGCCTTGGCACCATCAGAAGCTGTCCAAATTGGCACCCGCAGGTACAAGGTGGACAATTGGCCTGCCCCCTGAAATATCAGATCCAATATGGAAAACTAGTCACATAAAGAAAGAAATAGTGCTAAGATTTCTCTTGTTTCCATTTTTCTCTTGCTTTTAACTTGGTTGCTGGCATGGGGGAAATAGGAGTAAATGTCTTCAATGATCACTTCTAAATCTAAGTGGCTCATATGAGGAACTGTTTGTACAAGTACCTCCTTTGGGTAATAGGTCAATGTCACTCGAAGATAAGGATCCGAAGATACAACAGGGTCAACTTTCTGATTAAGTACAATCTGTCCAGATTTCCAATCAAGGGAGCTTGATATATACTGGATGACATAAAGACCAGGGACTTGTCCTTCCTCTTCGAAATATATGGAATCTCCCAACTTTGAAAAAGATTCAATCCCTGTGTTGACAGAACAAATGATCAAGCAAATGAGTTCCTTGTTGATTGCTACCATTCACATAGGATAAAGGAAACTTGCTTGTGGAAATGTTAAATTTAGCAAATCAAAACTCTGTAAATGTCTTTCACACCTGTTCCATAGCAGCACCAAAAAGAGTTTTCTGGTGTTCCCCATCCATGGTAGCTTCTGGCTTTGGAACTTCCTGGCCTTTGTGGAAGCATGTAAATCATCACTCCTGACTCTGTTCCTCTTTGAATGCCTAACACCCCATTTGTCAAGGCACGCTCATAATAATCAGCATACGTCATCTCTTTGGTCCATGTAAACAAGTGGCGAGAGACCTATGCATTGAAACATTGGAATTAAGAATATGCAGTAAGTTCAGGCACGAAACACATATGGACACAAATGCACTAACTAAAACTCAACTACATACTGCGGTCAACCGATTTTCCACAACTGAAAGTTCTTTGTACATTAATCCCAGGGAACCAGATAAAAGACAGTTGGAGCCACTCAATCATACCTTCAGCATGTTATAAGTCGTGCATGATTCTTCATTCTCCGACTGCAATGTGTTAGTCAATCGCTTTGGATCAGACCTAATAATGTATCAGCACAAGGTAAAAGGGAGTTGCAAGTGGGGTAGAGGATTTGTTTCGTAGGAAATGATATTTACTACACATATTTGCAGCAAAATAATTTAAAATGTAATTTTTATCACTACCAAAACTCGCTGACTGATGTTCCTCCTGTAGCATATGCATGAGAGGTGTTGACGATTTCCATGAAGTATGTTCCTATATCCTGGTGCACCAAAGTTGTATAGAAAAATAATCATAAAAAGAACATTAAGAATTTTCTGACAGAAAATATTGTTGATGTGCTTTACAAATAATCAAAACCTCGAATAAATCATTGTGTATTGCCTCTTCAATCAAAATACAAATACGGGATAGGCTCTGTTGTTCTAAACGCAAATGTGCATATGCAAACGCAAATGGCTTCATGGAACAATACTGGTCCACGTAACAATATAGCAAACGTAGGTAATCAAAATGCTGCAAGACTAGTAGATTTAGAAAAATCATCTTGATGAGGTAATTTACCCTATAAAGTGTATCGCCAGTGACTTCATATCGCATCTGCGATCCAATTACAACAGGGATATGTGTGTTGGCATGAAAACCCGATATGTCATCAGCCTGGAAGCAATGAATGACATTGATTAAAAAAAATAAAAAAATTCCACTGTTAAATCTCCAAACATCAACGGCAGCAACATGCTGTTTCCTCTAAAGAGAAATGGCACTTGTGTCCTGAGTATTTCACAGTGCAAAGACTAGTGCCCGCGGTATAGACCATTCTATCTTCAAAGTGGAACGAAAAAAATTACTTACTTGTACTGCGAGCAAACCAAGGAAGCATGGTTTGTCAAAAAGGTGAGCCAACAATAAATGCTTCGAATCTCCCTGCATGTAGGAGCAGAGGAAGCTGAAGTCAGAAACCAATGGTCATGAAATTAGACATCTTCCCCCGGGGAAACAGTTGTTGGATGATTCAATTATGCACAGATCTTGAGAATCTATCTTCCATGGAAAAATTACACATTCAACTAGAACTTCCACAAAAGAGCTTCTCGCTCCTTTCAGAAGCGCTAAAGGCATGAGTACGAATGATTTCATAAAATGTTACAGATGATTGATAAAAGAGGTCCTTCTGAAGTCAACTGGATCTAAACAACCTTTCACTGAGTGGTTATGAAGTGCACTAAGAGCTTAAACAAATTGGGTGACTTACTGTTATTGAGAACAACCTGTAAAGGACGTCATTCATTCCTCCAGTTTCTTCATTTAGAGAAAGAAAATGTCGTTCCACAGTGTGCTTGGCTATAACATTTTGAACACGCTTGTAGAAATAGTCAACCATCCATGTTGCCATTTTGAGAGCTCGAGGATTATCTGCAAAAGTATATTGATCCAAAAGACCCGCCAAGATCTGTAAAGTTGACAAAACAAACATCATATCTGTTTAGACACTTGATATGATTCCAAATTCGGCAGCAATTAGAAAGAGGATTTACCTTATGAATAGTGTAATATGGAGCCCAGACAGGTTTTATAGTCTCAAAACGATCAAATAGCTCAGACGGAAAAGCGGACAGGTATCCTGTGCCAATATTGTTTTGACAGGCAGATAGGGCAGACAGTACTGCAGACATTCTCTCTTTGAGAGTATCATTATGAGTACTCGCCCACATTTTTGCTGATGCACTCAAGTAATGCCCTTCAATATATGCCATGCCATGTGCCAGAATCGAATTGTTTGTCAACAGACCATAGAGTAGCATTATGCAAATATAAATTTTTGGTTGGAATGGAGCGTAATATTCAATTTTGATTCGCATAGATCAAAACCATTGAATTTTGCTCGCCAAAAAAAATCGGTGGTTCCAGAAAGAAAGGAATGTTCGGCTAATAAACAGGCTATGTTCTACTTGATATCCCCAAAATTCAATGCGTCTATCTATAGCTTTTCATTCAGGACATGTTCACTAAGGAAAGAAGTGCAGATGAAACTGTAGATAAAGTTGTTTCATGGCAAAACAACAAAGGAGGTCTTCTTTTAAAGCTGAATGATTAATCAACCAAGAACTAAGTAACACGGCAATAGTCAATGAATTGCTCTGCCAAAAGGCAAGAGCAGAAAACAGATTAAATCTTAAAAAAAAAAAGGCGTAGCAGGGAATAATGCGACGCTGATCAATTGTACGTTCGAGAGGTGTGTTAAGGGCCCTTATTAGCATTAACATAATTTACATTTTAATAAGTTACTAAATCGACAAACATAAACAGGAATCTCAAACTAAACTAACCTACAAAGTGGCCACGCAGCTCAACATGTGGGGCCTCCCAGCCACCATATGGCTTGCCCCGTGTAGGCAAACCTGCGGTCTTCCTGAAGCTCCACACAATTCTGTCCACATCCAACATCAGCAAGTACTCTAAATTCGTCTGCTGTGCCTGCCAATGAACCGAACTTGGGTCCAATCTCACGTCATGCAGCGATACTTCTTGAAGGAAATCTCCAGAAGACTCGAAAGAACTTTTCATCTTTCTGTACATCATTGCCCACTCGAATTCATCCTCTTCTTTCAATATTTTTCTCGGCAGCAACTTAGCCCAAGCTGAATCGTCAGTTGGTGTCAAATGATAGTGTGCAAACATCTCTTCTTTCAAAGTTTCATTCTTTGATGCCAAGAGCTCGTATCTTAATGTATGTGATGACAGCTTAGTAGGAATGTTTGTACAGTCCTTACTCATGACATAACCACACAACAGCAGGGATAGAGCCAGCAAAACCAACGACTTAAAGAGCACTGCATCCTTCATTTTCAGTCTCTTTTTTAGGTTCGGTTCCAGTGAGCTTAAGCAAAACAAAGATCAAAGCTTTAGACTTAGCAGACCTTCATAGCTCCAAACCGGACTATTGCGCACGAGAAATGGATATTTTAACAAAATGGCAAACCAGCAGGTAATCCAAAGTTGAGTAAATGTGAGTCCAATAAGGAACAACCAAAAAATAAAATAAAATAAAATAAAAGCTAATAATTGGGGGGGGGGGGAACAGTGACCAATGACATCAAAATACAAGCTTTTAGCATAAATTAGAATTAAGAAAGGAAAAAAGATATGAATTCGATAGAAAGTGGATAAGAGCAAGAGTTGTAAGTAGAACCAAGAACACTCGATTCAAACCTTTGAACGGTTCCAAGAAGGGCCAGCGCACACGTGAAGCCAGTCTCTATGTGTGTATGTGTGTGAAAGATTCCAAAAAATGCTGAAGCTAACAGGGCAAAGGCTTTATCATCTCGTGAGAGGTAAGAGTTCGGATTCGTGGGCACAAAAAAAGAGATAAGAAAATGGAAGGCAGTATGTTTAAGCCAAAAAAATAAAAAAAACGTAGGGGTGTGTGTGTGTGGGGGGGGGGGGAAGTATAATAGATACCTATACACAAAATACAAATCGATGAAAATATGATTACAGAGAAAGGGCCATAAAGCAAACACATGAGGTAAAAGGAAAAACAAGGATAGAGACACAGAAGAATCAAGGATACGGTGTCGTTATTATAGGGGTGGGCAGAGAAGAGAAGTGAAGAGAAGAGAATGGCAAAGGTCTCTGTTTTACGGTTAAGAAGAACCGCCTAAAGAAGTCTATTGGAAAGATAACGTGGGAGACGGGTCGATGGAGGACCAACCCAAGTGACGAGGAATTTGGAATCCTTTTTACTCTGGTTTCCCCATTCCAATGGGTGGGGTCACTGAACGCCACTCCATGATTGGCATACATGACCCGCCCATTGCCCGGACGGTGGCGGTGATGCAAGCTTATTGTTTTTCATTTCAAGGAAATGCTTGGAAGGAAAGCATGGGTCGGTTAGCACCGGTGGGGGGTAGGGCCAACATAAGAATCTTGTTGAGGTATAAAGAATAGTAACCTCAAGGCATCTTAGTCATTTGTTAGTCAACAAACACGTTACCTACTCCCCATTTTGCTTGGTGGCGACTTTGACTTGGCTTGATTATCCAGAGAGAGAGGGGGGGGTGTACAGTGTACGGTGCACTACTAAATCAAGAGACAGATGAGCGCATTTGGGCCTCAAAAACATAGAGCTTCAAGGTTTTTATCCACTCCCAGGCAGCACAGTACGAGTCCTAACAAATAATAATAATAAAACATTCAATCCAATTATTGGATTAATACTTGTTTTCCACAAATTGAATCAACGTGGACCCCTGCATGCAGTTACTAGATCTAAGATAGAACCCAGATGTGGCTTTTTTTTTTTTTTTTTTGGGGGGGGGGGGGGGGGGGGGGGAGATAGAGCGTGAGAAACAGAGACAGAGGAAAGATCGACAGGGAAGCAATGTAAGGTACAAGTCAGCCGATCAGGATATGTGGGTCCAGCATCGTCCAATCCAGATGAGACAGCTTTTTATTAGCGTACCCATCAAAGTAAGACTTTGTACCTTCTTCACACTGACTTTATTCTGATCAGGTACAACATAACACCACGCCACAGGCTTGTATCTTTCAGAGAAAAAAAAAAAAAACAGAGAGAGAGTGAGAGAGAGAGAGTCCAAAGGCATGCACAAATGATATGTTAGGGAAAATATGGGACTTTACTCTTTCATTTCAATTGCTAAAGCCTTTAACAAAAGAGCAAATTCATGTCACGGCCAGCGCTCCACTCTTCTTTGTGATAGCAAAACTGGGTGGCTTAAAATCTCCTTCTTCCATTTTTACGGCTTCTTGAAAGAAAACTTGCCTTTAGGTTCCCTTTAAAATACCTCATCAATTAATTGCATTGAAGGGGCCGGGCACATACAAGCACAGGCAACCCCAATCGTCTTATCATAACTGTAGGTTAATATGCTTTTTGAGAGAAAAATGAAAATTTTTGGGTGGGCTTGGAAGTCCTTTGAAAACAAAAAAGATGACCCAATGACCAACCCCACAAGAGAACCAAGAATACTTAAAATAAAGGAAAATCTTTTTTTTGGGTTAACTTCCATTTCATTACAACTATATTCCGAGTAGAGAAATACGATTCCAAAAAATGTTACCATCTTTAAAGGAATATTCAATTCGGGCACCTTTCCCAGTTCGTCTGCCCTTCCAAGAATAAGATAGACAGAAAGAAAAAAGCATGCGAGAAATACCATTGGAGGAAGATAATGAATTTTAAGTTTGTTGTTTTGTCCCAATGGTTTTCATAACATAAGAAACGAATCGAAGTCTTTACCTGGATTACGGACTTGGCTTACTACATCGACTTCAATTTCAAAAATAATGATATGGCAACAAACACATTCTATACCTAGAAGATTAATTAATTGTTCGATCTCCTTTGTGTTGTTATTTGACCTAAACAAGCAACGTGGACATGTGCTAGTGGGGGTTGGTCTGGGGGGATCATTAATTAATGAAGTAATTTGGGACAAGTAATTATGGGACATCATCACCCTAGAGGAGAGCAAAGGTAGGTATATTGAATTCTAGCCTAAAAATAGACATGTGTACATTTAATTTTGGCGTAAATTTTAATTTTGTATTTCTTTAAAAAAAATTAAAACGTAATTGTATTGTTTATATTATATATATTTGTTAGACTTGTAATTGTATATAGAAAATTAATTTTAAGTTTGATTTTGGTTCGATTCAAATTCAAATTGACAATCATTATTTATTTTTATGTGATTGGATGAGTGTAAGTTACAAGAATGACATAATTGTTATGTATTAATTATTATTAATAAAAGTTATTCGGTTGGAGAGTGACGCATGAATATTGAACGCCGAAACAAAATAGGTGGGTAAGAGATGAATATCAATGGAACAAGATGGATTGTTGAAGCTCGTCGTGCTCACTTGCTCTGAGCAAAGCAACATGACCGGAAATCGAGGTGTGCGAATGCTGAACGTTGTGGCTTTGCTTTAGGATCCCATGCGCATTTTCTACTTTGCTCCGTGAAGAATCAGGCAGTCATTTTTAGACATTTTTAATTTCATGATTAACCATTTTATATATGACTACTAGCCACCCTCGAGTCGCCATCTCTCTCTCTCTCTCTCTCTCTCTCTCTCTCTCTCTCTCTCACACACGCGCACGCACACGCACACACTCTCTCTCCTTTCTAAAAAATTTGATTAGAGTAAGACTGGGATGACGCCAATTCAGGTTACGTTTCCCATTTTCTACCATTCATTTCGTACCATATAAGAAAAGATAAATTCAAATGAATTGGGGGAAGAATTTACAAATGTTAAATTGAAAAATTGGAGAATAGTACCGAATACTGGTGGAGGGTACGGGTCTCTGCTACAGTAACTTACAATTGATTAATTACCATGTTAGCGGTTCGGACCCAATCAACGTGCGCCGTTGCTGGGATGGGCATTCTATAACTCAGATCCCTCTTCATGCAACTTCCGACCATACCATATTCCAAGCCGCACCGTACCCTCCACCAGCATTCAGTACTATTCTCCAAGTCGTCTTCAATTGATTAATTGATTGACTAGCATGCTAGTGATTCGGAACAAGCTAATGTTGCCCCGTTACTGGGATGGGCCTTCTGTAACTCATATACCTCTTCAAACCCAACAAAACTTTTGGAACAAACATAGGCAAGAAATTAGACTCAGAAGCCAATTTTTTTTTTTTTTTTTTTTATGGCGCCATGATCGTTAAAAGTATATATATATATATATATATATATATATATAACAAAAGGCAGGAAATAAAAATCAGCCCCTCAACAGAATTTTCATCTTTCAATTGAAGCTCTAAACCCCCACACCACGGAGCAACAGTTTTATATTTCCCTAAATTAACCATGCATATATATATATATATATATATATAAGGGTGTTAAAATTAATTTAAATTTATTATAAATTAAAAGTTACTATTTAGGTAAAAATTAAATAATTAAATTTCATTTATTATAATTTTAATATTAGATTAATAATAAATATTATTAATATTTATTATACAAATAATTCAATTATATTAATTTATTGTGCAATTAGTGAATAGAGTTGATTATTATGAAGCTAGTTAAAATATTTTATTAAAAATATTAATTTGAGTATTTATATTATTTGTGTGTATTTTTTGTTATTATATTTTTAAATTAATAAAAATTTGTGATTATAATTGTTTAATAATAGTATCTGAATTATTGTGTTATAATAATGATATTAGAGTTAATTGAGCTCAACCAAAAGGTTTGATGAGACATGGAGCATGAAGGATAGATAACTATGTTTTTAATGGAATATACAAAAAATTAGTTCAAAGTATTTATAAATTTTAGGATTGAATTTTACTATTTTAATATATTTTTATTTAAATTTTATAACTTTTGAAATTATTTCAAATGAATATTTAAAAAAAAAACGAAAAATGTTCAAAATTATTGAAAATCGTATATTGACTAAATAGATACTATCAATGAATTGACTGCTTTTTATTTTTTAAAAAATTAATTTATAAAATATATAACTCAAATAAAAATGTAAAAGATTAAGAACTACATTGTAAAACCTTATAAAAATTTAAGAATGTTTTTTTCTTTTTCATATGCCATGTTCCCAATTCATACATATTTTTGTGTATCTATAGTGACGAGAAAATCTGGATGTTTTATTATTCTTCATCAACGGAACTAATAGGGTTGACCAGCTTAAATTATCAAATCAATTATTCGTCTGTTTTCGTATTCAACATGTTAAAGTTTAATTGCTTTAATAATATCGATAAATAATTATATGAATACTCATAATACAACACATGTAAATAATATAAATATAAATTTATAATCATTAATTATATAATAAAAGTATATATTTACGCTTATTAATTAAACAACAAACTAAAACTAAAAAGCTCAAAATTTTTATATACTAAATTATATTCATTAGTCATGGCGAATATAGGAAGATCGGTTCAATTCAAGGGCTGGGCCGGGCGAATATTTGGTTGTAATGCAAGTTTCTTGCTCAAGCTCAGCGTATACCCGCTATGACCTGAACAATCCAGGCCCTACCAATATATTTTACCTTATTGGTGGGGGGTGGGCTGTTGGGCGGGCGGGGGGTTGTAAACCGAATCTATTTAACCTTAAAGCAATATGTTTTTTCAAATGGACCATATAAAAATTAACAAATTGTACCTTTGGAAAAGGTTTACCTTCCATACAAATCATTTCACTGACCGCTGGAGGCTGGCTGGTTGGTTGGTTGGTTGGTTTTTTTTTTTTTTTTTTGTTTGTTTTTAAACCACCCATTTCTTTCCCCAGGGATATTATAATTGCAAAAAGTCATAAAAGGGATACCCTAATCCTCCTGCCGAACATTACAGTAAGCCATAGCGGCACATGATACGACTTCGAATTGATACGGTCCTGGAGACCAGTCAAGGTCAAAACTCGTTCTCAGAGCCCACTTCTCGCTCGTTTTCAAAAGAGACGATGACAGCCAGCCCTCCACCGAAGCATCCCTGGCAAACTTCCGCGCTATCAATCCGCACAACATTTACAGCGGCCCCAATTCTCTCTTCAATTCCAGTTTACAACATCTCCTCTTCTTTCCATTTCCTCTGAAGCAACTTTTATTTCCAACAGGGCAAGCGCTGAGTGGAACAAATAAGACGGTAGGGCAAACAATAAAAGGGCTCGCATATTTCGTTTCGTACACTTCCAAATTCCAATGAAGTGATATTGATAGGCATCGAAGAAAACGGTTGTGGCGGGATGAAAGACCCTCTTCATGTTGGCCATAAAGGGAAAAAATGGGAGGGCTATCCACTATCATCTCTTCTCTCTCCCGTCCGCAGAGAGAGAGTGAGCGAGCGACCAAATTGTTGGCCCGGCGCCCCGGAGGGGGGAGGGGTTGGTGGTCTCGGGCCCAGATATGATTAAATGGCAATATGCCAAATATAAGCTAGCGGTAGTATGGTAGATTACAAACAGTCAATTTGTTTTCTAGTTTATAAGGAACTACGATTGCCAATCACAATAAAATTTTACAGAAAAAAAGAAAAAGAAAAAGATCAACTTTGGCAGACAAAAAGAATAATTTTAGTCCTGTTTACAGCCAATTCCCCTCTCCAGTAAAGTTCAGCACCTGATTCTGCACAACCATGCGCCAACTCCAACAAAGAATAAAACTTCTTTCTATTGTTTTGATTCTTGCAAGTATATTTCGTGCTGTTCTAGGGGCATTTTCCATTGCTTTTTTTTTTTTTTTTTCCTTTTCCTAAAAAAAGAAGAAGGTTCAGTTTGAATTTTGATCGATGGAGATATATAGTACAGTAATTTGGAATAGGGAGCTGTTACAAGCTGTGGCTATGGCTTCTTGCAGGCTGTCGATAATTACCAGGTGACATTGTCTGAAGAGGGGCCGGACACATGACACCTATCTATTCATGTCCCCTACCATCAATTTGTGCAATTTTTTGACAATCATTGAAACATAAGCCCGGGGGCCATTGACAGACGGTCGGTTGTTCTTTGGCATTGCCTTTTCTTTTTAATTAATTTATTTTTTTAAACCTAAAAATGTATTCGTCAATCTGATTTCTCTGCTCAAACGAAAATAAAAGGGCACTCTTCTTTTCTTTTTGTTTTTTCTTTACATGAATATTAGCGCTGTTCCTCTAATTGTTGCGAGTTGCAATTAGTGACTTTTAAGTTCTCAAAGGGATAACAAAACGGATCGAAACATGCAGCTTAACGCTTCGTGTTGATATACAAATTAAAATTTATATCATGCAAGTCATAAATTGAGGCGCAAAACCTCTGTCACCGAAGGAAAAAAAAAAAAAAGTGCGTATTTTAAATTGAAGGAAAAAGAGGAAACCTAAGCATTTATGTTGAGTGCTATAGGGGGGGGGGGATGAATGATAGGGAATATGAAGACTACCTCGGTTGTATAGTTCACATATTTGAAAAGTAGGACTGGGACACGATCTATAACAATTTAATGGCACGGTGAATGAGGGTTCTAAAGTTCTTGTTTGCATCAGCGGCGAATTTAACCGGCCACTTATATTTATTTTAATTGGTTAGGCCTTTGCATGCATCATGAGATACAATAACCTTTTTCTTCGCGGAAGCGCCCTTATTTGTAAATTTCATGAAATTCAATTACCATCATGCAAGTTGGAAAAGATTTCGATACTTTTTCCTTTTTTGTTTTTGGTTGTAGGCAAGAAAGAAATTTCGTTTACCGAAAGTTAAATGGGATGTGGAATGAAATAATCATTGTTTTCAAGTTTGTTTCGGATAGAAATCTTCATTCATTAGAGCGCCTAAGAAAGCAATTTAAGGGAAATAATAATAATAAAACCCGACAAAACCCGCAACTTAAGCAAAATTTGTCCAGTAATCATTATATAACTATCTTGTCTGTTAAAATACTTATAAATTCATTCTAGACACCAAATTCATCAATAGCCTAAGCCTGGAAAGAGATAATCCGTCAACAAAAAGAAGTCAATAGCAACTTTTTGGAAGCAGAAAGGAACTTCCACAACCCATTCAGAACCACTCTTAAATTTTAATTTTTATTTATTTATATATATTTCAAATAAAAAAAATCAAAAGAATTTTGCAATAGTTTTGATTTTGAATCCAGTGGACTGAAGAAGGGAAAACAGAAAATCAACGGCGATTTAGTATGGAGGACGCAGGCACGCGCGATCTGATTGACTGACAAAACATCTAATCTCAAGCACGTGACATTTGGCCTCTGCTTGTGTCTGTGCATACTTGACACAAAATCCCTTAAGTTGCTCTCCAAGTCTTCACGGAACCAGACACTATGAAAAGTGAAATCCACTTTCGGTTGGTAAGTGATGGCAATCGTACTGAACCCCCCCCCCCCCCCTCACCCCCCCCCTCCCCCCGCGCCCCACCCGACACCCCACCCCCCCCCCTCTCCCCCCCGGCCCCCCCCAACAACCCCCCCCCCCCCCCTCTCCCCCCCGGCCCCCCCCAACAACCCCCCCCCCCCCCCCAGCCCCCACCCCCCCCACCCCACCACCAATGCTCTCAATTCTGCTGGCAAGTGCCGAACAGTATACTCTCTCCACTTCGCAGCGAGAAAAATGGGCTAAACCTCATTCTCACGTTAAAACAAAAACAATTTCTGCACAATCTTTTTATTTTTATTTTAATGCGCACATCGTACAGACTTCTCTGTTAAAACTTCAAATGTAGGAAAGAATTAACTAACTGCCACACGTCAGAACTCCATTAACGAGATCTTCCTCTGACATTCCCACGACGGCGACCGATGCTGGGACCCCGTCACTCTCAAATTCTGGAGGTACTCCCTTACTTCCAACCCACCGGGTGCGACCTCTTCCGTCGAATCGGGGTCATCTCTAGACGGAATGAAAGGCGGACGCAACACCTCATTCAGTAGGTCCCACCTGACGCCCTGGAAGAACCCGTGCTCCCTGATCTCGCATGCTCCTCGCTGGTAGCCCAGCCTCTTGGTGGGGTCCTTCTCCAACAACCGTTCCATCAAATCCGTCAAGTCGCTCCGTTTCCCCACGAACTCTGGCTGCTTCAACAAGACGTTCCGCAGCGTCTCCTTCCGGTTCTTCCCCTTAAACGGCGTTCTGCCATAGAGCATCTCGTAGCTCAGAATCCCCAGGGCCCACCAATCAACTGCGAACTCGTGTCCATCGCCCCGCACAACCTCCGGCGACACGTATTCCTCGGTGCCCACAAAGGAGTTGGACCGTTCTCCGTCACTGAAACTAGGCTTCCGCCTACTAACCGGGCTAACTCGAGCCGACTTAGCCTTCGTCAGCCCTTTCTTGTCACTAACGGGAACAATAGGGATCCAGCGGGCAAAGTTGCGGCGATGGTGTTTCTTCTGTGACTCCAGGGAGGTTGAAGACAGCAAGGCTTTGACGGTGCGCTTTGCCAAGGTCCGTGAGAGGTCGAAGTCCGTGAGAGTCACGTGGCCGGACTGCTGTACGAGGATGTTTTCTGGCTTGAGGTCTCGGTACACAATCCCCATGTCGTGGAGATGTTCGAGGGCGCAAGCAACCTCAGCCAAATAAAAGCGAAGGACGGAGGGGGAGAAAACGCGGTCGTTTTGGTGGTGGCGGAGGACATTGAGGTCGCCGCCGGGGCAGAAAGGGACGGCCCACGCGAGGAACTCCGGGGTCTCGAAAGAGGATATGAGGGCTGGGAGAAATGGATGAGAGAGTCGGGTGAGCACGTGCATCTCCCAGCGGGCGCGGCGGTCGGCCTCGAATTTCGTGTGAAGGGTGGATTTTTCGACAACTTTGAGGGCGAAGGGACTTCGGGCAGCGGGGTCTGCTGCCTGGTCGTGTACTAGAAGCACCGTGCCCATGGCTCCGGTTCCTAGGACCTTGATGGCTCTAAGTTTGTCCAAGTCCGACTTTGTTAATGTCTGTTGTTTTTCTGGTGGCTCCTCCATCTTTGTTTTTTTTTTTTTTTTTGAAGTACCTTAATTAGGAGAAAAGAGAGATACTGGAAAGTAGACAGAGAGATGGAGAGCGGAGGAGGGAAAATGGCTTACACGTTACATCGTTGGATTTTGGTATTTATAGTTGCTTTCACTGTTTCTCTTTTTTTTTTGACTCCAGGTGGCTCTGGTTTAAGTTGCTGCATCCAATTTAATTAATTTTGTGCAACATGTAATATAGTTACCCTCGAGCCTCCTGATTACAGCACTGCACTGCACCGCATCGAACTTCTTCTTCTTCTTTTTTTCTTTTTTCTGCAGCCGCTTTCTTTATGATATGTTGTGATTTCCTGCTACATTAACGCTCATAATCAATGTATTCAACTCCAAATGCATAAGTTGAATGAGGCAATTACATGTATACCCCACGTATCAATTAGGTTAGTGTACAGAAACATTTTAGAGGGTGAGCCATCCACAATGTATATGTACTCTTACGTGTGGTGTCTACATGTCTCACGACTTACCTTTACCCGGACCCCAAAAAAAAAAAAAAAAAAGACAAGGGAGGCACACTAGTAGGGATTAAAAAAAAAAAAAAAAGTATACAACGAATAAATTGCATGGAGCCAAACAAAAGACAGAAGTGAATGGTTCCAAGCTGAGGAACCGGCGGAAGGGTTGGGGGCGTCACTGTCATGAGCGTGTGATCGTGCATCTCAACAGCCTCACGGAACAAATATCAATGAATGACGGGGTGGTTTGTTGATGGAATGTTGTCAGCTTCTCATTCCTTTTTTTTTATTTTATTTTATTTTATTAATTACTAATTGCTACTCCTCCTCCCCTTTAATCTTATTCGTTTCATTTGCCTTTGCCATTCTAATTATGGCTTCTGGATTCGACTGAAATTAGTTTTTGTACTCTCTCTCTCTCTCTCTCTCTCTCTCTCTCTCTCTCTCTCTCTCTCTCTCTCTCTCCTCCTGTATATATATATACATATATATATTATTCTTTGCATGTTGGCGATTTGCTCTGTGCTGCATTAATTAACGATCGTTGGCTCACCACTACTTCCTTCCTTCCTTCCTTTTCTTTTGCCTTCAAGACTTTATAAATTGTTTTTGTCTAAGTTGAAGGAAATGAAGTTCATTAATTATAATTCCCCAAAGTTTGAAGGGGTGAAATAGAGAAGCCAGGGATTTATATAGAAAAGACAAGAATTTTTTTTTTATTATTGTGTAATTCGTGGGGGTCTGATGATATGCTGGTAACCTGAAAAAGAGGGAAATTCAAAAATTAATGGCATTTTAGAGTAGAATAAATGATTATATAGTGTAGGTTTACACATGATAAACAACTTAAATTTAATTTATTGCAATTTTTTTAGTTTCTACTATTTTCAGATATATATATATATATATATATATATATAGTTTGCTTGATGTACATGACTACGATGGACATGGTAATAACGGTGCCCATCTCTCCCGTTTTCTTTTGGAAAAATATGATGACCATCCAACCAAAGCTAATAATCGAGGGATTAAACACTAAAGTGTGTGTACTGTATACAGGTTGATGGTCGCCATAAAGTTTTTCACGGGCTACAGAAGCTAATTGTGGCTTGAAAAATAGTAGAAAAAAGGGGACGGTACATATAGTGGTTAGACAGTACAGAAGTGGATGTCAATCTGGCGATAGCTAACTAGATTTGCGAATCATTTTCCTAAATAAATTTATTGCAACGCATACCAATCTCAATCTGATCTCCCGGACACCAATTTATGCTCTTTGGAAGACATAATTATTGTCGCTTTCATTGAACAACAATTCAAAAAAAGAATGTCTATTTGCATATCTGTTATTAGTACTAGCGTATGATGACTTAGAAATCTGGGAATTAAACCCGCTACTGAGACCACGAGGTGCTTAAAAGTGAGATTAATTAGTTTGACATCTCATTTGCTTTATTCCGAAAATTAATTTATGCTGCGTGGTGATTCACTGATTTGATTTGGTTCATGTTAGGTAGTGCTGTTGCAACAACTAAATTAGAGCATTACCTACCACAAGCACAGAGAGTACAATATTGATCCTTGACCTCAACTGGGTGTTTTCAATTCCTAGTTGTTCTAATGTTTTTGATTCACTTATCCGTCACTTTCTTAATTATTTCCCAGGTGTACTGTGTACTGTAACTCCAAAACATAATATTTTGCTTTTGATAAGTAAAATGGCATAATGCTTTTGAAGTGGGCAAGAACTTAAAAGCAGGGAAAAGAAAAGAAAAGAGCCCATATGACAAGATCTTACAAGATCAAATGCCCAAAAAGAGCCGAGGCACAAATCTACAACTATATATTAACAAATTTTGCATTTTTTAATGGCCTTTGCCTCTCCTAGATTTCTATTTCCCTCTCAAACCATCTAGATCACATTGAAGGAAATAATAATATAAAAAGAAAAGAAAGAAGCAATAGATAATTAAAGAAAATTTTTGAATTTTGGCAATGAAATTTTTGCATAATATGGGCTAAAATCAACTTGAAATAAGTCAAAAGTCTGTTTATTGTAAATTTGTATGTAATAGAATTCTCAGATAAATAATTATTGCAATTCATAAATGACTTCTCGATCTCGATGATACGTATACACACTAAAGTAAAGTAAAGATGCTATTTCATAAGAGTAATATTATCATTATAATTAAATGAAAGTATAAAAGAATCACATAAAAAATCAAAGCAATTAATGACCTGGATTTGACTATTGTCTGACTTTAGGAAAGCTGAATTGCGAAACATTTATGAATAATTCATGCGTCTATATAACATTTCTGTAACGATAATTATATTGGTCAAGTGGGGGAAGCACCAAATTTTCAATGGAATCCTTGGTCAGAAAGCATTTGGACGTTTGTTCTTTTCCCTTGGTTTTCAATTGCGTCCAAGAATAGTAATGTTCTGTAACTCTTTGAATGAAAAGCATAATTAAGAATGGATCGCAAGTTTTATTGCTAATTAATAATAATGATGGAAGACTTCGATAGCTGAAATGGCTGACAACCAAATTCTATACTTTAAATTGCTTCTATATATGTAGCTTCACTTGTAGCCCCATTGTTTTGTTTAGATTGATTGCCATAATTCAAGAGTGTGGTTATAATCAAATAGTGGTCCTACATCGAATTGCCATGCTAGATTGCTTATAGAAGCTAACTTCCAGCGCTTACCTGATATGTAAAACAAAACCTCTTTTTCTTTTTTCAATCGAAATAAATAAAAAAAAAAAATATTTCGCTATTTCTATTTAGTCACGGCCATATATGATCATGTTTATACCCTTTAGTAGTTACTACCAAATAACAAGAGACTGTTTGAATGTTTTTATTTTTTATTTTTTTGGTCCATTCATAAGATTATTAAATATCCAATATAAATTTATAGACTCATAATCATTAAAATGTTTCCTTTTGGACAAGACTCTTTAATTAACTTCTTGAATTGCGACTATTAAGAATTTTTTTTCTTCTTCAAAACACAAGAACGCAAAAAAAAAAAAAAAAAAAAAAAAACACAAAAGGAAAGAAAAAGGGTTGCTTATACGATCCACTCATATAAATTATAAAAGTGATGGATAAGGACGATAGAAATGAAAAATGAAAGGGGAAGGGGGATGGGGGATGGGGGATTTTTTTTTTTTCTTTGGCATTTAGTTATGTTTCAAAGCAAGCCTATATACCTAGGATTTTTGTCACTAGGCCTATTTCATTTGTACGTTTCCACTACGCATACCTATTGTTCCTCCAAAATAGAAACTGAAAGGAAACATCGATCATCAGCGTGTCCGTGTGTGCTTTCTCACGTGTATAGCATATGGCGATGATCACTTCTTCCACCCATGCTACTGTGGGCTTTCTTTAAATGATATTGCATTATGAGGCGATGATTCAATTGGTGCTTCCTTGTATACATCAATGCAATATCGCTTTTATAGTTGGATACAACCACTGTATGTTTTTGGCAAATACTGATATATCTAGTAATATAAAAGCATCGATCGTTTTTGTAGATTTTAACAGCTTCTGCCCTACCATCGCTCTAGTATCATCGAATTAATATTCCGAGACAATCAAGTACAATTTCACAACTCAAAGTTTCAAAACGCTTGCCCTTTATGCAATTTATTCAGAATAATGTAGAGGTCTTAGGATCAAGACTCACGTAATCCGGTCCAGTGATAGAGTTATTAAACAATTACTTTGTAATAATCAAGATTCGAATCTTAAAGCTTACGAACCAAAAAGTTGGCGGAGAGGTCTATAGTTCAAGTCTCACATTTCACTCATCAAAATTTGTTCAAATGAGCTCAAACAATGTTGCGCATTAGCATAGGAAGAGTTTATGTCAAAGAGCTAATTCCTTGGCACTTTTAATGAAAAGCAATTAGCCATATGATATTTGCTTTGTCGGCTATGCCATGAACATTAGATAAGGGTGGTAAATGGTAGCATCTTTGTGTAGCTAATGGCTCAATGTCATTGGCTAGGTAGGTAACAATGAAAGCGAGAGACAGAGAGAGATGGATGGGCCACGTGTTTCAACATTTTGGTATGTAATACCACCATATAGAAGTAATTGTTTGGAAAAGGATCCACACATCCTTAACTCTGAGTTGCAGAAAACCCTATACACTGTTTCCTTTTCACTATCCTTTGAGACTTTGATGGAAACATGATATGTTGATAACCCCACGAAGAGATGTTTAAAACCCTCAGCATCGCCTTTGAAGTTTCATAAAATGTATTCCTGTCTGCCATCATTTGGTGGGAGGAAAATGTATGCCTACAACAACTAGCTAGCTCGCTCAAAGTAAAGGAAAGTTAAAACCTACTAATTATATTCGCTCCGCCCTTGTCAAAGTTAGCAACACACGTACTCTAAAGAAAAAGGTTTGTATACTTTCATGATGCCCCTGTCGGCCATTATTTCACCATCAGAATGAAATGCTTTGTTTTATGATGATTTGCATATGCTTTCCCATCTATATAAAGGAAGCAAATAATTAGATATGAACTGCTTCGAATGAATTACTTATTTTTCTTCAACTCATTGGTTAAGAAACTGTGATTATCATTGGATAAAAGAAGATATGTATAATTGCGCGAACGATTAATACACATCAGCTAAAATGATATATAGCAGCCCGGTAGGCGGCACAAGAATAGACAACAAGTCAGATGGTCCGTGGATGAATGGGGATGGAGTTCATATATATATATATAGAATTATCATCAGCACTACATGCATTGCATCTAATTAAAGTGGTGGAATCCAGGAGGCAAGCGCCCCGCTTTTTTCACGCATGCACACGGGAAAAGACCAAAGATGCGACCCAATTAAAGTGCTGCACACGCGCACAGAGACACACTCACCCCCACAGAGAAAAGATGGGGCCTTGACGCCATTCTCCAGTAGCAGAAGCAAAACATTATATATATATATATATATATATATATATATATATCACATATGTATCGATATCATAGGATGAATTTATAATAGTCTTATCTTTTGCTCCTCTTCTGATAAGCATGCATTATTATGTAATACAACGTCTTTGGATTATATATTACTTTGCATTTCTTTGTTTTTTTTTTTTTTTTTTTGGTTTTGGTGGGTAATGGCAGCGACAACATCAATATGTAGCCCAAAACATAATGCTCCACTTGTATTAACTGCAATGTTTTATAGCTGTTTTGTTCCATCCCTAATAAGGTCGCCTTGTGGGGCCTTGCCACTCTTTGATTGATCTGTCACATACTCAATAGTTTGATGTATTGCAGTTATTCTATCATAATTGATATTTGATCAGATCCATATGCCATATTGGAACCTCTGCAATTCCATATAATGGAGGACATGATAACTCTGTACGTATATGCATATGGCTGATGCCGCCACCACCACTTCTCAATTCCTACCACGCCCCCCTCTCCCGGCTAAAAAAAAAAAAAAAAAAAAAAGGGGTTGTGCCAATTATACTTTGTTCTCTTTTGCTTTTGCGTTCACGGTGTATTTAATCATTAAAATGAATATAGTGGACATTAATGACTGGAACGAATTCAAGTATATTATCATTGCCAACGATTGCAAAAGCTTGCCATTATTTATGGGAGGAAAAATAAATGACTGCATCAATCCTTTTTTTTTTTTTTTCGGCTTGGGAAAGGACTGCAATCCTTTACTATTTGGGCCAAGCCCGTTCATAAATATGACATAAACAATTAAGTAACAGGGCATCCTTTTCGTGGGTAAGTCTAATGAACAAGTGTGTTCATCTTCATTAGGTAAAAAAAGCCACACAGACAGCACCTCGCTTTTACCCCAAGCCCAAAGAAAGAGGACCCTCTCTTTTCCAACTCCACCCACCACCCCCCTCCCCACCCGGGCAATAAAAAGGCTATTTTGAGACTCTCAAGTTCATAACTTCCGTTAACTAACCGAGTCGTATTTTCGGCCCTGAAGACGCGCACGCTTGTCGGTTCACTAAAACTATCCACCTATACGGACAATTTTTAAGTTAATTTTTAGTACCTTAGCATGTTATTATTATTTACAATTGCGAAGGTATGGATAGAAGCATCAATAATCTTTGAATAGATAGTTTTTACTACGCTTACAAATAAGCTATAAAAATCACTAAGGACAAACGTAGTAATTCTAATAAAATTATACTACAATTGAATTTTCCCTTGTGAAAAATAAAGATAATTTTTTTTTTTGTTGTTGACTTATTAATAAAATGTAGCATCTCTTGCGAATAAAGTGCAGTGATTCCCCTCACCTCCATGTGCACAATCTGTTTCTCTCCGTCGAGCTACTTCGCACCACCACTTCTTCTAAAGAGTTTTGATCTCGTGAGGTAGCCAATTAATTTAAGCTACTCTCTCAGGTAGTTTTCATTTCAATTTTTTTTTTCTTTTAGAAGTGAGCACTCCCCGGTGCCCAAATTCCTGTCGTCTGGACTCGGTCAATGTAACTTGCCACAAGCAACACCGGCCTCCAGAAGCTGAAAAGAGGACGGTTGAGGAGAAACAAAGTCGTCCCAGATAATCACAAGCAACCGTACAGTTTTGTCGGCAGGAACCATTGTCAAGACTCGCATCAACGGTAGTGTCAGTGAAAATACAGCAACGATGTGCTGAACTGAAAAGTTTCATTCAGATCGCTTCAAAAACTGGATTTATGTTACCCAATCATCCTCCCAAACAAGAAACCAATGCTGTACGAAGATAAGGAAATATAAATTTTGTACCACATAAATAGCATGAAAATTAAAGCCTTGAATGCCATAATTATAAATATACAGAGAAACCCACGTTAACTTACTGAATATCTCACGTATCCTTCGGAAATTGCACAATACCAAATGCCACATGAAACAGGATGGCACATTATAAACTTAACCATCGGAGAGTCCCAGCAAACCATTACAGAGCCATAATCTTCCCGCCAATCACAAGATGTCCAACATCTTCATTTTTTACCCCCCCCACATACACAACAACAATAGAAAATGGCATCAGATATGATGCCTGGCCAACTCGGAAGTCCCAAAGATGAAAATGAGTGATGTTTCATAACATCGAACTTCACTGCATCAAGCCTAGATTTTATCAAGCTTCTCTGCCTTGACAACAGGATTTGCCTTTGCAATCGCTTCACGGGCAGCAGTACGATAATCAAATGAGCAGTCATGCTTGTCAGAGTAGCGGTGAGATGCACAGAAGAAGTTGCCACACCGACACTTAAATCCTGTTAGACCCACCCGTTTCTTGCAGGTGCTGCACCTGTTCGGACACTCCTTTGGCTCAGCCTCAACACTATCCCCTGAGCCTGAAGCACAGGATGGCTGCATTGAAGTGGCCTTAGCCTCCACTGCATGAACTTGCACATTGACAGCATCAGGAACAACAATATCTTTTTCATTCCTTCTTGATGGTCCATCCATGATATTTCCTATGGATGATGCAGCGAGTTCAGCCTGCTCCTGTTTTAACAGCATATCTTTGTGGCACTTGGAACACATGTTCATGGTAGCAGCGCTTCCAAAGAAGCCACAGTTATTGATGCACAGAATGGGACGACCAGGAGCTTGGCATCCGGTCTCATCATGGTCCATCTTATTTAAGCTCTGCTACACACAAATCATTGAATATGAACCATAATAAATAATGCATAAGATAATTGTACAACCTCTAGAACAATGGTTTCATTGTGCATGTCTAGCAATTGGTAAATCTAAAAGAAAGTGTATGTAGAGACCAATCACATGCCAAGCCAATGCATTACAAATCCAGCATGAAGAGAAGATAAACATTCTGAGTGTGCTTTGATAATTGACCAAAATTGAATGGAAATATAAAACAATGAAACAAATAAGACTTGGAAGTTAGTTCATAAGCAAATAAATGGCAACACAAGGGCTTAAAACCCAAGGGTAGCAACAAAACTCAAAGCCTCTTAACCATTACAGAAAAGCATAGCAAGTAAATGACTTTGATCTGCACAGGGCAATAATTTATTAACTAAACTTATCAGACAACTGTAAACAAGAATATACTAGCAGAAGTATGAAGCAAAACATGCGGGATAGCAGTAGAAGCTACCATCACAAAGCATGATACAATTTTTAGCGCAAACCCATGGCTGCAGATATCTTTCAATAAGGAGCAATAACAATACACACACACACACACACACACACACACACACACACACACACACAGAGACACACACACACACACACACACTTTATGGACTACATAATAAATATCCAATCACGGTACTTTATTAAGCAACACTTGGGAAGCTATATCCACGAACAATGAAAACAAGGAAACTGGTGTAAAAAAGGGTGAAAATTCGGTCGAAGCCTAGCATGCAGTCCCGAAACCTAAAAATTCAATCAGTCGGCGACAAAAAGCAACGGCTATCCATTTCATATTACCACAGCAACGACATAACAAAGCAACTAATAAAAGGGAACCCCCAATTTCAAATATCCAAAACCCAAAAACAAGCAACTGTGTGAATTGCAAATACACAAACTAAGAGCTGTTTGCTGTGGGAAATTGAATTCCTATGAAACCGATCTCTTAACTTAAAACTGCATCAGATCAGACACGCCCTGCCTCTGTATGTGCAATTGAACAAAAAAAAAAAAAAACCGCGACTTTTAAAAATCAGTATCAAATTACAAAGAGCAAATTTCTTTGTTTTCACAATTTTCTTTCTTTTTTGTCAAACAAAAAAAAAAACCACGAACTCAAAATTAGAAACAAAACTTGAAACCCTTACCAGCGAAGAATTGGACACAGATCGCCGGGGAAGGGCAGAGAGAGGATCGTGTGTTCTTTTTTTTTTTTCTCTCAATTTTTTTTTTATTTTTTTATTTTTGGACTTTGGAGTTTAGAGTTTTAAAGGGGAGAAGGGGCTTTTTTTTTTACTTTAACTTTGATTTTTGATTTTTTTTTTTAATCCCCTTCTTTTCCTTTTATATATCTATCTATATCTGCCAACCCAACCAACGAACGCCTTGATGCTCAGGATCGACGTGTTTATTTCCCACCGGACGCACGTTTATAATTTTCTTTCCTGTTTAGTCCTCGAGGCTGTAAACTAATAACGGTTTTGCCATTTCTGGTTGGGTTTTTTGGGTTGCTGTTGTTAGGGTAGGAGAGGGGGGGGGGAGAGGAGAGAATGTTAAATGTAAACCAACAAGACAGCTAGGGAGGCAGCCAAACAATGCTTTACGTACACGGGGCCAGGGAAGGTTCGTGTATAATTGAATCCCGTCTCTCGTGTTGCAAAAGCAGGATGTTGCTACAATAGACTAGACAATTCCGGTTTCATTGCTTCTACTTATATTTTTGTATTTTTTTTTACTTATTTTTTTAATTATTATTATTTTTGTTTTTTGGGGGGGGGGAGGGAGGGAGCTAGGCAGGCAGCCATTTACACACGTACACCACCAACTCGCTCCTCAAAGGGCCTCTTCGTGGCGGGCCATCTTCAGAATTCTTGCTATGCCCTGGCCCACAATTTGATTAACAAAGCAATATTCCCATAATCGTCGAGGAGAGAAAAAAATAAAAAATAAAAACACCAAAAAAGAACTCAACAAGACATTATTATTTTTCACGTTCCCCCCCCCCAAAAAAAAAAAAAAAAGCATGGCGGATGAGAAGTACCATAAAATAAATAAACAAACACAAAAAGAGATCTTTCAGTCAGTTAAGAAGCCAGTGACCCGCCAACTACACGGGCACGGCAGTAAATAAATATGAAAGAACCTTCCCCCCCCCGGCCAAAAAAAAAAAAAAAGCTTTACTTGGCTTTCTATTTTAAAACTCTGCTTTCTTTAAAAATTTGTATGCCCTGTCCCATGAACCTTTTTGCCTTCTTAATTTTCTACTTTGCTTTTGCTTCAATTTTACTCTCTCTCTCTCTCTCTCTCTCTTTTTTTTTTTTTTTTGAGAGAGAGGGACGAAAAGAAATTGAAAACAACACGCGTTCATAGTCATAGTCGCTTATTTTGTGTGTTCCCACCACCACCCACCACCCTCCACCCTCCACCTTCCCCTGTTTTTCTTGAGCTTTGAGAAATTCCAACGATTCCTGGGGGCAAACATCTTTACTGGGTTACGCGAAGATAGATAGTGCTTGGTGTATCTGTATGACATATAAATATGGAAGGACTTTATTGCTCCGCGCCTTCATGCACAACATGACTTTCACCGTATCATTGTTTTCCTTGCCAAATAGTTATTGCTTCTGATCTGCGGTATTCAATCCAATTGAATATTGTTCTAGCCGTTTAAATGCGCCCCCGCCACTCCACATGAAGCAAGAAGGCTACCCCACAGCTTCCAGTGGCGAGTGAATGGTAGCTTAAATTCGCAAGTGCCCCCGTGGAGAATAGGAACAGAGAAATCATGTCAAAAGCGGATGATTATCAAGTGATCGAGCAGATTGGGAGAGGAGCTTTTGGAGCTGCATTTCTTGTTCTTCATAAATTGGAGCGCAAACGGTCAGGATACTACCGATTCTATTAACTGCGCAGTCGTTTCTCCCGTCTGCCCACTAATTCTTCAGTTTTGCTCTTCCAAGTTCTACATACTCGCAAATGGCAACGATTCGAAAAAACATTTGTATCAGATGTAGGAAGGAACTATCTAAGTTGTATGCAGCTAGTAGTTATCCACTTTAAATTATGAACTAGCTTATGCAGCTACATGCCTGAGCATCATGACTCAGCTTCGGCATCAATGCTTTCGCATCTGTTTGAGTCATTCAGTTCATCGCAAGAATAAAAATACCATCCTTAGAATGGCAACTAAAATGATACTTGATTTAAATAAGAGTTTATTCGACCCCATGAAAGATAGTCTCGTTTGCACTCCCCGTGCACATGGGGATTAGCTTTGTGGTTGTGAAGCTGCTTTTGCCATGGAAAAGATGTTTTCTGCTGCTATGAATTTTCCCCTTTTAATTTTCAATACACTGCCCCCCCTGTCTATATGTAGGTATGTGTTGAAGAAGATTCGCTTAGCTAAACAAACAGAGAAGTTCAAGCAAACTGCATATCAAGAGGTTGCCTCTTTCTATCAACTTAACCTTAAGAATGAAGCTTTTGGCACAACATTTCCCATTTCATGTTACTTTCCTCAGAATGTTTGTATTTGTGCTTTACTCATTTATCACCAACCTGTTTGTATTTTTGTAACATTCTTATGTTCCAGCCTTGGAAGCAAAATTACAGCTTTAGGTGTAATTCTTTAAGAGGATTATGTCATTTCTATTTCTGGGTTTGCAGCCACAAAAGAAGGAGCTTTACTTTAGATCAGTAGAGATGAATATTTCTTGAAACTGAAACAATGAGCTCCCTATTGGAAGTGGTATTCTAGTTATGCTTCCATTTGTAAAAGTTGTTTTAGACAACAAAATACATTACTTCTAGCAAACTGTTACCAAAAAGGTTTTGGCCTGAGGTAACTGAATCACAAAAACAATCCCATCCTTTTTCTTTGATTCTTCAAGTAATGCCTAATGTCTAATTTTTGCAGATGAACTTGATTGCAAAACTAAATAACCCTCATATTGTGGAGTACAAATATGCATGGGTGGAAAAGGTGTCTTCTGCAAATGTCTCTTGTTTGTTCATGTTTTGTCAATCTGTATTTAAAACTAAAAGCAATGTAATCAATCAATCAAAATAACCAGCCAAAGACCAAAAATACTTCTCTAACTTGTTTCTTCCTCTGAATTTCTGTCTTATAGGAATCCTGTGTATGCATTGTGACGAGTTACTGTGAGGGAGGTGACATGTGAGTCAAGTCTTGACTCTGCAGAAGTATGATTTTAATCTTTGCCTGATTCAGGCAAAGCTATTCCTAATGCTGCTTGCTTTTTTCTCTGAGATTGATCACACAGGGCACAGATGATCAAGAAAGTTAAAGGGACTTATTTCCCTGAAGAGGTAGTAAACATGAAATATCCTCAAAAGACATTTACTGGGATTGAAATTTTCTTGAAACACTTGATTTTGATCTTAGAAGGGCGAGTCTTGGCGTAACGGAGAGATTATCCCATTGTGACCTGAAAATAGCCTTTTTGGATAAAACAAGGGGATGCCCACTTGATTTTCATCCTAATGCCCATTATCTTTCTATTCTTTTCCAGAACCTCTGCAAATGGCTAACCCAACTATTGCTAGCTTTGGACTACCTCCACTCAAACCGTGTCCTCCACAGGGATATGAAAGTATGTACCTGTAATTATTCCTTCTTGAAAAGGCTTATCCTCACAATCAGCTCGAACTAAGTCTTAAAATTCAATCTCAGTGCTCCAACATATTCCTTACGAAAGACAATGACATCCGGCTAGGTAAAAGATGCAAATACACCCACTTCTTGTGCATTATACTTGATTCAACCTTACTGGAGCCAAATATTATCTCACTGTATATATGTAGGCGACTTTGGACTTGCAAAATTGCTGAACAAGGATGATCTTGCATCAACGGTAATGGCTCAGTTGCCCCTTTTGTCTAATTTTCAATCATTACCTTCTCTATTGCAAGCTTTTCAGTTTTGGGGTTTGGCAGAAAAGACAGTGTCTTTGTTCTTCTTCTCTGGAGAGAAAACAAAACAGCTTTCTTCAATAATTCATCTTCGGACTCTTGGCAAAAGTTGACTGCTTATGTAGGATCACTTCTTTTACAGATTGTGGGCACTCCCAACTACATGTGCCCAGAGCTTCTTGCAGACATACCTTACGGCTACAAATCAGACATTTGGTCCCTAGGTCACAAAAATCCTGCTTGATCAATTCCATGTTGACTGCATAATCTGGAGATTTCAATTCCAATTAAATGAATGACATCTGCCATAATTTACAGGTTGCTGCATGTTTGAGATGGCTGCACATCAACCTGCATTTAGAGCTCCTGTCAGTGTCACTCAACCTAGCATTTTTAACAAAAGAAGCCCATTTTTTCTTATTATTTCTCAATAATAGAATGATTTCCCCAATGATTGTGACAGGACATGGCAGGACTAATTAACAAGATCAACCGTTCTTCCATGTCTCCACTCCCAACTCTCTATTCCTCTTCATTGTAAGTAAAGCTCTGATGCTCTCAGTAATATCTGTACATCCAATTCTATCTTCCAGTGTATTTGCAAACGATACCTAGAAAAGCATAATTGGATGTGGTTGCCTCTGTCTGCAGAAAACAGTTGATCAAAACCATGTTAAGGAAGAACCCAGAACACAGACCAACGGTGAGTCCAGGCTATTCAACTTCTTTTGTCTATTAAAACTTGTATCTGGTGTTGAGACAGTTGCTTGTGTTACTATTTGCTCTTAATAACTTCCAGGCTGCAGAGTTGTTGAGGCACCCTCACTTGCAACCATACCTTGCTCAGTGCCACAATGTATCTCCTGTCTTTCTCTCAGTTAAGTCCGATTACAGCCGCAAGGATATACCAAAAGAAACCAAATTGTGTCACAAGTCCAGTGTTTGCAAGACTGCCAAAGGCAAGAAATCACCAAGCCCATCAAATGAGTGTGGATTTGTTGAGCCAAGGGACATCGAAATATCTCCATATGTACCGGGAAATGATTTACCCGACAGTCCACTACCAATTGGAGGGAACTCAGAAACAACAAATGCAACTATGGGGAGGGCTCGCGCTGAAAATGTAAAACAAGATTTTACCTCTTCTGAGTATTACCATATAATTGGAGATAAACCACGAGGAGTTGGAGAAGCTGACATGGAGGAAAGGAGATGTAAGCCAGGGAATTATACCAGAGCAAGAATGCCCGGAAATCCCACTGGCAATGGCCGCAAAATACCATTAGAAGCTAAGAACAGCGAAAGTGGGCATGACAAGGAAGCCAAAATCTTTTTGCATGCAACAACAATAAATGGAACATCATCAGCCGCAAACAAAGTAGTGGCACCTCTTGAAAATGGAGTTAGAGGAGAGGATAATCCTATCCCGTCAACTAAAGCAGGAAAATGCCATATCCAGGGAGTAAATGGAGGGTCTAGTGATCTCTTATCAATCATTATGATGACATCTGTAAATGGAGAGGAGACAAGGATTGAGTGGGATCCCCAGATCCTACAAAGGGCAGAAGCTCTGGAATCTCTACTGGAGATCTGTGCAGGTTTGCTGAGACAGGAAAGGCTTGAGGAACTGGCAGGCGTGTTAAGACCATTCGGAGAGGACGCCGTGTCGTCAAGAGAAACAGCAATCTGGTTGACGATGAGTCTGATGAAAATCCACAAGAATGGCAGTGAAGCAGCTTAGCAACTCGAGAAGAATTCCGGGATCCTGTTTTTACGGCTCAATACATAGAATGAACGGAGGAATTCCTTGCTTCTTTTTTTTTTTTTAATTAGGAACTGTGAAGGAAGTATAATCATATGTATAATCTATGCTCTTAATGCTTTGCATCCAATTTCCCAAGGCCAGGCTTGTATAATTCTTTTGCTGAACTTGAAGCTAATTAGACAGGCTCTTTTTTTTTTTTTTTTGAATGCCTTCCAAAGTCATTCGAACACAATTGAAAAGAGCAGCAGAAGTGCAGTTTTTGATTTAGTTTGCCAGCATTCTTACATTACATATGAATGCTTGATCTGCTGATTAACCAACCAAGGACACTAATATGCCATTGGAGAGTCCAGGAATCTACCACAGAAACCGTGCAGAGGAACAGTGAGAGATAGAAACTTATCATTTTATTCATTTTTAACTTTCCAGGATCATGATTTTCCAATACCATCCGCCACCAATTTTTATAATGGAGGAAAAAAAGGTAGTACACCAAAACTCGCGCTTCAAGAGAAAGGGAAATGTTTACAGGAGTGTTGAGTGTTAAACAATATTCTATGGCTGACGGCTGGCATGTAACGGCTAGTATTAATTGTGTGTGGGGTTGGCTCGCGTAACACAATGAAAGCAAAAGCACGGCAGGGCTGGCCAATATAGCCTAACCATCCATTGCTTGCGTTGCTACTTTAATTATCTTGTCCATCATTTAAAGAACACTGATTTAAAAAAAAAAAAAGTTGCCAAAAACAACCCTTTTCATTTCAATTTTTAAACAAAACACAAAGTAAAGAAGGTTTGATTTGCGTTTGCTTCAAGCTAATGCTAATACCACTTACTGACTCAGAAATGCTCGACCACCACGACCACAATTTGTCTTGTCCCCAACCACACAGCCGCCGTCAGATATAATTATGGCTTTGTTCTCAATCCTACGGGGATCCCAAGGCAAGCTCAACTGCTTCTAGATAAACGATCCCTTTCTTAAAAAAAAAAAAAAAAAAACAGAAAATTTCTTTTTTGGAAAAAAAAAAACAAAAAAACAAAGAGAAATAGAGCCGTTGTGGTTGTGGAGACAGAACAGAGAGAGAGAGAGAAAAGAAAATCAACGTTCAATATATATATATATATATATACACCTGTCTCTTATACACATCTAGATGTGTATAAGAGACAGGAAATGCTCGACCACCACGACCACAATTTGTCTTGTCCCCAACCACACAGCCGCCGTCAGATATAATTATGGCTTTGTTCTCAATCCTACGGGGATCCCAAGGCAAGCTCAACTGCTTCTAGATAAACGATCCCTTTCTTAAAAAAAAAAAAAAAAAACCAAAAATTTCTTTTTTGGAAAAAAAAAAAAAAAAAAACAAAGAGAAATAGAGCCGTTGTGGTGGTGGAGACAGAACAGAGAGAGAGAGAGAAAAGAAACTCAACGTTCAATATATATATATATATATACAGTGAAGCCTGCCCGTACATATATACTATATAACACCAAGCCCACTGCTTCTTACACATGCAAAATCAGGCACTAGTCCTTCAATTATAGTCTATAATCTCTCTCTCTCCCTCACACACACTCAATGGCGCAACTGTTTGGCAGATTCACGGCTGTTTTGATCTTTGCCATGTTGATGGGTGTGCTTCTACCAATGACAGTAGTGACGGCTGAGAATATCGAGCTGGCGCCCTCACCAGCGATGGACGCTGGAGCTGCTGGTTCTCTGGAGACTTTCTCCGGAGCCTCTGTCTGCTTCTCACTTTTGCTTTCTCTCATTCCACTCTTATGGCATTAACTAATCATTCCGATGAAATGCCTTTATTTAAAGCAAGCAGAGGCGCCCGCCATTACAGGAACAAAGCATTTGATATATTGGGATTTTCTTTCTTTTTTGGCTTTATTCTTGGGGTATGGTTTTGGGGGGCTTATGGGATTTGAGGAAGTGAATTACACTCAAGTCTGATGAATTTTTGTTTTTTTTGTTTTATCAGTCATTAATCTTCTGTTAAGGACGGATGCCTTTGCAATTCATGGGATATGCATTATATTTGGTATTGTAGTTTTGTTGTTCTTCTCTGACACTCCATCATGTACGCATAAATCAAACAATGTCACTCTCAAGTCTGAACGCAAAAGAGGGAGTGAGGGAAGATGGTTAAACTTTTGCATGATTGGAATGAACAACACCAATTTATGGGGGAAAGACAAGAAAACCAAGTAAGAGTAATTATAATACAGTGTTGAAGGGGCCTAATTAATTACAACACATCTGTCGCAAGTGGGTGCGTGTCCATCCACTTCCACCCCCCTCCCTCCGACAACACATAGTCAGTAGTATTACATTCATAAAGAAACAAACTTGTAAAAACTACTACTTGTAAGAAAGAGGAGGGGGGCTCTATTAATTGAGGTTGGAATTTTAACTAGAAGTGAGACCGAAGCGCTCAAAGAAAGAACCGAAAGGATTTGGGTTGGCTGGTCCATCTATCTTTCAAATATGGATGCAGCCGGCCCATTTGAAGAAAGAAGAAAAAAAAGAAAAAGAGTTATTTTTGTTCAACAAAAATCGTCTGGGACTGGGCCAACTGCACACTCTCACAGCTCCTGTGGTCTGATATGTAGGTAGGTAGTACCCACCTAGTCTGTTTACGGCATTTGCATGTGGTCCCTCCCGCTCCCACTCCCAGCCCTAACCCCATAAATCATGGCATATTATTATTAGATCAGAAAGAATTGGATAGCTGCTCTCTCATTTTTTCAAAATTTTCAGACCCTCCGAAAATACTCAATTTTAACAACGGTAGAACTTACGCTCACATCTATAGTGTCGCAACTCAAGAGATGGAAAGGGACGCCAAAGATCTCAAAGTCCCACGTACAGTGAGAGTATTTGTGCGGAGATCCGTTCGGTTCCCAACATAGGGAATTATGCGTAAAAAAGTCGAAAGAAAATTATTTTTTAAGTTGTATGTTCAATATCTATTTTTTTTTAGGTAAATTTTATTTTTATTAATTTGAAATAGAATTTTACACAATTTTTTTTATAAAATAAAAAAATACTTTATTACAAATTATATTACAGAAATTAAATTTTTATCAAATGGAATAGTTTTTAGTTTGAATGTTAGGATGTGATTACAATGATTCACCTCTATCTAGTTCCCCCAAACATAATTTTTATTTATACATAAAATTGTTGACTATTATATCATATAATTTTTTTATGAGTATTATTTAAATATCAGTGAAGATGGGTTTAGAATAAAAATTTAAATAGCATTGAATACAAAACTAATTTTTGAGTCCATCCGTTTTCAAGAAATAACGAGTTTTTGAAATTAAAATTGTTTTAATGCGCACACACATATATATATCTGTCTCTTATACACATCTAGATGTGTATAAGAGACAGCTATTATATCATATAATTTTTTTATGAGTATTATTTAAATATCAGTGAAGATGGGTTTAGAATAAAAATTTAAATAGCATTGAATACAAAACTAATTTTTGAGTCCATCCGTTTTCAAGAAATAACGAGTTTTTGAAATTAAGATTGTTTTAATGCGCACACACATATATATATATATATTCTGTAACTTAAACATTTTAAATTTTAAATTTGTTAGAGACAATTGATTTTTATTTATTTATTTATTAATCAGTAAATATAATAAATAATTATTTAAAATGATTAAATTAATAATTATATAATAATTAACAATTTACCTGATCTAAAAAAAAATAAAAAAATAAAAATAAAAATCTAACGTATTTTTGTTTTTATTTTGAAATTCCCAACGCTGCCTTTCATAATTCGTCATGGGTCTAACGTATGTGGTAGGAGGGATAAGCACGTAACCTAAGACCCAGTCCACCACCTGAACTCCATAATTCGTCGCCCAGTCTTACCGGACGTGGCAGGAGGAGGGATAAACACCTAACCGAAGACGTAGCAGGAGGCATACGTCTCCCATGACAACAGCCTGCAAAGCAAATGCTGGAAGGGACGAGAACTCAAAACAAATAATTATTTGTGGTGGGCGCCAAGAGAAGATGGGGAGAAGGGACCCAATAAGTAAGTGCTGCACAGAGCGTAAAAGCACGTGAATAGGGATTGCCTTGTGTGTGTGTGTGTGTGTGTGTGTGTGTGTGTGTGTGTGTGTGTGTGTTTTTTCCTCCCAGAAAATATATGGGGATGGCGAAGTTGCAACTCTTTCAACAAATTTGGGTTCATAAAGTTGGCCATCGCCATCATGGATGGATTCCGGCCGCAAAAGGACAACTTTTGCTATTTGGCAGCCGCACTTCTAAAAATCCCTAGTGGAAATCTGAGCGTGCTTGCAGGTGAAACTCCCTCCCTCGCTGCGGGCCCTTCCCGATATAGTGGAATCTAATAGCTTTCAATTCCTGGTTCGTAACACGCTTTCTATCAGTAAAAAAGAGAAAAAGGTGCAAACCCACTTAACCATACCACGAGTGGTCCACGCAATCAGTGGGAGTTGGCACCAAATGCGGGGGTGGTCCTCCTGCAGAATAAATCTGACACAGCTTAACTGGACCGAAATTCCAAACAGAAAATGAAACATATGCAAAGGACTGCAGAATATTCTTCTTATGCTATACAATATGAAACATGCAGATGGATCTTTGTTTTGGGCATGAGCTCATAGATTGATCAAAACAAAATATAGAATGCTTATATTGGGCTTTGCGGGCGAAAAAACAGGTCATTCGTACAAGGAATCCAGCTGTGAGGATTGGAACTCATGCGACGAAAGAAAGCATAAGGTTTCCAAATTGTTGACCGACAATTTCCTGAACCACAAACACGTCGACTCGCTTAACATCAATTCCGAATCACCGAACAATAATAAAAAAAAGAAAGCAAAAGTCGTATTAACATGTATAAGAAAAGGTTAGATAACAACCAAAATGAAACTTTGACTCAGTTGGGGTTGGAAGCTGATCACAAAAAAAAAAAAAAAAAAAATTAAGGATAGAGATTTTTTTTTTATAAAAAATATTTTTATTTAAACAAAAAAAAATATATATCTATTATTTTAAGTAAGTAAATTGCCGGCGCCCACATAATTCAACGCGTTTCAGCGTCGAGGATACGCAAGTAACGTTATGACGTGTATTCGAAGAAATTAAATAACTAAATGATTGATAAGAAAATATTTCTTAGCTCAATTGCAAGCTTAAGAAGGGTACTTGGAACTTGTGTGGTTTCATAGCGTTATGACTCACAATCTGAATCCTAATTTGTTTGTTTGTTTTTTTTTTTTTTAAAAAAAAGACATTTCAATTTGATTATTTCTGTTAATTTTTTTTTGATATAAAACATGTAAGAAATAGTAATGTCTTACCGTTCAGGCATCAGTTGTTTCGCGAGATAATTTCTCTTCACTGCCCGTCATTTGTTCTACAATTAATTTCTAAATTTAAGATTTTCATCCCCTCCCCACCCAAAAAAAAAAAAAAAAAAAAGGGAGTGGTTCGGGAAGGAAAAGTGACAAAATCCTGGAATAGAAATACTTAAAATGTTAAATTTTGACTCACGAGTTTAGAAGATAAATGCAAATTATTTATCTTTATTTGAAGTGATAAGTAAAGGCTAACTACTTAATTATCATTATTATTTTTTTTTTATAGGATGACGACTCACAAGAATTCGAAAAATGCATTCGGCGATGCATTGGGGTTTGACCTTTGAACATTTTATTAACTGAATTTGATTTTATTAGTTTTTGGACGTGTAAAAATGACATAAAAATTTTGTAATAATAATAATAATAAAAAACATTCTATGTTTAATAAAATTTCTCAACAAATTCAATTGGATTTAGATTTGGTCATATTGGTTGGGTAATTGAGTGCACCTCCTCTCTTCCCCTGTGAACAATGAATTATACCAGATAAACTTTGTATTTTGAGCAAAAACAAAAAGGAGGAAAAAGGAAGCAAACTTCAAATTGGATTTTTGTTTTTGTTATTTGGAGGGGTGGGTTTGCATTAGTACAAGGGAAGGAATGAGGTGGGAATCCGCACGAGACGTTATAGAATTCAAAAATTCAAAAAAAGAAAAAACAAAAAAAAATAAAAAAAAAAAAAAAAAAGGAAGGGGAGGGGGATAGAAGCCCCAATTCCAAACCTTCTCAATGGCATTCGCGTTGGCCTATAAAAACTGACAATAGCAAACCTCCCTCCTCTCTATCTCTCTATATATCCGAACCTTCTGGCGCACATCCTCTCTCTCCATGCCTCGCGCTCAGCGCGCACGCATGACGCTACTGCGCTTTAACTACTTCTTCTCGTTTCTTTGTTGTTGTTCTTTTTTTTTTTTTCAAATATAAAAACTCATAGATAGTGATTCCCAAAGAGAAAGAAAATCCTAAACCTATTCAGCCTCCGTCTTTCCTCGCAATCGCTTCCGTCGTTTCCTTCCAATCCTAAGAGGTACCACTTGATTCATACAATCTCTCTCTCTCTCTCTCTCTCTCTCTCTCTCTAACTATTTCCACATGTTTTTCTTAAAAGCTTTTTCTTTCACACACACACACATATTTTAAAAATCTTCTTTCAGTTCTTGAACTTCAATTAATTCGGGATCGTCGTGAACGGGAAAATTCAAATTAATTTTCCATTTTTCAGCAGAAATTGATAAAAAAAAAAACAAGAAGAAGAGAAAATCTTTTAATTTTTCGGCCTTCTATGTTTATATTAGTTGGTGTTTGCATTGAAAAATTTTCAAATTTAAGTAGCGGAAGAGGAAAAAGCAACTTGTGATTTGGTTTTACAAGGAAAAATTGGTATTTCTTTAATACGCTTTGACGAAGAAATCATAACCTCTACTCCCATGACTTGCACTTAAATTTAGAGCAAAAGCCAAAAAAAAAAAAAAAATGTATATCAGTTCTGTTAATTATTCGCAACCAAAAATGATTCCGATGCCAATTGTCTGGATTTTTTTCTTTTTCTTTTTTTAATGCTTTTAAAATTTTTCCTTTCCAGTTATTAAGACCAATGGACAAGATCCTCCAGAATAGAAAAGTGGAAGCTAATGGGAGGGATGATGTCAAAGAACCTTTACTACAGCCTCCAGACAGTGTTGTTATTGATGTCCCTAAACTGAATGATAAGAGAGATGGTAAAGTTAGAACGGCTAAATTCAGAATAGGGGGCATCACATGCGCTTCTTGTTCAACATCCATAGAATCTGTGCTACAGGAACTTAATGGAGTTGAGACTGTCGCTGTATCACCGCTTGATGGCCATGCAGTTATTACTTACATACCACAGATTGCTACTGTAAGTCGTCCGCTGTGAACAGTTCATTTCTTTTTGACTCGGTTGCTTTGAGTTTATGACATTAAATCCTATGAATAGGTGTGGTTTTTTTTTTTTTTTTTAATGTTTTGAAGAGTGAAGGAGGTATTTATGATGTCTGACTTCTCCTATTTCAGCCTAAACAAATTAAAGAAACCATAGAAGATGCTGGATTTCCAGTTGATGAGTTTCCAGAACAAGACATAGCAGTGTGCCGGCTCAGGATTAAGGGAATGGCTTGCACCAGCTGTTCTGAGTCTGTCGAACTTACTCTTCTTATGGCCAATGGAGTTAAGAAAGCAGTGGTTGGTCTAGCTCTTGAGGAAGCAAAAGTCAACTTTGATCCCAACATCATTGACACGGACCACATCATTGAAGCAGTAGAAGATGCTGGCTTTGGTGCTGAGCTCATCAGTTCTGGGAATGATGCCAACAAGGTGTATCTAAAACTTGAAGGAGCTAATTCGGTCGAAGATGCTACCATTATCCAATCTGTGCTTGAGTCAGCACGAGGTGTAAATCATGTTGAAATGGACTTCGCAGAACATAAAGTAACTGTTAGCTATGACCCAGACTTGACTGGTCCACGATCTCTAATACAATGTATTGAGGATGCTTCTCCTGGTCCCAACATCTATCACGCAAGCTTATATGTCCCTCCAAGACGAAGAGAAACAGAGGGTTTGCAAGAAATTCAGATGTATAGAAACCAATTTTTCATCAGCTGCCTTTTCTCGGTTCCAGTGTTACTGTTCTCAATGGTGCTTCCCATGCTTCATCCTTATGGCAACTGGTTGGAATACAAAATTCACAATATGCTTACCATTGGGATGCTTCTTAGGTGGATCCTCTGCACACCTGTGCAGTTCATTGTTGGCCAAAGGTAACAATGGCTACTTTAATATGTTCATATCAATATACTGTCTCTTCAATTGGTGAGTATAGGTGGCGCACAAATAATTGTAAGAAATCTTGAGTCTTTTTGTTTTACTTTTTCCTTCTCCTTTGCAGGTTTTATGTGGGATCCTACCATGCTTTGAGACGGAAATCTGCCAATATGGACGTTTTGGTTGCACTAGGCACCAATGCTGCTTATTTTTACTCTGTTTATATAGTAATAAAGGCAATAACTTCTGATAAATTTGAAGGGCAAGATTTCTTCGAGACTAGTGCCATGTTGATATCCTTCATTCTGTTAGGGAAATATTTGGAGGTCATGGCTAAAGGAAAGACATCAGATGCCTTGGCAAAGCTAACAGAACTTTCTCCTGAAACAGCTTGGCTGCTTTTGTTTGACAATGATGGAAATATCGTGTCAGAAAAGGAAGTCAGTACTCAGCTGATACAAAGGAATGATATAATTAAGGTTGTTCCAGGGGCAAAAGTTCCTGTTGATGGAATAGTTATAGATGGTCAAAGTCATGTGAACGAGAGTATGATCACTGGAGAGGCAAGGCCTATTTCTAAAAGACCTGGTGACAAGGTATGTTTCTATGGTGTCTAAAAAGTTCAAATTGAAGTATATTGGGATGCTAGGTAATGATGTCTCTCCCTACCTCCCTCCCCCCCTCCCCCCCTCCCCCCTATATCATCAATAGGTAATTGGCGGGACCATGAACGAAAATGGATGCTTATTGGTCAAGGCTACTCATGTTGGGTCAGAGACTGCACTTTCCCAAATTGTTCAACTTGTAGAAGCTGCTCAGCTTGCCAGGGCCCCTGTTCAGAAGTTGGCTGACCAAATCTCCAGGTTTTTTGTTCCAACAGTGAGTTCATTTTGACCTTCCTCTAACTCTTTCACTTGCATGTGATCTTGCTTTAATGGTTATTCTTGCCTCAGAAAAACATCTGCTTTTTCTTCAATTGCTAAAGATTAAGTGCTTTTAAGATAACAGATTTTGCCCTGTCTGCTATAAACCCAACGGATAGGAACATGTAGCCAATAAATTTAGATTATAGATCATGTCTAATCTAGGAAACGAAGCTTATTTTTTTGTTGACCTACATCAGTCTTCTATCATTTTGCTTTTGGGCGGTTACTGAAGGCAATGTGTTTGCTTGATTTTCTGTGATACAGTGGTCGGTGGGTCACCTTATTCCTTTTCTTTTTCTTCTTCTCTTCTTTTTTATCTCTGTTTTTTTTTTTTTTTGCTCTGTAAAAATTTTGATTTTTTTTTCTCATCCACAGGATTAGAAAGTGGAAAAGAACTAAATTTTCTACAAGAATAATTCTCATTACTGGTGATAATTTATTGCCTGTTTTCAGGTTGTTATTGCAGCATTCCTAACATGGCTGGGATGGTTTATACCTGGGGAATTTGGCCTTTACCCTAGAGACTGGATACCAAAAGCCATGGATAGTTTTGAGCTAGCATTGCAGTTTGGAATCTCTGTATTGGTGGTTGCATGTCCATGTGCTCTAGGGCTGGCAACACCGACAGCAATCATGGTTGCCACGGGCAAGGGTGCTTCTCAAGGGGTACTCATTAAGGGAGGAAATGCGCTTGAAAAGGCACATAAGGTAAGCCACTGGTTTATATCCATACCACAGGGGTGAGGAGTAAAAAATCTACAAGTTGTTATCTCATCTATTTATTATTCATTATTTGGTGCCTCCTATGGGATACTGTAACTAGATAAGCTGCTTACGGACACTGCATTTGTAACCTTATTTTACCACTGTTGGTTATTCTTGTCATCACTGTGATGAAAGTTTTTTTTTTTTTTTCCTTTTTTGAGCACTGATTCATTTATTCTCATTGCCCCTGTAATGTAATCTAAAATGAATTCTGTGGATTGATGAACTTGCATATCACAGTTGCATTGCAGACAGCATCCTTTGTAATACCATCTGGTTCTTTCTGCCCCGCAGGTCAGAACAGTTGTCTTTGACAAGACTGGGACTTTAACGGTTGGAAAACCAGTAGTAGTTAGTGCAGTGCTTTTTTCTGGGTTCTCAATGGAGGAATTTTGTGACTTGGCTACTGCTGCAGAGGTGGGTTTCCATAATTTGAATAACTTCTGATCTATATACATATACATATACATATACATATACATATACAGATACAGATACAGATATATGTGTGTATATATTTATGCATATTGTGTTGAAAAAAGATAACATGGATAGTACATATTCCTGTTGGTCACTCCAAATTCAAAATGTTTGGTTCTGAAGAAAAAAAATATTGCTGTTAGTTAATAACAATGACATAATCTTAAATTTCTTGTATTTTTTTCCATCCCAAATTCTTAGGCAAATAGTGAGCACCCAATAGCAAGAGCTGTTGTGAAGCATGCTAAGAAGCCCCGCCAGGAGACTTGGCCTGACAAGGAACATATTGCAGAGGCTAAGGACTTTGAGGTGCATGCTGGGGCTGGGGTGAGTGCAAAAGTGGGTGACAGAATGGTGTTGGTTGGAAACAAGAGGCTTATGCAAGCTTGTAATGTCACAATTGGTCCCGATGTGGAGAAATATATTTCAGAAAATGAGCAGTTGGCTAGAACATGTGTGTTGGTTGCCTGTAATGGAAAGATTGCCGGAGCTCTCGCTGTTACTGATCCAGTGAAGCCAGATGCCAAGCATGTTATATCATTCCTTCATTCTATAGGCATCAAAAGCATCATGGTGACTGGTGATAATTGGGCAACAGCAACTGCCATTGCAAAGGAGGTTGGAATTGAGGTTGTGTTTGCTGAGACGGATCCACTGGGGAAAGCTGACATAATTAAAGATTTACAGGTATTCTAAATTTTTTACATAGTATTATCCATAAATTCTTGGCCTCAAGCTTTGAGACGGTTACAAAAGAAAAAAGTTCTAACTGGATGCAGGGGAAAGGGATGACCGTCACGATGGTGGGAGATGGAATAAATGACTCACCAGCCTTAGTGGCAGCAGATGTTGGCATGGCAATTGGTGCTGGAACTGACGTGGCCATAGAAGCAGCTGACATAGTCCTCATCAAAAGCAACTTGGAAGATGTAGTTACGGCCATAGATCTATCTAGAAAGACTATATCTAGAATTCGGCTGAATTATGTTTGGGCCCTTGGTTACAACGTACTTGGCATGCCCATTGCTGCTGGAATTCTCTACCCATTTACTGGAATTCGGTTGCCGCCTTGGCTTGCTGGCGCTTGCATGGCTGCTTCGTCACTTAGCGTGGTTTGTTCTTCACTCTTGTTGCAGTCTTATAAGAAGCCTTTGCATGATAGAGAGCCTTGACTTGAGGGCAATTGAAACATTTGACAAATTAGTTGTTTATTTAGATTCTGTTTCTATCTTCTGTACCTTCCATTGCCTCCCATTGCTGGAAGTTATAAACGGCGCGCTTCACTTGGTAGGGGGGGGGGGTGTACAAGTATAAACTAATAATGCAAGGCTTCTTCCGCCCCCAGAGGGAATTCGGCTATAGCTGCTTTCAATGGGTATAAAAATGTGTTTGTTTTGACGTGATTGGTCACTTCACTTTTATTGCCAATGCAACTTGTATCCATCTCCATGTTACCGATTTTCAGATGTAAATACTTGAAAAGGTGGAGAATAGTTTTTGGAGGGAGGCGCTCTGTACAACAACTCCAAACAATAAAAAGAAAAAAAAGAAAGAGCTGTATTATAGTTAATTCAGAATTTTGGATCTTGTATCTCATCAGACTTTTTTGTGAAACTTGTGTGCAATCTCCAAACGCGTCAACTACTTTAATAATATTTGTTAACCAGTCGCCTCTCAGTTCAAACAAAGTGATACTTGTTAGCAATGATATGAAATATGGTGCACAAAATAGCCCCTCAACGAAAAAATAAAAATAAAAGAATAATAAATAAATAAATAAACAAATATATATATATATATATATAAAATAAAATAAAAAAGTGCAAAAAGAAAGCCGAACGAGGAGGTGCACAGCAAAACCAGAACCTTGCTAGGGGTTCACCCGACCCGTCGGTTGGGACGAGATATCAAATTCAATCGACCCTGCCCTGAAATTTTTTTTTTTTTTTTTAAAACAGCTGAAAATACCAGTAAGGTTATGGAAATTAGGGATACAGTTCCATGAAAAATGGAGAATTCGGGTTTGGGAGGGCCAACGAATGGCGCGTTGCTAGACCACCTGGAGTCTCCAATTCACAGACACCAACCAACAGACCCGTTGGGTCATCCCTCGTCGGCACATCAACATCGCATCAACTTAGTGGGCTGTCTTCTTGATGATGATGATGATCGCCAACCTGCTGGGCTGCTGGAGGTTAAAAGCTCACCATCGAAAGCATATTCGGAAAATTTTGGTAAAGGCAAAGCAGTTTCCACTTTTAGTGGTACAAATGCTGTCAATTTAAGCGGAGATGATGAGCCAAGTTTCTCCGAAGATGGGACGGGTGGTCACTCTGGTGGAGCTAAGTGTGAAAAAGGATCTCCTTGGCACCGGATGAAATGGACAGATGATGCGGTGAGGCTTCTTATAGTGACAGTTGCTTGTGTTGACGATGATGGTGCATTGGTGGGTGTTGAGGGGCTCAAGAGAAAGTCAGGGTTCATACAGAAGAAAGGTAAGTGGAAAACTGTTTCAAAATTAATGATGCGTAACGGTTGTCATGTTTCACCGCAGCAGTGTGAAGACAAGTTTAATGATTTAAATAAAAGGTACAAGAAGTTGAATGACATTCTTGGTAGGGGAACCAGTTGTAGTGTTGTGGAGAATCCCGCTTCCATGAATTCAATGCCTCATCTTTCAGCCAAGGCAAAAGACAACGTTAGAAAGATATTGAGCTCAAAACATTTGTTTTATAAGGAAATGTGTGCATACCATCATGGGCAAAGAGTGCCCGATTGCCATGATCTTGATCTTCGAGGAGGTGGTTCATTGACTCTCGAGAGGCACTTGATAGAAAACAATGGGTTGGAGGAGGGGGAAGATGCTCAGTGCAACAGTAGCAATGATGATGATGATGTATGGGATGGTGAAGATGATGATAACGCTGACGAATATGGGGAGAGGATGGGTGAGTATGGTGAGACAAATATTGTGAACAAAGAATATGCCCATCTTGGGGCTCAAATGAGAGGACACAACAGTTTTGATGTTGAAATGTCTGGGAATTTTCAAGATTCTGCTATGTCATTGCTGAAGAGAAAGGGTTGGTTTCAGAAACAGAAGTTGCAGCTTCTTGAGCAAAGAGTCAGCATTCAAGCTCAAGCTTTGGAGCTTGAGAAACAGAGATTCAAGTGGTTGAAATACTGCGGTAAGAAAGACAGGGAACTTGAGCAGTTGAGGTTGGAGAATGAGAGGAAGAGAGTGGAGACTGAGCAGAGTATATTACACCTAAGGCAGAAGGAAGTAGAAATGGATTTGAGGAATCCAGAAACACCTAAAGACTCTACTTCCTTTGGTATAGAAAGAATGTGCAGAAGAGGTCTAATTGGTTAGGTCAGCATCAATAGCCCTTTGCAGAAGAACTTGTTCACATTTGTTATCTTGTATGTGACCATCCAATTACAAAACTATTTTAGCGTTCTTTTCTGTCAAACAGCTAAGATTTTGCGTCGCAATTCTGCTGTAGATTAACAGGATGAATGTCTGTGCCTGTTTGTTTTTTTCATTGAGCTTCCTTTGTGAAGTTCAGATGTCTGGTGCAGCAGCTTTTTATTTCTCATCTGCTCCTGTAATGCACAGCATTGAGCACATAATTAATTATATGGGCGTCTAATGTCCAATGCTGATCATCATTGATTATTATTTTAAGTGTTTCTTGCATTCTTCTAGTTGTTTGTTTGCCAGGACTTTTTGGTTGATTCTTCTATTCTTGTTCTTTATTTGTGTGAGAGTTGACTGAACGGATAGAAGCCGCTATATGTCTGCTATTGAACATGAATGGCGTGATTCTCTCACGCCCCTACGTTTCGTCCCTTGTGTGCACTTTCATCCATTCTATAATATCGTGAGTGTGAGGGCCCCTGGAGAATTTTAATTTGCTTTAGACGTGGCTCTTTTGGTAGTGTGGTAGCTCTTTTTCTTTCTTTCTTTTTTTTTTTTTCCAATTAACTATATTTTTGGGTTACTTTCTGGCGAGCGGCTCTCTCCATCTGGGTATCTAATGTTTGAAGCATTATCTAAAAGTTTTCCTGTCAGCTATAAAATTACTTATTGTTGCCAACCGTATTACTCGTTGAATGCACAGGTGGGCGATCATCATAAGTTACACTGCATCAATTGCATCTTCATATTTTTGGTGGCATGTACAATCTTTTGCAAGTTATAAAGTTAAAAAACCTTTTTTTTGGATACAGACAACAGATTGCTATGCTAGTCGCCTCGCCTCGTTTTGCAACTCCTTCCTCGTCCCTCTCCAAGATTAATGAGGGTAAAAGAAACAACTACCTGGGATTCAGTCAGTAGCCAAACCTACCTGTTTGACAAATTAATTGACGGCCCAGGGAAACCAGAAAAAAAAAAAAGCTTGAAAATTTAATAAATGCGTGCAGCAACTCAGTTGCGTAAGCATATTACATTTTACGTTTGTTCTTAGTATCGTCAGTTATTTTGAACATGGTGCACCGCAATTCGCAGCCCACCTGGATGAACCCTTTTCTTTTTCTATTACGAATAGGAGGTTTCGGGGGTAGGTATGACCTGCCACTGAACGCTGAAGGCAGCAATGGTAATGGAAACGGTGACCGGGGAAGTCATGGGAGAAGCTTCACGGGGGCGTTGGGGTGAATAAAAGGTTTGAGCTTTTCTATGGTCGTCGTGACCAGATTCTAAAGAGCTTTTTGATGTTTGACTCTACACGATCCAATCGAAAAGCCTTTGCTTTTTTTTAGTTTTTCTTTTCAAAAAAATTGGTTTATATATCTCTAAGCTAATGTGAATAATTTGGTTTGTCTCTCAATTCTGTTACGTTTGTTTGTGAGTTTTTCTCTTTATTTTTCCGAAAACATTCGTTTTTAGAAATTGAAAAATAAATGTCTAATTTTATGATTGTTTTGCAATGCAGAGTCATTCAATCCAGAAGCCCTCAGTCCTCATTTCTCTCCTCGCCACTCAGAAAAAAACACAAAGGAAGACCCGAAAAGGAGGTGACTTTTCTTACCCCAGCTAGTTACATTTTCATTTCATCCACCGCATCCATCGCTCCATATTTTGGTGGTCCTATTTTCCCCTCCTTAACTGTAAATGCCAAGTTTCTGGTGTTTCTTGTATTTCGGGCATGTGTACCCGTAGAATCATTCTTCTTTGCATGTAAAGGCCTCTTCCAACATCTCTCACTTCTTTCTGTTTCTTATCTTCCCAGATAACCAGAATCACAGGTTGGTTTGATGTTCATCTCTCTTAATTTTATAATATGCTCTCTCTACCAGTTGGCTAGTTATCATGGTAAATGGACTTGCCAGTTATTTTCTTTGCCTCTGGCTGTGGCTGTTTGCGTGTTTGTCTGTGGGTGTGCACGTGTGCTTTTTTTTTTTTCTCCTTTCTGATTTTTGACATCGTTTAGCTATGGTTTGGTATTAACATTACATATTGAGGTCAGAGGTCAGATATTAGTCTCAACCACAGGATTGAGATGGACGATTTCAATTTGCATTGATTACTAGAAATGCAATGGTGTGATCCATACTTTCAGAGTTTGACGCTTTATGTTGTTGAAACCACCTTGAAGTTGTTGCTCACGGAGTATTCATTGTCGTTCATACTTCATGGAGTTCAACTGCTTTGCTTTTTTCTGAAATCAGGGCATTTCTCTTTTCCTTTTTTTTCACCAAAATAAAATAATAATATATATTTTTTGAAGGACATAGTTCAATGATTTGCTAGATTCTTGCAGGGGTCAACGAGTAAAAGTGTCACCTTTTTTTATTTTTATGTCTAAAGAATCGCCTCATTATGTGTTTATCAACCTCTGCCCGCAATAAGAGAAAGCAGGTTCTGTTGTATATGTTTTTAGAGTGTCACAAAGCATGACATCACGAAATTTTGTTTTGACTATCTTCTGGGCTATCTGAATCTTGTGATGCTTTCAAGAATATTTCAGGTCGTTGAATGTACTGAGTTGAGCTATTGCACTCTCAAATCTTAACATGGTTCTTGGATAATATTTTGCTTGGCAGGTAGAGCTTAATAATTTACACAAAAATATCTGATATCTACCGGCACCCATCCGTGAATTGAAAGGTGGCTGGCCAGGCACATCTCTGCTCTGTTATATCCCAGGATACTCGGTACAAATCTAGGGGCTTTTGGAAACATGCTATACATCAGAGGCAATTCGCATCTGTAAATTATACCAATGCAGGATTACAATACCCCTTGATGCAGGCTTTTTGAGCTACCCCTGCTCCACCATTGGTTGCATCAACCACTTCACCAGTGTTTGTTCACTCACCATCAGAAAAAGGCTTTGCGCCACTGATGTTCTCATAGGCGGAATTTCTGCAGCCGTGTCAAAAACTGCTGCAGCTCCCATTGAGCGTGTGAAGCTCTTGATCCAAAACCAGGATGAAATGATCAAGGTTGGTCGACTCTCTGAACCATATAAGGGCATTGGAGATTGTTTCAGTCGAACAATTCAAGAAGAGGAGATGATGTCATTGTGGAGGGGAAACACGGCCAATGTCATTCGTTATTTTCCCACTCAGGTCGTCTTCCATTGTAAGTACTTCAGCAATCTCATTCCTTTTCCTTTTGGGTGTTTTCCTATGTTCTTATCTGAATGAACTCTGATTTTCCCTTCAGGCCTTAAACTTTGCATTCAAAGATTACTTCAAGAGGCTCGTCAACTTTAAAAAGGACGGTGATGGCTACTGGACATGGTATGCTGGTAACTTGGCATCTGGTGGCGCAGCCGGCGCCTCTTCATTGTTCTTTGTGTATTCTCTGGATTATGCTCGAACCCGTCAAAGAAGGGAGGAGAAAGGCAATTCAATGGCTTGGTTGATGTCTACAAGAAGACTCTGGCATCCGATGGCATTGCTGGGCTTTACCGAGAATTTAACATTTCATGTGTTGGCATCATTGTGTATCGTGGTCTGTATTTTGGAATGTACGACTCTTTGAAGCAAGTTCTCCTGACTGGAAAGATGCAGGTTAGTGGATAATGTTGCCTGTCTTTCCATTGGTATCTTAATTAGAAAAGACAGCAATTGTTTGATATCCTCTTCAAACCAAATGACAAAGTTTCCCTCTTCTACCTTGATGATTACAGGATAGTTTCTTTGGTAGCTTTGCTCTTTGTTGGCTTATCACCAATGGAGCTGGCCTAGCCTCCTATCCAATCGACACAGTCCACCGAAGAATGATGATGACATCCGGCGAAGCTGTCAAGTACAAGAGCTCCCTCGACGCGTTCTCTCAAATCCTGAGGAGCGAGGGTGCCTAGTCTCTCTTCAAGGGTGCCGGCGCTAACATTTTGCGTGCAATTGCTGGTGCTGGTGTGCTTGCTGGATACGACAAGCTTCAGATGATTTTATTCGGGAAGAAGTATGGCTTCGGTGGAGCCTAATGGAAGACTCTTAATTACCTTCCCCAGTACAGTTATCTCCATTTTAGAGTCACTTAACCCGTTTTTTGACAATCAAAAAAGAAAGTTTTAGCTTAACTTGGTGTTTTGGCAATAGCTTAGCTTTACTAGTTTGACTGACTTAATTTAGAGGAAGTTTTTCTCGATGGCTTTGTTCTCTCCACTCCATTTACCTACAACTCAATTACCCCGTTAGACTCATTTTATTAACTGCACCGTAGTTTTTTTTTTTGACCCGTCGCCATATTGCAAAATATGAACAAAAAAAAGTGTTGGAGGGCAGAGAGGGACATAAGTGGAAGCCCAGCCGGGGGAAGGCTAAGGTGCAGGAATAAAATAAAAATAATGGGGCCATGGCATGTCCTCCATTTCCAGCCCATTGAAGACCGAATCTTTTTCGGGGGTTCTAATGAGTGTGTGCCAGTGGCTGAGCCTAAGAGTTGATTCCCATCCAACCAAACTTAAAAACTGTCGCCACCAACTTTCTCTTTGAGAGGATCAGATTCGGATGGTTTTGGTGGTCTTCCCTAACCACATGATCGCATCACTTGGTGGCCCATTTTGTTAGAACAAAGCCAACTACTCAAGTACTATAATATATCCAAATCATAACACTCATACATATAGGAAGGATTCTATTAATTTATTTATTTATTTTTGTGGGGAGAGGAGGGGGGTTGGGGGAAAGGAGGGCAAAGTCACTAAGTTAAGCCTGATTTTACTGCTGTATCTCGTGGCATATATGAGTTACCTTTATTAGTAGTAGCCTTTTGAGACATTGGAAGTACAATTCAATGCATGATATATTGATATATGGACGCCAAGAATGGCGATGGGTACACACAGCCAAAGGAAGGAAGGAAGGAAGGAATAATGATGTTGAATAACTTTGGAAGCAAAGACGATCGAGAGGGGGGGGGGAGGGGGAGATTAGATGCGCTTGGCTTGGCTTGGCTTGGCTTGTCTTGTCTTGTCTCTACACTTTTATTCACTGTAGAAGATTATTAGTGCAGAAAAGTGTGTTTGATCCGTATTGGGAAATGGGAAATGGGTGGGGCCCGGGGAGGGGAGTGGAGTGAATGCTAAAGCCAAGCCAATGTGTTGAAACGGCATGTCGCTTAAAACCGAAACTGAAACTAAGACAAACTCGCTCTCTCTCTCTCTCTCTTTCTCTCTCTCTCTCTCTCGGGCAGTGACGCCTGACTGCATTGCAGTTTTCCATAATATAAATAAAAGACGACAAGACAACAGACGCACACACCTGCAGTCTGTTGAGAGAGAGGGAGGAGCAAAAGAGAGGAGAAGAGAAGAGGGGTTGTACATTCATTTGATTCTCAATTCTCTTCTTCTTTTCTTGATTTCTTAATTTGATTGACCCTCTTCTTCTTCTTCTTCTTCTTCTTCTTCTAATTTGCAATTCTTTGATGCATGATTTAGTAGATGTAATGTGAGAATTACATCCTCTTCTTAACAAAGGTGAGGGTAAGGGCAAAGGCAAAGGTAAAGGTACCATCTTCTTTTCTTTTCTCGTCTTGTTTCCATCCCTTAGTAGTTTTCGTTTCAGTTGCCAAAGAAGAAGCGTGACCGACTGTTTTTGTTATTCTGTTTTCTTCTTCTTCATCTTCTTCTTTTTAAAAATAATAATTTTTAATTAATTAATTATCTTTGGGCAGCTTTCCCATTGGGCATTTTCTAAATTTTTCTTCTTTTTTGCTTAAAATTGCTAAAAAATTCATTAAAAGCTAGTTAATTTAATGAATTTTTCCATTTTCTTGGCGTATGATTTAGTTAGCTTTGTCTTCATGAAGAAGCGTTTTTTATGAACTTGTCCTTTCTTGAATTAACTCGCTTGTACTCCTTAGCTTTCTCGGTTACTTGGGGGTGTTAATGTTCCCTCGTCTCAATTTCTTTTCCAGGTTTAATGGGAAGATTTGAAAAGTAATTAGGCGGATGGTTTGTCCACACTCCTTGTTCTGTGTTCCTTCTAATCTTACTTGTGTAACTTAGACCACCCACCAGGTTACCTTCAAGTCCACCATTCCTTCATATGCTTGATTGGTTTTCATTAAAATGTTAAGGTGATTTGTCCTTTTTTCTCTTTCCAGCCTCATGCTGTGGCTTTGTCTTGTGACAGAGTGGCGATTTGAGATGAGTTGGTATCCATATATGGACGTTCATTACACCAACAACAGCTATCCTTACAATTCAGCCGGAAGCTTTGTTGAATATTTCAGAGGTCTCACATTTGAACATCTCAATTTCATTTTCGATGGTGGTTTGCATGTTCAGGTACCTTATTTTGACAAATTTCTCTCTCTCTCTCTCTCTCTCTCTCTCTCTCTCTCTCTCTCTCTCTCTCTCCAATCATCCTGTGTAGAAATATATAGTTCCAACAATAACCAATCAGATCCATAACTTGTAATGGATGGGGGATGGTGTTGCTTCTCTGGTTTTGTTTTTATTCATGCACATACATGAACAAAAATGGTTGCTACAAGCATTTGTCTGAAAATTTTTTTGAGCATATTTGCAAATTGAGGTTTATATGTACTCTGTCAAATGAGGAGGGTTGCTGATTAAGCTGCCTTATTTCCCTTAAGCAGTTGAATATGATTCTTTATTATATGCGCAGGAGAGTATGTACCCCTCAGTCAATGCAGATTTCTACAAGTTTGGTGTATCCCAATCTGGGATTACTTCATATAATGATCATAGCCATGCTTATGAAGTCAATAATCATGGACCACCTCTTGATGAATATAGAAGGCCATTGGAAGATTGTGCAGGAATGAATAATGAGGAGACCACTGTAGAAAATACAGAATCGGAATCAAGCGAGAACACAGTTACTCGCGACAATGCTGTGGAATGTAAGTCTTCAGTTTTCGCTTGGTAATATATTTACTCAGTGTACCATGCACATTTAGTCTAGTTGCATATGAGGTCACAGTTCTGTTGACTTTCAGTCGAATTCATAGGATTGCACCTTCTGCTTGCATGTGCATCATTTATTTACAACTTGGATAAAATTTTCTAACTCTGGATATATTTATTCAATTTTCAGGCTTGCGGATACATCCTAATGCTCATGATTATCAGGTGTGGTTTAGGCCCCACTGTATGCCGAATTATGGCTGAATGCAGTAGATATTTGTTAATATTACCATCCTACCTCTCTCCTCCTTCCTCTTTCATTTTTCCTCTCAAAAACGCATTTACACTGGCAGCAAGCTTCACAATCTGTGGGAAACTTCTCTATTTTTAAGTTTCTGTAAACATAAAAGATCTGAATAATTAGGAATCAGAATACATAGCTCTTTGTGTTGAGAAGAAATACATTCAAGTAAAAGGATCCAATTACAGATTTCTGAGCATGCCAAACCTTTTCTTTTCTACAATCATAATAAGTAGTGCATGTAGCAGCCCTAAATTTATTCCTTGTTGTCTCTCTCTTATATTTTTCGTGTTTGTGTTCCATCAAACAAATATCTTGCACGGTTTAACATGCTGTTTACTGTGCAGGCCACTTGGCAAGACAACATTGATCCTGACAATATGACTTATGAGGTTAGGGCTTTATAGGTTTTTTTTGGTATATTATGGATTGCCTTTCTTTCTCTGTCACAGTTGTTCTCTCTCTCTCTCTCTCTCTCTCTCTCACACACACACACACACAAAACACACATCACTCACTCATTCTCACCCATTGGCCATGTCCATATGTTCGCTATTTCAATGAACCCCAATTGTCACATATTAAGAGAAAAATATTTTTTTGGATTCTTTGCTCTTGCAGATTTGTGTTTGATTGATATCCTCATAAGTTTTAGATAAATATTATTGACCACCTGTATCCTTTCCAGGAATTGCTTGAATTAGGTGATGCAGTCGGAACTCAGAGTCGGGGTCTTTCCCAGGAACTTATTTCTTTGCTTCCAATTTCAAAATACAAGTGCAGCTTCTTCTTAAGAAGGAAATCAGGAAGTGAGAGGTAAAATTTGATCTGTATGCATGGTATAGTGATTTCCTTTTCTTTTTGAATATGTGATGATCCTCAATCTTTTTTGTAACTTTTGGATCTCTACCACCGCTGGTCCAAAATTTTGTTTTAATTGTTCAATTAACTTTCCGTCTTCATTCATTATTATTTCTCTCCGTTTTCATTCATGGGGAGTTTCCCATAACTTTTGAAGGCTTCTAATTTAACCAAAGATATAAAGATGATGCAAAGGTATAGCGGGCATCAAGCCTTGATAAATTGAATTAGGAGCCTTGGGATTTTAAGTGTTACATATTATTAAGTTCAAAAGCCACCCTCGTTCCTATCACTGCATTATTGACTTTATTCTGCTGCAATTCTTTTCTGCCCACTTGATTACAGTCATGAAATTGTTTCATTTGAGCTGCTGACCAGCTCAGACAGTTCATTAACCACCCACTTTGTAGCCTAATATTGTCTTCAAAGGTGAGAAATGAGGTCAGAGGACCTCTTGTGCTAGGTTGCCAGCTGCTAGGCTTAGATGAGTCAAATATCATCCGGTTCTTTATATCTATGAGACCATTCAGATTAGTAATGGGCACAAAAGACATGGAGATGCATGGACAATCTATTTGCTGGTGTCCATCTCTAGGTGCTGGTTCTTTATGGCTGGTTATTTTGTATTATTGCAAGAACAGAATGAGAAATTTTTCTAAATCTTCATTGTTAATTTCTCCTTTCCAAAAATATATGGTCATTTGTGCTACTTTCTGCCCATAATGTCTCACAGGAAATGGATTAAGCATTCATGTTTTGACTGTGAATGGAGGTTTTTGTTTGTTTGTTTACCATTCACCATTATAGGTCCACGCCTTAAGATTCATGACTAGATACTCATAAACTTCATTCGAAATGCATATGGACAAGAACATGCTCATACACATTTTACTGTAATCTAAATATATCTAAATGCCAAATAGGTTCACAAAAAAGTAGTTAATTAAGGGTCATGGCAATAGGGATTTGCGCTGTGTAAGCATATTTGCGTTTTGTATGATTTGTGCACTTGGCTTAAGCTCATCCTTTCGATGTTCACACCTGTATGATGAGCTTAAGGTGTGTAAACTGATGACCTGTACTTTGACCTAGCCCTTTCTTCTTCCTGTTCTGTTACATGATCTGATCTTTTCCTTTCGTTGGAAATAGGTGTGTGATTTGCCAGATGGAATACAAGCGAGGAGACCGTCGGATCACTCTGCCATGCAAACATGTCTACCATGTTGCCTGCGGGACACAGTGGCTTAGCATCAATAAGGTAGGCAATTTACGTTCATGTTAATGTGGGAATCATAATTGCGGTAGTCCATCTTGCACACATTTCCAAATACTGATGGCTCCTTCCGTTCATGCAAATATCAGGCCTGCCCCATATGCTACAAGGAGGTGTTCGGTGATGGGTCAAAATGTTGATAATGTAGAGACGATGAACATAAAAGAAGACGGGAGTTGTGTTTTTCTTTCCTTCCTCTAGCGTGGGTGTTTTTGCTGCATACATACAAAATATCTTGTTTTAGGCATCCCTTTCTTTTGTAGAAGAAAAAGGAACAATACAGACATAAATAAATGACCTATGTTTATCACAGAACAGCTTAGGCCGCATGTTCGGTGTTGAAGTCCACTTGGAAATATTATGTTACAGAAAATACTGTAGAGAATTGGACTGCACTGCAGACTGCCCCTTTAGTTTGAAGGGGGAGTAAATGATAAAGCAAGTGGAGGTGATTTTCATTGCATGGACCGAAACACTTGGCTAGGCTTGGTACTTTGCAGAGGGGATTGGATGGCCTCTGGGGTTGGACCACGTGGCAAGGGGCCAATGATAGGGGAAAGCCCAGGCTGTGGGCCGTGGAGGGCTACGAAGTAAAATCCACAAGTTCAATGTGCAAATGGTTATGTTTACAGATGGAATCAACCGGCCCAGCAAGCATCATCAAACTATAGCAATGAACAATCCAAATCTTCTGGGCCCTTCTATTTTCAATTTGACAGAGAGCCCGTTTGGGTGTGAGTCAAAAAGTCAAAGCTTAAAGTCCTGGTCAAATTTACTTTTAACCCACTAACCAATGAATATCCCTCTTTGCGGGTGGCCAAGTAAAAAACTAAAGGTGGTCGGTGTATGGTGTAGTTAAGTTCGCTAATTGTGCATGGCTAGTAGCTGGAAGTAAAGGAATTTCAAGAACTTGCAGCCTGACTTCAAGGAATTTTGGCCAGCGAGCGTGAAAGCTACAGGGTACAGCTATTACCAAGTTGTATTGCAAACAATTAATCGCCAACTCCAAGCCATCGCTAAAAAATAAACTCTGTATTGCACCATAAACAGGCGATAAAGCATCATTTGCATCTCTAAGCTTTGACCTTTGTTTCTATTAAAGTCATGGGTTGGTTTCTTGTGCCATTTAGCTTAATTATGTTGCCGAGGGATTCCTAAAATCAAAATGTTACCTTATTTGAAAGGCTCTTATCAAATTCCATTCACTTATAATAACTTGTATTCAAAATGTACGTGTATATTGAAAGGAATAATTTGTTACCTTATTTGAACTGCCCTTAAGCACCGCATGCAGCCATATGGAAGAAGCAGCAATGTCTAACAAACCTACACTTTATTATGTGTGTGTGTGCGTGCGCGCAAGCAAGCTTCCATATATGGACTTCAATTACTCATCGCCCCCACCTCCAAAACTGTATTAGTTGATCCTTGCTGATTAAAGATCAAATTGATTGCCCCTTTAGTTATTTATGAGGAAATGTGTGGCAGTGTTTCAAATTGTAATCAAACAACAGATATTATATAGTACAATAAGGATCTAAATGAAGATCCACGCTTTGGTGTAACTTTTTGTATTTTGGCAAGCGGTTGCTAATTGTTCACATGTAATGTAAGTCCTTTCCATTTCTTTGGCAATTGCATATACACGTTGAGATGAGTTTTAGACGTCATAAAAGAAAATAAAAAAGCGGATTCTAACGCAAAAAAAAAAAAAAAAAAAAAAAAAAAGAAAAAAAAAAAAAAAAGAAGAAGCTAAGAGAGCTCCTAAGCTCTTCTTGTGTATACAGCCGAAGTGGGCAGTATATAAAAGAAAATGTTTTGCACCGTCGTCTACGGGGCTCTTGCATGACGTAATATGCAGTGAAACCTCGTACAGAAGAAGTCATTACACGACAAAAAAAATATCATATCCGGCAAGTTCCCTTTTATGTATTGATATGGAAAAGATAGGCAGATTGGGTATCTGGGCCCATTTTTTGAGCGCCCTTCTTTTGCCAGTTACTCCGAAGATAACTGGTAACAAGATTACTAAAGTAATACCGGGGGAATAGTTGGGGCAAGGTGGGTCAAATCCTTTGTGGCCAAAGTTAAAAAAAAGTTAAAAAAAAAAAAAAAAAAAAAAAAACTTTTTCAGTGCTTCTGGACGTGAATATTCGCATATGTCTGGAGTCACCGATTGTCGACACAAGAGAAGAGTTGCCGCTATATTTGAACGTATAAAGTAAATTCAAGACGTGAAATGTGTGTGTACTGGGCGTGAACATGGTGAAAGGGCTCCTCCCATGCATTTATCTCCTCCTCTCTTTCTAGAATTTTTCGATAAAAGGGTGACAATAATAGTAAGTAAGCCAATTCTACCCCTACGCAGGCATCCAGAGATGATTTGTGAGTTAATCACCGATGTATAAAAGCAATCGCATGCGCATGCTTAGTTACAATCCAATCCTTCAATTCTAGTCGCTCAATCGCATGCATATTTGAAATCCTCCTTTTTTTTTATATATAAAATAATAATAATAATAATAATAATAATAATAATAAAAAAAACTCAATGCAAATGGTCTCGAGTTCATGCACTATGTTTGAAGAGTGAATGTAGATAATAATATACGCACATTTCATTTATTTTTCAACTCAAAGAGAGGGTGAGTACATTTTGTCTTGTACGTGATAAAGATAAGGAAATCAAAATTTTGATGACGTTGTTGCATATATATATATATATATATTGATTGATTGATTTCAGGTTTCCATATTCTCCCATAGAGTAGGCTTTGTAAGATCAATAATGCCACCGAGGAGATATCTGATGCCTCTGCCTTTATGGTAGGTAGGTAGTATTGAGCAAAATCTGCAAGACTTTTAAAAGAAAAAGAAACAAACAAAAAAAGGGTAAGAAAATATGATTAATGCTGAAATAATAAAAAGAAAAAGAAAAAAAGAAGAAGAAAAAAAGAAGAGAGAAAGATATATGACTAAGAAGTGATTTGCAATCTTACAGAAAAAGATTAAAACAATGATGAAACATATTACTTACATGTTCTTTTTAAAAATAATTTAAAGAGACTAATTAAACTCTTCAAGTACTTGTTTATGATGAATAAGGTGAAGGTGAATAGTTATAATAGTTAGGAAATGGAAAAGGCAATCATGGGAAATGATAGTAAGGTTGAGGAGGTGAATGTGGCTAAGATGAGGATGAATTAGAAAGGAGGAAATGGAGAATGAGGAAAGTAAGGGGGGAAGTTATAATAGTGATTAGGAGGAGGTGGAGGGGGCCTCAACAGATGGTGGAGGAGGCAGAGGGGCCCTCAAAGATGAAGGAGGCGGCGACGATGATGGTGAAATTATTGATGGAGATGGCGAAAGTATTGGTGATGGAGAATTAATTGGCTGTGAAGGGATTGGTGAAGCTATTGATGGAGATGGAGATGATGCAAGTGGCGGGGATGATGGTGGTGGTGGTGGTGGTGGTGATGCTGAAGGAGAAGTAGGAGGTGATTGTGTTGGCGAAACTGCTGGTTGAGACGGCGATGGTGAGAGAGATCGTATTGGCGAGTTTGATGGAGGTAATGATGGTGTTTGCGACGGAGAGTTTGTTGGCGTTGTTGATGGAACTTGTGATGGGGTTGATATTGGAGATCCGATTGGTGGGTCTGTCGATGGAGATTTAGAAGGTGGTTGTGTTGGTGAAACTGATGATGGAGTGGGTGAAAATGTTGGCGATGGAGATTTAGAAGGTGATTGCATTGGTGAAACTGATGATGGAGTGGGTGAAAATGTTGGCGATGGAGATTTAGAAGGTGATTGCATGGGTGAAATGGTTGATGGAGTGGGTGAAAATGTTGGTGATGGAGATTTAGAAGGTGGTTGAGATGGTGTAGACGTCGGTGGAGGTGGTGAAGGGATTGGTGAAGCTATTGATGGAGATGGAGATGGAGATGATGGAAGTGGTGGAGATAATGATGATGGTGGTGGTGATGCTGAAGGAGAAGTAGGATGTGATTGTGTCGGCGAAGCTAGTGGTTGAGATGGCGATGGTGAGAGAGATCCTATTGGCGAGTTTGACGGAGTTAGTGAAGGTGTTTGTGATGGAGCATTTGTTGGTGCTGTTGATGGAACTTGTGATGGTGCTGCTATTGGAGAGCTTATTGTTTGTGATAGTGTAGGTGTTGAAGGTGAAGATCTTAGTGGTGGGGGTGGTTGCCATGGCTTGATTATTGATGGGCGTGGTGATGATGTGGGTGATGGTGGAGGAGGACGAAGCACCGATGGTGGAGGAGGACGAGGCACCGATGGTGGAGGAGGACGAGGCACCGATGGTGGTGGAGGTCTGTTTCGAGGTGGTGGTGGTAGTGGTGTTCTTAGTGGTGGTGGAGGTCTGTTTTGAGAAGGCGGTGGTGATGGTGTTCTTAGTGGTGGAGGTGGCGGCGATCTTTTTGGTCGAGGTGATGGTGGCGGAGGTCTGTTTGGAGGAAGTGGTGGGGGTGGTAGTGTTTTTGGTTCAGGCGGTGGTGGCCTTTTATGGTGAAGTGGTGGTAGTGGAGGCCTGTTTCGAGAAGGATGTGGCGGTGAGGGTTTATTTTGAGGGGGTAGTAGTGGGGGCTGTCGCTTATGAGAATGATGTCCATCATCATCATCAACATTGTTGACCTCATTATTGTGCTGATCATTTGCCAGCACGTGGACGGCTATCAAGCTGAACACCAAGACGTACACCAGAGGATGTAATAACCTGAATGCCATATTTGATATTTGAACTGGTAAAGTCGATTGTAATAAATGGCAAATGATTCTAATTTTTCTTTTCCCCTCCCTCTTAAATTTTCCTTCAAGTGAGAAAGGAACTTTGCCATGCTAACAATGGAATTCTTGCACCCTTTTTATAGTCTCTGAAACTTCAGCGTCTGCAGGCAATTGGCCAGTTGGTGATTAATGCGACCTAATTACACAAAGGCTCTGACCACCCTATCAGCATTAAGACTTGAAAAAACAAAACAGAGTGGTCTTCAATCTACACACTCCCCCATACACACAATGCAACTAACTATATTGTTTAATTTTCTCTAGTAAACTTATTTTGTTAGGCGTTAATTTTAATACGGATACACTACTTAGACCAGACCACTAGAGCTACTATTTCTTTGTATTAGCGAATATTCCCAAGCAAGAACACAACGGGGGAAGAGCGGAAGACTTCTCAACGAGGCAAGAAATGTTTTGTCAGTTGAGATCGATGGAAGAAAAATTGGGGAGAAAATAATAATAATAATAATAAATAAAAAAAAAAAATTAACAATGATAAAGATGCTGCCGTAGATAAGGGCAGTCAAGCCCCCACGAAGAGAAATAGATTGATTGAGGCATGTAAGTGAGTGCATCAAATGTGAGGGCCTCTTCTTCTGGTTGTTGTTGTTGTTGTCGTTGTTTTTTTTTTTTTTTTTACTCTCTCTCTTTCTTTTTTATGGTTCTTAGCAAGGAGAACGTATTTTCCCAACTATATATTCTAGGGGTAGACTGCATGAAATGAATGAGTATCAATAGGTTGGGTTTTCTTGTTTTGATAAAAGATTTGGTTGGTCCCTTTTGTTTTATTTTTCTCACAAAAATTAATATTTAAAAAATTCAATGCATTGGTATGCATGTTAAATGAATTTTTATTTTTATTTTTCTGTTTGTTTGGTTGGTTGGTTGTTTTTTGTTTTTTCTTTCCAAAGAAAAGAAAAGAAAAGAAAAGAAAAATTGGTAAGAGAGATGGAAAGGCCAGAATAGGGACTTGAGGACGGAACCAAAAGATTCCCAATCAAAGTGTATTGTGCTAGAAACACAGGATCCACTCAAATTTTGTTTGAAGTATTAATTAAGTATAACACGAGAATAGGGTAGCATATTGGGGATCGGTAACCACTGCACCTCAAGTAAGACTGCTTGGAAAATTATGTCAAAATGCTTGATTGTCTACCTTTCGACTTCTTCTTCTTCTTCTTCTTCTTCTTCATTTTTTATTTATTTTTTATTTATTTCATTTACAGATATTCCAAATATATATAAATTTCTAAAAAGAATTAACAATTTAAATATCATCATCTTATGTGAGATAAATTTTTGCGTTTAATCATTCACCTTTCATAATATTCGAGGGGATACCTGACGACCAATATATTTCAACCAACTTCTTTAAGAAAGTTTACTCTTCTTCTTTTTTTTCCCTTTTTATTTTATTAATATTTTATTTTTAAATTTTTGTGGGTTATGTGAAAGTTCATAATGGATGGAGTAGACCTTTTTGCATGGACCGGAACTTTAAAACCTAGGAAGGAACCAACTGTATCCCCCCCCCCCCCCCCAAAAAAAAAAAAAATCGTTTTCCCATATATTTTCTTATTTTTCGACCAGATAATTGGCTTGTGGAATTACTTGATATATACGGAGATTCATCAATTCCCAATTACATGTATAAACTAAATTGGGAGTTTAGTTCGGTTTTCTGGTCCAGCAGTTAGGCAGTATAGGCCTGGCCCTTCCCTCCCTCCCTCTCTCTGCTGCTGCTGCTGTTGCTGTTGTTGTTGTTGTTGTTTTTTTTTTTTTTAATTAATTTAACTGCCTTATATTATATTAATTGAGTTCTCGGTCGTTGCTTATCACATAGGTTCTTAGGCCACATAAGCATGCATTACACACTTGCCTATACATGTGTTTATATATATATATATGTATCTATCTATCTATGTCTCTGGGTGCGTTTGGATCCTTGCATGAATGTTTATGTTTAGTTCACAAAAGAAGAAGGAATGAGAAAGGAGATGGATTTAAACAATGCATATGATACCCAAATTTCCTCTCTTATTTCAAGCATCAAAACAGGATAGTTAGAGAGAAAAAAAAAAAAAAAAAAAAAAACTTCCATGCATATGTGGTCCTGTAAACATTGGAAATTATCACTTCCACGCTGCTCGCATTGTTCAGCTCTTGAGAGAAAGGAAGGCATATGAAATGGGACAAAATGTGTGAATGTTGGCCACTTTCATAGTAAAGCTACCGCTCATTCTCCGAATTAGTTCAAAACCTGCAATGACAAACGATGCTATAAATTCAATATTAGATGAAAGGTACAGAAAGGACAAAAAGAATTGTGTAAGTAAGAAAATCAATAACGGATGCCTTAAAATATCAGGCAACTACTCAGTTGAACTTACGAAACACAGTTTAGTACTTGGGAGGCGAACGAGAGCTATAATAGTATCCAGGAGGTGGTGGTGAGGGAGATGAGGGCGGTGGAGATTTGTAGCAGTAAGGAGGTGGGGAAAGCAGAGGAGGAGATTTGTAGAGATAGGGAGGAGGCAGGGATGGAGATGGTGGAGGTAGAGACTTGTAGACATAAGTAGGAGGAGGCGAAGGTGATGGAGGGGGTGAAGACTTGTAGAAATAAGGAGGAGGTGGTGATTTATAGACACGTGGTGGTGGTGACTTGTAATATAGGGAGGAGGCGGTGAAGGTGATGGAGGAGGTGGTGACTTGTAGACATAAGGAGGTGGTGGGGAGGGAGAAGGTGGAGGGGGAGACTCGTAGACATAAGGAGGAGGAGGTGAAGGTGATGGGGGTGGTGGGGACTTGTAAAGGTATGGAGGTGGTGGTGAAGGTGATGACGGAGGTGGAGAATTGTAGATGTATGGAGGAGGTGGAGACCTGTAGACATAAGGCGGAGTGGGTGGGGATTCGTAAACATATGAAGGAAGTGGTGATGGTGGTGGAGGAGACTCGTAACACTGTTAACAGGGAGGAGGCGGTGAGTTGTATTCGTCAACATTTTACCACCAACATCGGCTGCTACGTTAGTAGCCAATAAGCAGCACAATGGGAGGGAAAGTGGCATGTGAGGCCAAATATTGGCCATTTGTTGGCGACATTTTTGGTTACCTTCCCAACTCCTGCTTTCGGGACTTTTGTTTCTCAATGTTTTCTAACCAAGAGGAGCAAAGAAGAGTTGGCGATGGACATTACTCCAGCCAGAGCCTGCTATTAACAGAAAAATTCTTTTTTTTTTTTTTTTCTTTCTCCAACAACTTTCAATTCTACCAATGGGATTCCACAAACTTGTCTTTTGTTCATACACTGAGATATGGTCAGGCGAACACACTCACAATTGCGTTGAAATAGCCGTATGATTAATTATATAATAGCGGGACGGTACAGGATGGGCAGCCACTGACCTAAATAAACAATTAGAGCAGCGCTATGCATTTAGAAAATGCAGTCAACATCCGGAACTTGGAATGCAACACCCCACTTGGTAGTTTAGAATGAGACAATCATGGGAAATACGTAAACAATACGTTTTAGCACTTAATAGAGCTTATTACGATCAAAGAAATTTGAACCCCCGCCCCCCTATTTTGTACATATTTTAGGTCAACGTATTCGATCTCTAACTTAGCTAGTAATCAGTTCCCAGGGAAAAAAAAAAATAATAAATAATAATAATAATAATAAAGGGTTTTAATTCTGATGTTCCGGAGAGAAAAATAGGCAGTAAGTGGATTTAATCTCAAATCCGATTGAGAAATACACCAGAAAAATTGTGTCCCGGGAGCGCATGCATAAGTGCGTGATTGGAAACCTTATGATTCTTGAAATGCTTTCTTTGAATCAATCATGCACATATCGTCGTCTTTCCTTTATTGCCAAAATCCATGCCAGCGCAGCGTTAATCAACTCACGAATACGAAACACAACTACTCATTAACTAATAATGTACATCAAGCCCAATTTCCCACCCCTCAAAAAACAGAGAAAGAAAGAAAGTCTTTAATTTAGAAGGGAGGCAGAAAAAACCAGGCCTTGGGTGGGGGTAATTTTGTTTTTTTATTTATTATTATTATTTTTAATTTTTTTTTTTTTTTTTAAGTAAGAATAGCTGGAAAGTAGAAAACTCCTCACCCTCAGGCCAGAGGAGTCAGCGACCTATATGCATGCATTTGCACGTAGCTGACTTGCTTCTACTTTTCTGGTACTCCTTTTCGACACGGCAGGGCAACTTACGTTCTGCTTGCAGCTTTATAAATTAACAGCAGTCCATGAGTGCAATTCTATTGCAGTAAGCGTGTCCCATTTGCTTTCATTCTGCGAATAATTCATACAAGTTTTATGATTGCTAGGAACAACAAACTGAGACTAATATCCTGGAGGCCTGTACACAATGGCCTTGATCATGAAATGCCAATCACATAGACGATATATAATTTCAAGTGGCACATCAGACGCTAATCTCAGGCCGGAAGTCAGCGCTTATTAATGGTGTTGTAAATTCATCTAAACAAGCCATCCGGATTCGTTCAGGGGTTGCCGGACTATCAAGAGGAAACCACTCGCGATGTCCAACTTCTGCTCTTGCAGCTGCTATAGCATCTTTGATTGCAAAAAAGACAGCTGAAGCCAGGAAAAATGGAGGCTCGCCAACAGCTTTTGATGAATGGATGGCTGTTATGTTCGGATGACCCTGTCAATTACCAAATAAACAATTAAAACCCCTTTGAATCGCATTGAAATGCAAATTTCATTTTGTCGGAACCATCTCTCTCAAGCAGGTTGCTTTTACTAAACAGAAAGCATTATCACTTTATTTAAATGTTCTTCGGTCTGATCTCTCTTCTCCCCTCCCCCCAAAAAAAAAAATAAACAAAGAACTTGGTTTTCTGGTTCCAGCTAGACATGAGTCTCCTACACGCGTCCATATGGAGGAATCACAAGACAACACACTGAAACCACCAGAGGGGGAACATGGGGAGTTTGTTTCCGTGCATTTGGCAGGCAGTTCATAATGTATTACCTTTAGAAGTGAGACATGGAATTTGAACGGGACATCATTTAGGGAAGGAATCTTGTAACTTCCAGGCCCACACGTGTACAGGCAGCCAGGTGGGATCCACTTATGAGCTGCATCTCCCCACTTTACTTCCTCCAGGGCTATCCACCCCAAACCTTGTATAAAGGCTCCTTCAATCTGGATAGACATAAGTATGTAGTTAATGTCAAAAAGAAATGAAGTGAATTTCCAAACACTCTGAACTTCTTGATGATTTCTGATGCAAAAGGCCTATTCAGATGATGCATACACTTGCAGCACAGGAAGTTAAAAGCGATATAACTTGTGATGTTGCATGAAGTTTTGCATGGCGAGAGGGAGGGAGGAATGAAGTTAGAATAACAGCACCTGTCCAATATCAATGGCTGGATTGAGTGAATACCCAAGATCCAGGATAATATTTGCTGTCCTTGTGTGGAAATCTCCAGTTAAGGTGTCTATTTCAACCTCAGCAAAAGCAGCCCCATAGGTGAAGTACCTAAATGGGTTTCCTTTACCAGTGATCCAATCAAATCCAATCTCCGGTGTAATGTAAAATCCATGAGCAGAAAGATCTATCCGTTGTGCATAGCATGCACCAGCCAACTACAAAAATTATAAACACAAAATAAATTTGTAGCCTTACTTGGAGTGGAGGCACAAACTCATGATTCACAAAATTTGTTCAAGGGATACGTATCTAAATGCTGTACATTGTAGTATTTCACTATTTTGGCCAGAAAATATAAAATATCCAAGTTTCACAATAAAAATTACAAAATGTACATTTCACAGAGCAGCAAAAACCAGGATACCTCAGCAAAGGAGTTGAAATTATGCTTAGAGGCAACAGGTTCCATCCGTGCCTTTATCTGTTCACATGCATCCAACACTGCTGCTCCATACATATCAGAGCTTGCAGAAGCTGCTGTTGGAGATGCATTGGGTACCTACTTTGGCAGGAAAATGGTGAAGGATTATATCAACATTCTAAGCTTTCAAACATTAATATATGGGATAAATTTGATTGATAATCCAAAACAACCATCCTTGCAACTTAACCTCCCCACAACACAGGGGACCATAGGAGAGGCCGTGACATCAATTCTTTGGGTTGCAATATAGCTTTAATACCTTGTCAGTACTTGTGTCCGATATAAACACAGAGCTGAGGGGAATGTTGAAAGCAGAAGCAGCAACTTGAGCAACTTTTGTATGTAAACCTTGACCCATCTCAACACCTCCATGCGTAACTAACACAGTTCCATCTGTATAGACATGAACAAGTGCACCTGCCTAAATGCATTAAAAAAAGGTATGCACATCATCACAATCAGCAGATGTACAAGTAGGAAAAAACTATTTTAACTAGAGACACGTTGAGCCTAATATGGAGCCAAGTTCAGTCATATATTTCAGGAATACCTGGTTCATCAGCTTTGTTGTAAAGGATATGCCAAATTTTGTTGGGACCATGGCAACTCCACGCTTCTTCCACCGATTGTGAAGATTAAAGTCATTACCTTCTTCACGAGCCTTCAAAAAATCACAAGACAACTTCAATTCCTTCCAGATATGGGGCAGTGTACAGTATTGAAGTTGTTGACCATAATGCAATATTGATCCTTCGCCTTGAAAATTTAGTTCCTGCAAAAATTGAAATTGAAGGAAGGGCATAACAATGAATAATGAGGACAGATCATAAAAAATGCGTGGAACAAAACAACTTTGCAAGATGACATTAACCTACCCTTATCTCTTCTGGGCTTTTGTTAAGTTCTACAGCAATCCTTTGAATCCAATTCTCAGCTATAAGCAAGGCTTGAGGACCTCCAAATCCACGGAATGCTGTGTGACTGGGGAAGTTAGTAAAGCAGACACTTCCCAGAATCCTCATATTTGGTATCTCATAGACATTGTCCGAGTGAAACATTGCACGTTCAAGGACAGCCAGAGACAGGTCTAGAGAATTTCCAGCATTATTGTATATTTCAAGATCCAGTGCAAGCACTTTACCCTCGTTTGTAAATCCAACCTAAATGGAGCAAGTTTCTTCCATTAGTTCTTTGTTAGATTCAAATCCAATGAAGCAACAAGGAACTTGAATTGTCTGAACCATAATGCAACAATATTGCCAAGCTACATTACAAACTTAAACGAGTCACTAGATAACAATATTTTCAATAGCAATTGGTGGATGCAATATTTAAAAACATCGAAGAAGCAGAATTCTGATAAGGGTATGATAAACTTGTTTTTTAGCAAGCAATCTTGCTCTCAATGGCCAAAGCAAAGAGAAGGACTGCTGAGTGCAAGCCCTCTATGAATCCTCTGATCATGCTCCTTTCATATAACAGCAACATCTAGCTTGCTGTATAGAAAAACTTATATAACTCTCTTTCCCTTTTTTCTACCTGCTCTATATTTAATAAACCCAAAAGTTTAAACTATTAGATGAGACACACGAATAAATCGCGTGTTAAATTCCAACACGCCCTTTTATGCAAAAGCCCAGCTTTCTTGGGTTAGAAGCATGGACAAATCAAGCTCTCTTTGGAGCTGAGGCATGAACAAACTAGAAATTTTAATTGAAAGAATGAGGACAGCATGATTCAAGCTCATAATCACTTAGTCATAAAAGCTCTGATACCCAAAACCTTAGGCTGTTTGGTGAGACCCATGAATGGATCACATATTAAATTCCAACAGTTTTTAATGTTGGTAAAATTGCTGAACACACCCTTGTAGTGAAGTATGGATTTGCAAAGCCACTAATTGTTTTATAATAATAAAAAAAGACAACATGAATGTCCAAGAACGATTCCAAATCCTATGATGCATGTATCTCTAATGTTAGTTTGGTTGAATGCAACAATGGGATAAAACAGGAGGGCCAATAGATACTTCTGGAACCATGGGGTTACCAGACAGTAACAAAATGGTGATTTACAGAATTTCTCAATAAATATTTATGAAACACTATCAGAGAAACAATTTTTTTGTTCAGATATGCATTCATAATATAAGAACACGCCAAAAAAATGCTTAAGAAACCATAGTACCTTGTATTTCCCAAGAAAACTGTGGCGCTGGCCAGTTATCATCATGTCTACATCTCGGTCCAGTGTGATTTTCACAGCCTTATTCAATATATATGATGGGACAGAGGCTGCTGCGGCAATGAAAGCAGATCTTGTCTCCTTTCCACCAAATCCACCACCAAGTCGTTTTGTTTTACAGACTACTTTTGACATTGGGAGACCAAGAACATGAGCCACATACTTCTGGTGCTTCTGAGGGGCCTGCACTGCTTCTGTGTCATATCTATAAATATAATTGAAACAACAATGCTTCTAACTAATCCTAGTTCAACTATCTAAGTACAACATAACAGTAAAAGTTAAAATCACCAACACCAGAGACTAAAATGCAGAGCACCACAAAGAACAATTGTCTAACTTCAATATTTTTCAACCATAGCCATAACTCCTTATTTAAACTGTCATCTCTAGGCTTCACTAGCTTGAGTCCAGCTTAATCACCAGAAATTTACAATTTAAAATCATCCTTAAAGTTAATCATGTTACTCCACACTTGTCTCGGAAGCAAATAACTTACTTGGGTGGATGAAATCATATAAACTTCATTGCCACTGTCCACTGTCCAAACCAAACTGCTTTGTGGTTCCAAGTAAAAGTGCTCCTGACCACCTACCCGAACTTCCCCTTCTATGACTCTGTCACACTGACCTGATTGAAAACAGGAGTCCACATCACCCTTTCTCAAGCACTTCTTCGTATTAGGGTGGAAGCTTTTAGCATTAATGGCTTCCTCTATTGACAATATTGCTGGTAGCTCTTCATATTCAACATGAAATTTTCTTGCTGCTAGTTTGGCATTTTCATGTGTATCAGCAACAACCACTCCTATAGGCTGCAGAATATGTATGTTGATTTTGTGGACAAGAAGGGACATAGCTTACAATACAATTTTCTGGAAAGAATGCCTTATTACCTGACCCACACAAGTGACAATCTCTGAAGCAAATAGCTCCTCATCATCAATGATGGGTCCAATGTGATTATCACCAGGCACATCTTTTGCCAAAAATATGCCTGCAAATCCAGGTGAGGATTTGGCTCCTGAATCATCAATTGAAACTATTCGTGCATGAGGTTTTGTGCTCAACACAAAGGCAGCATGCAAACCATTAGAAGGCATTGGTGTATCATCAGCATATTCTGCTTCCCCTGTAACCTAATGAAGTTTATAGATTTCATAAGCCACCCATTTTTAGACAGAAAAAGGAAATAATAGTACTTGTAGAAAATGATAAGGACAAGACTACTTAAATCAGAATTATTAGAGAGATTATCCTGTCAGGCATCCAGCCATGCAAAGTGTTCAAGTGATAATAGGACCCACAATATCAAGGAATCAGCCCATCATAATCACATCGTACCTACTTTATGGAACAAGAATAACAACCAAAAGATATTAAACCAACAAAGAACCATTAAAAGTGGACCAGTGCTCAAGCACATGCATACACATAAAAGACAAACTTTACTTAGAAACTAATATAAAATTCCAGAAGGCCTTATATTTCTCCATAGCTTCCTGATTATAATGGTGTTTAAAGTGAAGAAACTTCTTCACACTTGTGCATCTCCAGAAAAGGATGCACATTAACATCTACTACATCAGCAAAGATATGATTATACTGTCAATATGCATTTTGTTCATCTCATTTACTAACCTGAAGTCTTGCTGAGAGATGAATTTCAGGGGAGCCAACAGATGTCCCATGTTTTCTAATTTCGTAGTCCTGACTTCCCTTAACTTGTGGACAAAGGAATTGTTGTACAGCCGATAAATGGCGTGATGGTATATCATTCCCAGTGGAATCCCTCCAATTGATCTGATGTGAAACCCATAGGAAAAATTTGAAGAGGAAACTAAGAGTCAAAGATTTGCGAAACTCTACCATACCACCAGGAGCATCTTCCTTGAGCAAAATATCTGTCTCAAGGACTTTCAAAGCAACCTGCAAAAGCTCCCAATTCCAATACTTTCCACTGAGAAATTCTTTTGTTTTTATAGCTGAAAGAGAAAGAGGAGCCACCCCACCATAAACAATTGATACATCTGAAACTAACCACTCTGCACCTTCTTCCTTTAAACAGACACGCATCCCAGCATTCACAAGTGCAATATCATCCTCCCTTCGGTGAGACTGCTTAAATTCTTTCACATATTCAAAAGACCTGGTCCATGGTAAGAATATTGAGTGCAAGATTTCATCACTTGCAAGATCCACCTTCCGGTAACCAAGGAAAAAGTTTTCTGCCAGCATTGTTCTAATGTTGCCCTTGCAATCAATGATATTGAACTTTGCCCTTGCAGCCATCCAGAGAGGGTTCAAGTCTGATATTGGACTGGCTGTACATATATTCCCTCCAACAGAAGCAACATTTTTTATTTGAGTCCCAGCAAACCATCGTAACTGTTCAATAAAGGCCTTACAAGATGATGTTTCATGAGCAGCACGCTCATGCACAACCTTTCTAAACATTTTTAGGAGTTCATTCAGTCTCACTGCAGCACCTATTTCTAAGCCATCATCCTTGACACTCAAGATATTAAGTTCAGGTACAAGTGCAACAGAGATCAAGACCTGATACTGCATTCTCTTCAATCTCGTCTCTATTCCAACCTCAGTATTACCTATCAACAATTTTGCATCTGAGTATTTTGCTTTTAACTCCAACAACTGTTGAAGTGTTAAGGGTCTATACCATTTAAGTCCACCAAATCCACTCAAGCTTAAGGGGGTTAATTTCCTCAATAGCAGCTCAGGAGGAAAAATAAGCTCTTTGTCTATATATGCACTCCCATCCACCTCACTATAAGAGAGAGGTTCAAACCTACTTCTGCAAGCTTTTTTAGGTTCACCGGTGTCTTCAAGGTTTAAAATTTTTGATTTACATGTACAAGGTTTACCAGTTGATGGGCACACAGGCCCACCTCCTTCCACTGTTGGCAGAGATGTGCCAGTATATAAAGCATCATTACTTTTTGCAAATACTCGAAATGCATCAATAATTGGCCTATAACCAGTGCAACGGCATAAATTCCCAGCAAGGCATTCTTCGATTTGCTCTTCTGTGGGTGGTGTTGGACTCGACCTTAATAGTGCATACATTGACATGATAAACCCAGGAGTACAAAAGCCACATTGGGAGCCATGAAAGCTTGCCAGTGATTCCTGCATGGTGTTATGGAAACACAACTAATAGTGAAAGTCTTATTTCTGTAAGACTGTCACTAACTGGATGACTGATGCAATTACAGTGTCATCTAACAATAATGAAGTTTTATGACACTTAATGTTGCATGCAGTTGTGCGGCTAAGGATAACTATGAAGATGAGGTATAACTCCAAGAGAATAGACTAAAGATGAAACACTAGTTCAAGCATGAGCCATAAGCCATTAAAGAACTCATCCCTTCAAACATTGAATAATAATCTCTAGAGACATTAACCAAAAATTTAAGAATAAGATGTTAGCATAACTAATAAAAAACATGTTTCTGTTATTTATAAGCACAACATTGGCTTTAAATGGAAATACTGATGGGCCTTAGGTTTGAAACAATCCACAGTAATACAAATACTGAAAATAGTATCTGCAAAAGTGGATGGTACTGTATGTCTGCTACAACATTAGCCAAAATGATTACTTGAATTGGGTGCAAGCCAGTTTTGTGGTTCCGGACTCCTTCCACGGTAATTATATGCATCCCTTCCACAGAATACAATGGAGCCAAACATGCATTGAGAGCATAATGCCTGGAAAAAGGTTTTCAAAGAAATGTTGAGTTGATCCTAAAATCAGAAAATTAGGTAGAAGCATTTCTTAATTTTTTTTTTGGGTTGGGGGGGGGGGGGGGGAACAGGGAGGGACAGATGCAGGGCTAGAGACTCACATACATTTCTTCAACTTCTTATCATAATGAGAAATCATTACAGTGCATGCCCCACAACCACCTTCACCACAGCCTAGCTTTGTCCCCGTCAGACCACTGTCTATTACATGCAAACACAAAAGAAGTGACGAGTTGGGGTATATAAGTAGAATTAGATTATGAAACTAGCATATATATTTTGTTTGGTGGAAGGTGGGGGGAGAGGGCTTTGGTTGAGAGATAGATAAGAAAAGTTTTGAAAGACCACAAAATATAGCAATACCGGACAGAATAATAAGTAGAATGTGGATTACAACATGTAAGTTGGAACTAAAACTCGAACTCAAAAAATAAAAAATACAAGAGCATAGTAAGGTTTACTAGTGTATAGCCAATTACTTTCAGTGAAGCTTCTCACTCTCAGCAAAAACAAAAAAAAAAAGAAGCCCCCACTTATTTAAAATATTAGGTGTTATATAAACCTAGATGATCACATATGCAAATGCAATTGGATTAAGGTGGCATAAAATCAGAACAATGCTTCAATTTTTCCTTCATTTTGATTATGTATTCTTGGATAATCGCATATATTGAGAGACAGACTGATTGACCAAGCTAAAAACCACCCAAGTACCTATACCTTCCTGGAAGCCAAATATTTGTCTCAACTGCAACTCAAAATCACCGTTAAAATAAAAATAAGCCTAAAACCACATACCAATTTCACTCGCTTTAGTCATTTCAAATTCAAAGGTTTTGGAACATTCTTTTCTTGCCCAAAATCTTCCAAGAAATGTAATAAACTGAAAAAAGTAGTCTTATCAGAAACCAGATGAATAAGGTTTGTGCTACAAATCAGTCATACCGGATTCAAACTTAGCCAAGCAAAATCAATATAAAAAACTTTCTACTTCAATATTTTTCCTTGCGAATACGTTCCAATCCAAAAATTATTCTCCCCAAACGAGAGTGAAATACAAACAGGAGAAATAAATATTGATAAGAGAAGATGGGTTAAAGAATCCATTGCCTGAGAGCCCAACCGCACAAAGAATAAGACTTTACCTCTGAGATACTCAAGAAGAGTTAAATGGGCCAAGCCATCAGGCAATACTCTTCGAACCCCATTAACGTAAAAGATTGGTTCTTGGGAAGACGATTCCTCTTCCATCCGTTCTAATTCTACCTTGTTCTTCAACGACCCCATCTGAGTTCCTCTTCCAACCCAACTATCAATCAACCCAACTCCAACAAAACCAACTAAAAATCCAGTGCACGATCCAATCAATCAGAAAAACACACAGTAGGGGAAAGGACAGGATATTTGTTCGTAGAAAACCCGGGGCTTTGGTCTGAAAAGAGCCTTTTTATTTATTTTATTTTATTTTTATCGTCGTAAAAAAACAAAACACAAACAAAGAAATTGAGAACTGCAAGGTCATTTACATCAACTCCTTTATCTTTATGTTATGCTCCACGGGAGAGGAGCAAGAGACGCCAATCACTTATGGCGGCCTGATTGATGATGCACGGCGCAAACGAGTACGGTTAAGGTCAATTATGTTTGCCTTTGTTTGGTTTGCTGGTCTTGTTTATCCGGTGAACAGGTCATTACTTGTTACCGGGACGAAAATAAACATGAGATGTGGTAACGTGGAATTGTTGGCGCCGGCAAGAGATAGTAAAATGTCAAAATTGGGCTTTAAGTTGACCAAAATAGTTTTTTCTTTTTTTAATAAAAACAAAAAACAAAAGTGTTACATTCACGTGTGTCTGTATGTATGAGCTCGGAAAAAAAAAAAAAAAAAAGTGTTACATTCACGTGTGTCTGTATGTATGAGCTCGGAAAAAAAAAAAAAAAAGAGAGAAATTTTATTTATAAAGAGTGTGAGGTGGTGCTGATCTGCCATCGTGTGGATTTTATTTTATTTTTTTGCTTAATGTTATCCAAAGCCCCAACCCACCCCCCCCCCCCCCAAAGTTATGGCCATAGGTGTGTCATTTTCACAAACTGTGATGATGATGGTAACAACGCTTTATTGATAACATCAAACCATGACCAAAGGCTGCCTGGCATAAATTTCTGTGCATTACAGAGCTTGACCGAGCATTAAGTCTGTTGCTTTCACAATTACATAATCAACAACCCCATTAATAGAAACAATAATTTAAACTCTCATTTTCAATCCTCCTTTGTCTTGAAGTTTTTTCTTTCTTTCTTTCTTTCTTTCTTTCTTTGTAAAGAAGGGATATGCAAAAAGAGCCTTCAAATTATATTTAGACGGAGGAGAAAATGAGACTTTATATTATTGTTTCTATTACTGGGGGTTGTTGGTTTGGTGCCTAACCGTTGAACTATTGGCTCAATGGGTGAGAAGCTGTCAATAAACAGACAGAAGACTGCTAATGGCTAGTTGTTGTGGGTAGGGGTCCGCCTGGACCTCTTGAGGCCAAGAATTACAAGGAGGATGCCAAGGTAGTCCAAGTTGTAGGTTGATTCAAGGAGCAACAACTTGTAGTCATTCCATGGAGGAAACCTGAACCAGAAGTCAGTCAGGAAGCTTCTTCTTGCAACTGCCTTGTAATGGCTAAACGTGTCAAAGGAGAATTTCCCATGGTACTTGCCAATCCCACTCTCCCCAATCCCTCCAAATGGCAAGGTATCAGCTGCATACTGCATTTTTTTTTTTAATTTGCAATTTGTAGCCAAAGGACTATCTTAGTAACCAAGAGAATAACTAGTCTACACCAATTTTATTGCAGAGGAAAACAGACAAGGTACTGATGCATTACCTGAATAACTGCATCATTGAATATCAAGCTTCCTGACGATGTTTCAGATACCAGTCTTCTCCTCAATGGCTCCCTATTTGTGAAGGCATAAATTGCAAGTGGTTTAGGTCTTGAATTTAGAAATTCAATGCTGTCTTCAATCTTCTCCAGCTGTCAAAGGCAAAATGGGTCAGAACAAACTAAGACTTCCACATACGAAGAATGCTATTCCTGGGATTTCTTGGAGCCGCCATCAGATATAAGGGTGGAAATCATGACACCCACAAAAAGGAAAAAACTACAAAATACTTATCAATACGCATCTTACTGTGATAATAGGAAGCAATGGCCCAAAGATTTCTTCTGTCATTATTGCTGAATGAAGCGGGGGATCTACCAAGATTGTCGGCTCAACGTACCTGACAATAATGTTATGTGAATGTCAGAATCAGCATTACTTTCATGGATGGCCACCATTACGAGCTTTATTGCTATGCCAGTACATAAAAAGGGACAGTGAACTTCAGAGAATTTCATCATACAGAAGAATCTGAAGAGCCTGGCACTGGAATATACATTAGGGTGTGTGATATACCTATACTATATATATAAATGGATGGATAAATATTTTCCATGGAATTAAAATAAAATAAAATGAAAGGAGTCAGAATGCATCAATTACAGGTTCTCCTCATCCATTGAACCGCCATAGACAACAGAATTCTGAACTACTAAATCATCCAGAAGATTCTTCAATCTCAAGAAATTTTGTTTGTCAACTATTCTTGCAATAGTATTTGAGTCTCTTGGATTCTCCCCAAACATATTCTTGATCATGACCTTCATTAGTTCCACCTGAACAGACAGGTCGAAACCATTTAAACATCATATCTATCTTTGGGGAAAATAGAATTATAACAAAATAAGAGCAAGTATTGTTGTGTCAGACCAGAGTGGAAGCAAATCTCTTTTCCACTAGGATATAGTCTACTGCTATGCATGCTTGACCGGCACAGGGTCCATATTTGGACACAAGGATTCGATTTACAGCCACCTTAACGTAATAATTAATGAAACAAAAAGAGAAACAAATGAGCAGCCTGCAGTAATTTTTACTTCCTAAAGGTTTTAGATGCACAAGAAAAGAAAGTAAAGAAAATTGCAAGAATACTTGATTTGGTAAACGTACTATGTACCTCTCTGTCCCAGGAAGATGATAAGGACTCGACTACAGCAGGGCATTTTCCACCCAACTCAAGAACAATTGGGGTTAGATGGTTCACGGCTGCTGACATAACGATCCGTCCCACTCGTGCGCTTCCTAGTATGAAGAAAATCGAGATACTGACACGCTGATTCTCATCCAGGAAGAATTTACAAGCATAAATTGGTGTTCACCATCTCTATTCCTCTATATGTGCCCATGTCTTAGTTTGCAGGTATGTAGTTGCATACGTGCACACCCAAACCTGTTAAGAAGATCATGTGTACCTGTAAAGAAGATCTTGTCCCATTTTTCATGCAGAAGTTGTTCCCCAACAAGTGCGCCCCCTTGGATAATCCTGATGGCTTGGTTGTCTAAGTAGGTAGTCAGACCGTTTGCTAGAAGAGAAGAACAAGCAGGAGTCAATTCTGAAGGTTTTAAAACCACCGTGTTTCCTGCAGCTATTGCTCCAATAAGTGGTTCCAACGAGAGTCCTTCATATTTTGCAACAACAAAGAACACATCATAGTTATAGGTGCCTATACTCACACACACACACACAGAAAATCACAGATTTGTTTCCTTCACAATTAGTTATTCTCTTACCAAAAGGAAAATTCCAAGATGAAAAGATTAGGACAAGACCAAGAGGCTCAGGAACCAATTCTGCTGATGAAAGTAGTGCAATTCGTGGCAGCTTGGCCTATCAATCATCAACAACAATCATGGCGACAGTTATGCAAAACAAGGTAAGTGTATACCAATGTATGCATGCACACAGCATTGCATTCGTGTCCACCTTCTCATTTCTTTGAATGCATCGAGGAGTTACAGTTCAACAAAAAGAAAGTACGAATTCAAAGGAAGCTTCATTAGTCAAACAAAGTACTCCCACATGAGACCCCACATAAGTAACCAAAAGAACTTCATTCATCAAAGAAAGTATAAGACACACATATAAACAGAATCAACTTCAAGACCATTAAGAAGAAAATTGATTAAAAACAGATGAAAACAAAATGAAAAATGTGGCTCAAAGGGAAACAATTACCTTTTTGCTTGACATCCACTCATTCAAACTTTTCAATGCATAATTTGTGGATTTTACTAAGGTCCCTACCTGCCAAAATACCACTTCATATGTTATCTCAACGGTCAAATTACTTACAACGGCATTGAAGATGCCACCAATTAATCGAACACTTCTTGTGCCAGGAATTCTATTTCAATGCAACAAGGGAATGATCCCATATGTTCATGCATATTCTAAAGAGGGAAAAGGGCCTAGGCCTTTACAATAAACAAGCATATGTATAAGAAGTTGAAAACCTTCAAGTGAAAGAAGTAAAGATAAGACTATCGACAGGTTGTACCTCATCTCTGTACCCCTCAACATGATGTTTTCCCAGGTCTTGCTTCAGAGCCTCAAAGATGGCTCCCTCTTTTTCCCGGAGGAACAAGAGCAACCCCTTAAGCTGAGACAGCCTCCAAGTTGCATCTTTTGTCCTTCCACTCCTAAAATATCTCCTCGAATCCTCTAGCATCTCAACAAGGTCACCAACCCAAAAACTTGAACTCTCCATTAGTTAATGAGGGAAAGACAAATCTCTTGGAGTTGGGCCGGCCTCCGTTTGGAATCTTATAGCATGCACATTCCTGTTGTACAACCAACTCATTTTAATGCAATCTAATGTCGGTAGAACTTTGCAAATCATTCATTGGTCCCAAATTTTGGCTTTTGTGAGGTTGTCACAAGGGGATTGGCTTACAGTTGCCTTTTGCATTTCATCTTTGTCTCAAAACCTTGTCATCTATTAAGAAAAAAAATGGAAAAGAACTTCAATGTCATGCCTAACTGCATTGGAGAGAGAGAGAGAGATGGTGCTGGTGCATTCCTTTTTAATACAAGTTTACTGAATCATGCGTGCTGTTAAGTTGGCGATCGGTGTCATCTGAATCTATAAAATAAGAAAAAGGACTTCTTTCAAGAGCGGTCACCAATCAATCCGGTGCATTCTATTCCCCCCACCCCCTAAAAAAAAAAAAAAAGAAAAAGAAAAAACTTCACTGCAGATAAATTAGTTAGATTTAAGACGCACTTACATATACTAACTTCAAAAGGTTTTATTTTATTTTTTTTTTTAACAACAAGTATTAATATTATTCACGGCATCCTTAGATCAAGGATACCCAAAAACAGAAGTTAATCCAGTCAAGGGCATCATTAGCGAACAAAGCCCCACTCGTCTTCTTAACCCTTGGATTGTGAAATCAGCCTCAATCGATTTCATTATTACACGCGTTTTCTTACACTAAAACTTGGTTCTTCTGGTGGACCTTTTCCTTTTGTTTCTTGTAATCAATTTCTAACCAACCCAACTGCTACTCATTATTGCTCTCAATTGCAAGTCATTCACCGACGAAGATGGGGCATAACATGACAACCACAAGAAAATCTTGCCACTCTATATTTGGCTCCCGAACCTGCTCAGTGGATCGTTGGATACAGAGGAATAACCTCATTTGTCAGGACCAAAAGATATCCCCTGCCAGCCAATTTCTCTCAGCAACTTGAGAAGATTCTGGTTAATGATCAGATAACCCACAACTTCATGAAAGCCGCCAACTTTGATCATTGTTCTTTGTACACAAGCCACGTCATCAGACCGAGGAACCTTATCTTCAGCTTTCATCCTTAATGGTTTGGTTTCTTTCAACAATAAAGATCGTAACTGTACTTTTCCAATATTCATTTTTCCTGACCTGCCCCATCTCTCTTAGATCAATGTTGCTATCTTTCGTATTTTTTCTTATTTTCATATAATGGTAATCCCATTAGAATGAAAGAAGATATAGAATTAGAACATTTTACACATTCATTTTAATTAAAGTGTAAAAGCTTTTTTCATTGTCAAAATACTTGGGATTTCGATTCTGACAAACACGAAGCAATGGCAATTACAGAACCGTCTTTATGCAACGTAATTCAACACACAGATACGTGCCCCCAACACCACCAAGTTTCTCGTTTACTTCTTTAAATAATAATAAGCAAGGTTATTTAGATAAAATCCCCCTCGATGACAGACCCAAAAAAGAAGTATATTCATGCAGCAGTCTATGGCTGAATCCCCCGAGGGGTGAATGGCGGCTGCCATTGCTGGATGTACGTTAGTATAGGCAACAAAATTCATTTTCTGGAGATGTGTCTGAACGAAAATGGTCATACGCAAGGAACTCTTGGCTACACAGCCTCTTCCAGAACATGCCCATCAGGGACTAGATACAGGCTTCCCATCAACGCTACAGCAGACAATGACTTCTTTAGCTTTCCACACAAACTTGGGAATTAATCAATCCTTCATTAAGTTCTGCACCATCATTTTTTGCCATCTCCGTTGTGCAAGTCTCTGGCTTTACCTTTATTTTAACTGGCTTCCCAAGCTTTGATTTGTCTTCAATTCTGGCCAATTCAAGAGCCCTTTCACACACAGGAAAACCCTGATCATCCCAAGACTCCAAAATCACACCAGAGCCTATACAGGTTTTTCCCTGATAGAAGGCTGCAAACTGCCCTGCTGCAAGACCTTGGTCATCTTCGGACAAGTGGACAACTGCAATGTCTTCACCGCTGTCTTGATCAGGTTCTATTGCCACACTGCAATCATAAAACCCAGGACCATGTCTCACCTGGAGTGTTCTAAGGAAAGTGAACATCAGGAGAAATGCGCTTGGGAGTTAAAATGCTGGAACATCAAGCATAACTACAGGAAGTAACACCTTGTTTAAGGAGGATCGGTATGCTATAGAAACTCAAAAGTTTATACCTTGCACTGAAGCTGACCGCTGTCCCCCGGAGGCAACCCACTAAGCCATCTCAGGGAGCCAACACGAAATAAGCGCCTTCTTTTGTCAAAGGAGAAATAATTTCTTGACACAAATACTACATTATATTTGACATCCTTCTCAACAACATACCTGCAATTTATGCAGCACATGGAAAAGCACTAAGCAATGTGGCTCAAGAAGATAAAAGATGAACCTATATGCAAAACAAGATTGGAAGAAAACCTAAACCTAAATGGATTAAGTCATCAAATTTTTTAATAGAAACTACAAGTAATCACAATGTCAAAAAGAAGAATGTGGGGGTCATGCTAAAATAATTTCTGCTTGATGAAATATTTAAAAGAGTATACCAAGGACCCCCAGGAAGACGTAGGCCTTGTCGTTGACCAATAGTGTAGAACCAAAACCCCCGATGTGTACCAAGGAAATCCCCCGTCTCAGCCTCCAATATGATACCTTCCATCTCCCCTATTTGTCTCGCCACAAATTCGCTGAATTTTATCTACAGCACAAGAGAAAAAAATTCTAAGACAATTGCAGTCACAAACTGACCCACAAGGCCCACTCAACCGGAGAAAAGGGTGCTTTGAGTTTTTGAAATCTCGGCCACTGGGTGGGGGGGGGCCACTCAACCCAAGAAAAGAGTGTTTGAGGTTTTGAGATTTCAGGCCAAATAAGAAGTGTAAATAGTGGGATGGCACTGACATATGGTTAGAGTCAAAGGTCAGCACACTATTAGAGAGGCAAAAATGGACAATCAATAAAATTCCTTCTCCATCGCATTACAATTAGAATACAGGAGGACAATTGAAACAACTGCCTATATGACATACCTTCCCAAGGAAACATATGCCTTGTGAATCCTTTCGGTCTTTATTAGGCAGATTGAATTTTGTAGCAAGTTTCCGAACATCATCCTGCAGACAAAATTAGCAGAGGAAAATTAATTATGTGAAGGAAAAAGCACCGAATCAGAAAGACTTTTGAGAGATGCTGAACAGCCAGAACTAGAATCATGCAACAAACTGGAAATGATGACACAATTCAGAGCAGTTACCCTTAGACTTCAGAGGAAAATCTATGTTTAATTATTAACAAGATGCCAATAGCCAATGACATAAGAAACAGTTTTGTTATAAATAGTAAGCTGCTGATAGAGGATATTCACTTGACCAAATATCCTACATAACAGTGGATCATCATAGGCCCATCTTCAGATTACAGATGATCTAATGGTAATAGAAGCCATTGTAGGTTTAAACCAACATGTTTTTTCTTTTAATCTTAATCCTAAACACATGTCATGACTGATTAAAAATAGTTATTAGACCTTAGACCTCAAGGCTTATTTGTAAGAAAGTGTCTGACCAATCAAACTACACACCAACCTTGAAACAAATTTTGCAATGCTGAAAATCTAGACCAACCAACCTTTGGCATACAGCCAAGTGGGAAAATAAGACGTTTAAGTTGGGTCTGCAAGAGATGGGAAAGGAAATAAGTTTGATCCTTGACCTGCAAAGACAGAATCAAAGACAATAGAGTAATACTTATGAAAGCAAGTAAACAAATGCTTTGGCTCTCTTTTAAGTTTGCATCACCATGTACAGAATATATAAAGGCTAGAACAAAAATACACTCTCTCGAATATAAATAACAGAATTCATCAAAACCTTACCACGATCTGCAACAATCATATAAAATTATAGATCTCATGGGACTTCTCACCATGTCTGCCACAATTAATATTGCTCAAGCAAAATAAACAGTGTTCTGAAAATCATTTTTCATTGCAGATACCTGTACAGCCTAAATTCTTAGCATGCAAAATGGGCAACAAAATTGAAGCACAAGAAGAAAATATAATTCAGATAAAAGTCCATTTCAAATAGTTACCATGTCTTTTGAGTGTTCTAAGATGGAAATCCTATCACTTTGATCTGCGGATGGATGGATGACATTGGCATAATGCCCAGAAGCAATATAATCAAATTCCATACTGCTGATGGCATCCATAAATGCACCTAAATTTATTTGACAAAAGAATATACATCAAGATAAATGGAAAGCAAAGAACATGAACCTAATAGAACAATGGATAGTTGCCTCTATCAAACTAAGGTGACACGTACCAAACTTGATTCTTGTATTGCAAAGAACATCAGGGTTTGGGGTGCGACCGCTTCGATACTCCTCAATAATGTACGACACCTGGAACAATTACGACTGACAATCATAACCCCACTTGCCACATAAAGTGCCTTGGTAGTAACATGACCATATCAACTATTGTACAGGAGACGAAGCATTGGATGAGTATAAATTGGATGGAAATGCATACCACATTTTTCCAATATTCATCGGTCAAATGCACTACTTCCAGTGGCACATCAACCTGAAACTCGAAGTCAAAATTGAATTTGAACTTAAAAAAAAAAAATTAGAAAAACTCGGACAAAAGCTGCAAAGAAGAACAATAAACAAAAAACAAACCCAACCTGATCGCAAACAGCTTTTGCATACTTCAAATCCTCTTCCCATGGGCACTCAGACCAGAAGTTCTGGAAGTCTTCCTATACAAAACAAAGCATTAGTACCAGCTGATTGTAGTAGGGAGAAGAGAGGAGAGGAGAGGCGGGAGAAGAGAAGAAGAGCGTACGTACCTGGAACCAAATTTTGAGGTAGAAGGCAGTGCAGTGGTGCCCGGCAGCATGAAGAAGCCGGAGGGCGACGCTGCTGTCGACGCCACCGCTGAGAAGGACGGCGACTCTGAGACGCTTATCGTCCATACAGCAAGAAAGGTAGGAAGGATCAATGGCGGAATCGTTGAACAATGACTGCGATGAGGCTGCAGAGGATGAGAAGAAAGAGCGGCGTCTGGAGAGCAAGAGCTTGGATGGTTTTGGAGGGAAGAGGAGTGGCCTCAGATTAAGCAGTGGCGCCGCCGCCGCCGCTCTTAGTCTCAACATTTAATAGCCCGGAGAAGCTGCCACTCTATTTAGGGCGCTTGCCACTTCGCACCGTCGCCACCGTGCCGGCTGGCTAACTGGCTGCGTGGTTATAGAAAGTGGAACTGCTGGTCTAAGTCTTAATTCTAATTTACTCCTCCAACTTTTAATGTTTAGCAATTAAGTCCTAGTGTTATTTGTTTCATGCAATTCACCCAATGACGTCCGTAAAAATAATAGACTCTGTTTCTATCTACTCCTCCGCCTCGCTTCCCCCGGCTAGCAGCCTAAAAGCCGTCGGCGGGCCTGCCTTGGAATACTCTTTCTTCCTTCCCTCCTTCCTATCCTCCTTTCAGGTAAATGGGTCTTCTTCTTTTCTTCTCTGCTCATGGGGTGATGCCCTTTCTTTGTCATTTGGCCTCTGTTCTCTGCGATTCTTCTTACTTCAGTTAAGCTGTCTGTTTGTACGTGTGAACTGTTCTTTTGAATTATTTATTTATTTATTAATTATTTGTTTCTATTCAATCGATTCTTAGAGTCACATCAATTGTGAATTGTGAAAGTGGGTGTAATTTTTCGTCTTGGTTTGGCTTAAGTGATTTATGATTGGATTGGAATCTGCTTATTTTGGTTCTCTCTCTCCGTTTTTTTTTTTTTCTCTTTTCCTTCCTTCTTCTCACTCAGGTATAAAGGGGAAGTTTCGAAGACTCCTTGCATTCAAGTTAAGTGTAGGCTTGTTACGAGAGTGGTCCTTGTTTCTTAATTCTTGACATCTTTATTATGCTTTTCCTTCTTTTTTTTTTTTTGTTTCCCTCCTGATGAAAAAAAGTTGAAGTTTGTGTGCAGAGAAAAAAGTTGAAGTTGAAGTTTCAAGAAGCTTGATAATCATGGACCTATCTTAGACTTAGAATTGAACTGTCATCTGATTGTGTGGTGATTGGAAATAGTTGGGACGCCTTGTCATCCTGCTTCTTATGTGCTTTGGTTTAGATCATGGATATATATATATATATAACTTACTTTTAATCAATTCCATGGCTGCGCTGTGTCACAGGATAATTTTAAAAAGATGACTGTGGTGCCAAATGGGAAGGACTTCATCGATATCATCCTCTCCCGGACGCAAAGGCAAACACCTACAGTCATCCACAAGGGATATGCCATTTCTCGCCTTCTGTAGTTCTACAAGCATGTAAAGTCAAATTTACACCGCAGAATTTCCATGAGAAGCTCCCTACGATCATTGATGAGTTTCCCCAGATGGATGACATCCACCCTTCCTATGGTGACCTCCTTCATTGTTCCCTGTAACAAAGCTCATCATTACAAACTTGCCCTTGGACAAGTAAACACTGCCCAAAATCTCTCTAGCAATTGTTGAAGTATGGTGACTCTATGTATGTTGCTGCTCTTGGTCACATGTGCACTGTGATTAAGAGAATTGGCCTTTGTTTAGCTTATTTGGAGCACATTAGACAACTTATGGCTAGGCTACTTTCGGTTGACCCAAATACTCGTACAATCCTGATTTGTGGGTATCCTAATGTTGGCAAGAGTTCTTTCATTAACAAGATCACTGAGGCTGAAGTGGATGTCCAGCCGTAGGCTTTCACCACCAAGTCACTCTTTGTAGTTCATACCGGCTACAAGTTCCTGAGGTACCGGGTGATTGATACATCAGGAATTTCGGACCAGCCTTTTGAAGATTGGAACATCATTGAGATGTGCAGTATCACAGCTCTGGCAAATCTGTGAGCTGCTTTGGTCTTCTTCCTGGATATATCGGGGTCATGTGGCTGCAGCATTTCCCAACTGGCAGCTTTATTCCACAGCATTAAGTCTCTATTCATGAACAAACGCTCGATAGTCCGTCTGCAACAAGACTGATCTGCAGCCACTGGAAGGGATCTCTGAGGAGGATATGAAGTTGGCGAAAGCAGATGCTACGAAGACCGTGATTGGTCAAGAGGGTGATCCTACAAATGATCAGGGTGTGCTTCTGACCATGAACACTTTGACCGGGGGGGTGATTGCTGTAAAAAATGCAGAGCATGTGAGGGGTTATGAAATCAGCGGGTTGAATTGAAGACGAAATCCAAAGGATAAATGACTGCTTGATTCGGTTCCATGTAGTGATGCCAAATCCACGTGACTAAAATGAAAGGCTGCCTTGGATACCTCAGGCAGTGCTGGAGGCTAAAGCTAGGGAGGCGGCTGAGGGGGTGTGATTTGAAAATGTGACTTTCTACAAGCGTTTATTTCATTCAAATTACAGTGAAATAACTTTTTGACAAGTCTTTTTTTTCTTTTTCTTTTTTTAAGAATTAAAATCGAATTATAAATCTAAAATTAAAAATTTAAGTAATTTTATTATTTGATCTCAAGACTAATAATTTTTACAATTTTTTTTTTTTTAATAAAGGTCACATTGAAATTTTTGAAGAGGTCCAGTTGATCATATAATGTACATTTAGTGTAATTTTATTTTTTAATAACAAGATTATGAATATTAAAAATATTAAAGAAAAATTGGCGTGCTCATACAATAATATACTTTTTAAATTTAAGTTACCCGCAAAGATTTTTAGACCTCTTCCTAATTTTATATTTGTTCTCTTTGAGGTGGCATTCAAAAGTGGGCCTTTAAACTAACACCGAACTCTCCACTTTTGTTATTGATTTTTAGCTCAAGAATCAACCTCGATACATGCTCTCACCATTCCCTTTGTCGAAGTTGCTTAATTATCATTCTTTCTTTGTCTGTATGGGCATGGCGGCAGACGAAATTTAAGCTGGACTTTTCATTATCAGAACGGCATCTTGTCATTGTTGTTGTTATTATTATTATTATTATCATCATAGAGCTGCGAGTTAATTGGAACAGCAACTCCTTGCTTAAGCACTATCCGTACATTAAGGTATTTTAATATACTGCGACACTTATCAAGAAAGAAAGAAAAAAAAGGGTCTCTTATTTTGGCGCTTTTAGCATCTGTATCATGAATATTCTTTGCATCAGACTGTAGTCCATATTCTTGATTCGTCTCTGATTCGACAGAACCTTCTAAAGAGGAACGAACCATTGCCGTCTGATTACTGCAAAAGCAAAAGTATTTTCTCTAACGTTATGTGACAACAACTTGCTATAAGCTGCTGCATTAAAATATTAACCCCTCCATAAATACGGGACGAATTGCAGAAGGCCACTCGTCTGCTGGGTTTAGGCTCATCCAATTGATTCATTGCTCGTAAGGCATACTGCCGACGTTATTCTAAAAAATCTTATGTTTTTCTTTTTCTCTCTCTCTCTCTCTCTCTCTTTTTTTTTTTTTTTTTTTTTTTTTTTTTTTTGGGGGGGGGGTTTCCTTTCTTTCTTTTAGCTTTAACTACACACGTAGCAGATTGATCCGACAAGTATTGGTGGACTGGTTGTGCAATTTTGCTCACAGGTGGTTTGATTATTGACAAAAAAAGCTATGACGTGGAAGGCTTTATAATGGAAGCTGCAATCTTTGGCTTATTTTTATTGTCGTCTTCCAAAATTTGTCATTGTCGTTTCAAGTTTGCAGTGAATTGATATTATTATAGGTGCATGCTGAAAATAATTTCAACAAAACAAAAGGCAGATTTCGCCTTCCGCCTGCATGCCCTACCAATATCTCTGCCTTTCCAGTGGCTTTTCTAATTCGCTGATAGGTATGTTGATTTCATGAGCTAGTCCCCATCAATGCATTTTGTGGCACATTCCTATTTGTTTTGGTAACCAAGTAGGGCTTCCTGAGCCAGTCTAATCAACCACTCTAAACTAAAGTCATGTTTGCTTGTTACAGGAGCAACAAACTTACAGTAAGAAGAAGAAAGCAAAACAAGTTGAAACTCTGGAGTCCGAGGTACCCTCCAATATTTCCCAATTGTATTTGGTCTCCCCTAGTTGGGTAGGAAAAGTTCAGTGATAAGAAAGTTGTTGAAAGGAAAGCTTTGCGCTAGATTCATTTGCAGCATAGCGTCCACTAACAGGTTCTGCTCAATAGTGGGAAATTAGCCACTCTCCTGGATTCTTTTTTAAAAGTTTGGGCAGAGCAGATTTAACAACTCTATAAAAGCAGGCTGCACACCTTCCTCTCTCTGGAATTGGCAATAATCATGAGATTATTTGAAGTCAACATTCTATGATTTGCTTTAATTGCAGAATATTGATTTGGCTGTGCATTGAAGAACTCCAGCCCACACTCTTACAAATCCCATATAGCCACCTACATAATGTCCAATAGGTACTTAATTCGATGCTTGAATCTCTTTGATCTTCCCCCACTTCCCCTGGTGTTTGGCCCCATGGGGACTCCCAGCATGTAATCACAATTGACAGCTTTTTTAACCTATTTCAGCCATGCCGTATGAACTTTTTGACCTTTATTTTAACTTTTTGGCATCTTGGAGGGGCTGGTAAAACAATGAAAAAAAGAATGATGCACAATACGTTGGGTTAACTAGGATAGGATCACATACAGCATTTGTCTCAACAATATTTTTTCAGAATTTTTTTTTTTTTTTGAGATTAAATAAAAACAAAAATGCTAGGGGTCCGCAACCTCCTGACGCCGGGGGGGCCACGGTCCCCTCACATTTCAAAGAGCCTCTTAAATAAAGGGAAGTACCCCCAAAGGCCCAAGAAAAAAAGAGAAGGGTTTTCTAGTTTGGTAAGAGAAGCAAATTAAACGTCTTATTCCAAAAGAAAAATGCTCGGAAAAGTCAACCATTGCTTTCTTTTTCCTTTCTTATCAATATCATTCCACTGTAACGCCAAAGAACATCGCTTCAATTACAATTCACTATCGTACCATATCAAACTAGCTGGGAGAATAATTGAAGGTTCTGTGGAACCTTAACGTGAATACCAAATTAAATTATTCCTGTCAATTAATTCCAAGAGCAGTTCTCTCCTTTCATGTAGTCTATTTTCGCACGATTCATCCATCCTGTTACTTAATTCCAGGCAAGCATGTGCATTGTGATCACAGGAGGAGATGGTTCACATGATTCGATGGCATGAACTTGTTGCGAATTCTGATAACCATTTTCCAAAACAATCCCATGATCGAGATCACATAGCAAGTTTTGTTAATTCTTATTAATGTATCATATTAGTCCATCGTATATTATCTTATTGTGTTTCATGTACCAAACACATGCAAGTCTCCAAGATAAGATAGGAAGGCCCCCCCATAAAAGCCAGACATTGTTCCATGATTTATGTCGGTACACATCTTTTCTTGTCTCGCCATATTCTCAAATCCCAAATGAAGACAAGTTGATGTTTTATATTTCCGCCTGTTTGGAGTTTGTTCTACTCCTCTAGGCCCCATATATAGGTCCTAAACTAGCTACTTGTCCATTATATGCCATAATCGCAAGGAAGATTCTTGACACTGTGGACCAGTGACTATTTATCATGCGTTAATTTTAAAATATTTTCCCTTTTGTAAGCATGGAATTTTATTTATTACCTTCAAATACACGTGGGTGCTTTGGGAGGAAAGGGGGGGGGGGAAGAGAGAGAGAGAGAGAGAGAGAGAGAGGTGTCGAGAAGTGGAAGCAAATATCTTGGCTTGTTTACGAAACAAAGCTTTTTCTTTTTATTTTTCGTTTTTTTTTCTTTTTTAAATAAAATTGCCGAGTTCCTCCTTTGGGTGCTGGTGTTTGAATCTCTATACAATACAATACAAAACACGATGATTACCTTGTGAGTGAAGAAAGATGTAAGAGAAAAAGACAAGATCATGGAATCGAAGACAAGACGACCACCCGTCTCCCACATTTTGCTTCAGGTCCCTCTCCAAACCGTTTTGTACTCAGACCCATCAACCAACCCCCCCCTTCTCTCTCTCTTTCCTGTATTCTAAGCAAAACCCCACAACCATCACCATCATCATGATCATCATTTCCACTCTATCAAGTCTTCTCCCTTTCTCTGTCTGCCTCCAGAGCTCCCTCTAACAATACTTCTCCTATGTCCTATTCCCCCCATTCTATAAAGTCTTAACTAATCTACATCAAACAAGTTGAGGTTTGGAAGGGAGATATAGGCTCCAATACAATTCACAATTAATCCACATATACTTCCAAAAAAAAAAAAAAACTCCAAGAAAATGAGGAAGCCAGAGGTATCTGGGACTGGGAAGAATAGCAACAACAACAACAACAAGCAGCTTAGAAAGGGCTTGTGGTCGCCAGAGGAGGATGACAAGCTCATGAACTACATGCTACGCAATGGACAAGGTTGCTGGAGTGATATTGCAAGAAATGCTGGGTTGCAGAGGTGTGGCAAGAGTTGCCGCCTCCGTTGGATCAATTACTTGAGGCCTGACCTCAAGAGAGGCGCATTTTCTCCTCACGAGGAAGAGCTGATCATCCACTTGCATTTCCTTCTAGGCAACAGGTACTTTCTACATATTTTGCTTTGCTTCATCTACCTTCTGCAGCTTGATAATTTTGCTAGGTTAGTGGATGGTTCATGCCGTGTATTGCTTTGTTAGTTAATTAAATCTCTTTTCCACATATGCATGCTATACTTCTAATTGCATCATATATACGTATATATTCTTGTTATACATGTTTATTATATATATAATTTTTTATTTTTTATTTTTTGGATAAAGTTTAGTTATAACAAGCTGGGGGGGGGGCACTTCTTCCCTTTTTCTCATTTTTATGGGTTTACTTGACAGATCGATAAAAGATATTTTTAATTGAAAACTTCAACCGTACTTGCAAGTAAAAAATATGACATAATAATGAAAAGTTAACGCTGCTATATATATATATATATGTATGTATGTATGTTATCAGGCATTAAAAAGGGACATGACTTGATGTTGAAGGTAAGGGGATTAATTATGGGAAGGGTGAATTATTATCTTCCATGTACATGACATGTAATGGAAATATATATTGAACAATATTCGTTATCTATATCTCAATAGTAGTTTTTCACATTTTTTATTAATCCCCATATCTTTCTAGGGATTAAAACCTCAAATAACCATAATAGATATGAGCATGTACAGGGAAATTTGAACCAAAAAAATATTTTTTAAAAAATCAATTTATAGGAAAAAAAATAATTTTCACAAAAAAAAAATATATTTTTAATGAATCTCGGTACATGTACCTTTTTGAATAAATATTTACCCTCCATGGAGATAAATGACAATCTCTTTTTCTAAAATAGCATAAAAATGGATATGTGATATGCACTGACGTGCATCTTTTTCAAGATTCTATGCCATTGAAATTATTATTATTATTATTTGCCTTCAATAAAAGAATGGATGTCTAAGCAAAAGATAAATTCTAACTAGCTTCCATATTTGGGGGAAAGTGTATTATTCTGCTGACTTTCTGAATCGCCTAATTATCAATTTGCTGATGCGTGGATTTCAGAATTTTGAAAGGAAATCAATAAGGACGTTCTTGTGGTGTCCATACGTATCCACCCATAGATTTGAAGACAAATAACTATGACTGCTCTTGCATCAATTAGGATCTACGCATCCATATAGATGGTGGAATCCATGCATAATTATAAGCGTTTCAAATATGTGTTACAATCTACTGATCACTGGAATGGTAAACTAAGTTAAAGTTGGCTTAGGTAAGGTCCTCCTTTTTAATTAAAACATTAAATTTGAACAAACAGAGGATGCCTAAGGCATTCTTAGGTTAGGTGGGCTACATCTGCTGCCATAAGAAAAGGGTAGAAGTCACTCAAAGTTCTCTCTTTTTTTGCATTGATGTTTACATAAAGTTGCACATTCAAATCGTGCCTGAAAAATGGTAATCAACTTGCTGATATTAGTTGAAAACTGAAGTTTATGATGGTTTTATGTTTCGCTTCCTCAAGGTGGTCTCAAATTGCGGCTCGGCTACCTGGACGTACCGACAATGAGATCAAGAATTTTTGGAATTCAACAGTAAAGAAAAGGCTAAAGAGCCTGACGTCCACGGCCACCCAAAACACAAACGATTCCCCATCAGAGCCTGGCCAGGATGTCATCATGGGATCAGGGGGACTCATGTCCTTGCAGGATCAAGGCATTATGCCCATGTACATGAACCCATCATCATCATCCTCTCCAACGGAAACGTCCATACGAGCTTTGTTTATGAATGAGACCATGGACCCAACATTACCTATGCTCGATCATCATCATGGCCTAAACATATGCGGTTTAGCGAGTGCATATTTCAATAATGCAGCCCCATGTCTGACCCAAGTTGGAGTTGGATCAATTGATGGTCTATTTGGAGAACAAGGGGTGGTTGAAGGTGTCAATATTGGAATAGACGGCAAGCTTCAAATTCCTCCGTTAGAGAGTATAAATATCGAGGAAAATGGTAAGCTTGACAATATAAACGATAGCAACATGAGTAGTAGTGCTAATGAGGCCGAGAACTTAGCAGGAAAAGGAAACTTTTGGCAAGGAGAAGAGCTAAAAGTTGGGGAATGGGGCTTGGAAGAACTGATGAAAGATGTTTCCTCCTTTCCTTCTCTTGATTTTTCAAGTTGAAAGTGAAGGATGCTACACTAGCCTTCTTTCCTTTGTCATGATAAATAATAACAGATGGGATCTTGATTAGGCTTTCTTTGAAGTGTTCGCACAGAAGAGGCAAGGGAGGAAAAATGAGATATTTGAGTTGCCAAATCTTCCTTCAAGTGGGTCTCACTGCTCTCATCATCGATATCTCTGGAGCCATGTACTTCCTATACACTTATCTTTGCCAAAGGAGGCAATTTTCAATCATGCATGTATTGCGTACGTGGATTATGTAGGAAGCCTGAAACGCATAAAAAGGTCTGAAGTACATAATTGTGAACAATATATATGCTCTACTTTTGTTCTGCATTGGATTGGCTGAGGCAATAATCAATTATGTCATGTACTATTGCGTAGAGATGTACGATAGTTGTGCAAAGATCGAGGGGGACATCAAAAGATTAGTTGGCACCCAAAAAAGAAAAAAAAAAAAAGTTCAGTTTCTATATATATATATATGAAATGTACCAAGCACTATTGGGATGGGTGGAAAAAGTTGTTAATGCATATAGTGGGGCTTGAGTAGGACGTAGTTGATCATGAACACACACACACACACACTCTCTTTTCGTGTCCACTTTCTTCAGCGATAACATGCTATAATTGCTTCCTCTAAACTAATGAAGTTTAATGATTTAGATGAGACGTTCAATTTGGAAATAACAATCCCCACTTCACATTAGTCAGCTGGCTTTCGTTGTGCACATATGGGTCTCTCCATTATTATATTGGTTGGTTAGGTTTGCTTCAAAGAATAATTATCCCTCCTTTTTACTTTTCTTGGATTTGCTATCTTAAGGGTTAAAGTTAAAATTAAACCTATGATTGAGTGGTCTAAAGTTCATACCCCCCACCTTTTATTATTATTATTTTTTTTAAAAAAAAAAACAAAAAAAATAATTTGGGTTTTAAAACGCACACCGTATGATCCAACGTACGTAATTCTTGCTATTATAGACAATAAACGTATATGGTGCAATTGTCTAATCTAACGACTAGAGAAGCGTTAACTTAATATGGTGGTCGGCATGTACAAACTTTTCTAAAAGAGAATATAACCATTGGTTAGAATGCAACTCCAGAGAGAAATGAATGTAAAGCAAGCCCAACTAGGGAGAATTTCACTTTAATGACCTATAAACTTTATATATATAGAGTACTTCACGAATCAACCCCCACCGTACCCATCTTTATATATGATTATAAAGACATTAAATTTATAAATATTCTTTTTATTTATATATTATTTATTCTGAAAAGGAGAGAAAAAAAAAAGAAAAAAAAAAGGGAAAGAAACTAAGAAGTAAAAGAAATGCGTCGCCTGAGAGATTCGAACTCTCGCGGGGAAACCCCATGTACTTAGCAGGCACACGCCTTAACCTGTCTCTTATACACATCTAGGTGTGTATAAGAGACAGCAATTATGTCATGTACTATTGCGTAGAGATGTACGATAGTTGTGCAAAGATCGAGGGGGACATCAAAAGATTAGTTGGCACCCAAAAAAGAAAAAAAAAGGGAAAGAAGCTAAGAAGTAAAAGAAATGCGTCGCCTGAGAGATTCGATCTCTCGCGGGGAAACCCCATGTACTTAGCAGGCACACGCCTTAACCACTCGGCCAAAGCGACGGTGTGGGATTAGTGTGTTTTAGTTTTATATTATTATAATAAATAATATTTAAAGACAGTAGGGAATTTGCCAGACGAAACGAGTTTCAAGGAGCGGGTGAGTTGAGTTGAGTAAAAATATATATTTGGGGATGCAATTGGAGGCCCCACCCCACCCCCCGGGGGCCCATAAATAGGCCGACAATGGTGCTTTCCCTCTGTCTTCTAAGTTGGCTGAGGTCTTTTTTAGGCTTTTCAGGCCGTTTCAAAGCGCAGATAAGACAATTGAAACCCCTCCCTCCCTGCAAATAGCACGCTGGGGGCCCACTTTTTTCCTTTTATTTATTTATTTATTTATTTATTTATTCCTTGTCTTCCTCTCCACCCCCCCCCCCCTCCAACCCCAACACACTTCGCCTCCTCACCTCAGCAACAAAAAGCCTGCCTTTTTAGATAACTTTTCCCAAATGACTCCCTCCCACGTGGAACTTCCCTCGGTCTCACATTGTTTAATAATAAAAAGTCCACTGATAATAATTACTACAATAAACGAAAATGTCTACTACTCTCTGTGCCCCACACACACACACACACCCACCAGAGGTTGTTGTTTTATCTGTTGTTGTTGAAATGGAGACGGAGAGATCTCCATCAGACTACGACTGCAGTAACGAGGCCCACAAAATAACTCCTCTTATTAAAAAAAAAAAAAACAGTAGCAGTATATCCTAATCCAACGCTCCAAAACCATCCCTCCCCTAATTTATCATTCCCTCTCCCTCTCTCTCTCTCTCTCTCTCTCTCTCTCTCTCTCTCTCTCTCTCTCTGGGGTCTAATTCCGCCGTCGGAAACGCCGTACCAGGTGGCGATGGCGTTCCTGGCTCTCACGCCATCCTCCTGTCGCTCTCTGTCCTTCAATCACCGTCCATCTCTCAAATCCCGCTCTCTCGAACGCCTTCGATCCACTCCTAAAACCGCCTTCGTCAGCTCCGGTAAATTCCTTCTCGCCACTCCAATACTCCCGCCTCTCGCTGAATCCCACCACCGCTTCCTTCGAAGCCTTCCAAAAAAGTCAAACTTAACAGTCAATGCCTCGGCGGCCACTTCTGTTCCCCCTGCCCCTCCGGCATGGCAAGGCGCTTCCACGAAGCCGCTGCTGGCCTCCATCGCTACTGGTCTCATTCTCTGGTTCTTTCCCGTCCCCTCGGGAGTATCGAGGCCCGCCTGGCAACTCCTCGCCATATTCCTCGCCACCATCGTCGGCATCATCACGCAACCGCTTCCCCTCGGCGCCGTCGCCTTGATGGGCCTGGGCGCGTCCGTACTCACCAAGACCCTCACCTTCTCCGCCGCGTTCTCCGCCTTCGGCGATCCCATCCCTTGGCTCATCGCGCTCGCCTTCTTCTTCGCGCGCGGATTTATAAAGACCGGACTCGGAAATCGAATTGCTTACCAGTTCGTCTCACTTTTTGGATCTTCTTCTCTAGGGTTAGGCTACAGTCTAGTTTTTAGTGAAGCGCTGCTAGCGCCGGCCATTCCTTCGGTTTCGGCCAGAGCCGGAGGGATTTTCTTACCGTTGGTGAAGTCTCTCTGTGTCGCCTGCGGCAGCAATGCCGGCGATGGAACCGAGAATAAGCTCGGATCGTGGTTAATGCTCACCTGTTTCCAAACATCGGTGATTTCATCGTCAATGTTCTTGACCGCTATGGCTGCAAATCCATTGAGCGCGACTTTGACGGCTAATACAATCAAGCAGACGATTGGTTGGACCGATTGGGCTAAGGCAGCGATAGTCCCAGGATTGGTTTCGTTGATCGTAGTGCCTTTGCTTTTGTATATAATTTATCCTCCCACCGTGAAGAGCAGCCCCGATGCTCCTAAGTTGGCTAGGGAGAGATTGGAGAAAATGGGGCCTATGACCACTAATGAGATTATTATGGCCTGCACTCTGCTTCTAACGGTACACATTTCATTTCATTCGCATTCTGAACACATCTTTTATTCGGTTCTCTTGCTTAATTCAGTTCTGTTATTTTTCTAATTATCAATGATAATGGGTCGTTCTCGGTGAATTGGTAGTCTAAAGGAACTCTCTTTTCTCTGTTCTAGGTGCTAAATTGGGAATGTATCTTGGGAATATCTGTTCCATTGCCTTATCTAAGAGCTATTCATGCATGGTCTAGGTAGATGGGTTTGAGTTCTTACATGATTTGTAGGCTCAAAGATGGGAAAATATTGATCTTTCATGTGGCTTTGTTTTCTTATGGTGTAGCTTCTGAAGTAGTAATTGGTGATTAGATGTTAGATTTTAAATTGGTACTTTACAAGATAGGTGTGAACGGTGGATATTGTGTTGAGAAGTTTACAATTTGCATAACTCAACAGGCATAGGAAATCTCCTAGCGCAGGGGCTCTTGTAATGGAACCTGTCCAACATGATATGAGTAAAGCAGTATTATTACCGAAGAAACTATTGATGATGCTATGTGTGATATTGATCATTGGATGAAATAGTTGGTGGGTTGTCTTGGTTGTGCTTTTTGTTGGGGAACTTTCAACTACGTGGATTTTTTAATTGGTGAACTAAAAAATGATTTTAATTCCAGTGAATCAGGTTAGGATATGAGAGAACTGTCATGTTAAGTAGGATAACTCAGTAGCTTGGAAATTAGGGAACCTTATTCCTTCCTAAAGTTTTTATATTTCTCTCTTTTATGTTATGTCTTCGTGCCAAAGAATTATGAAATCCAGAGATTAGCAAAACATTGCTAAGAAAGCTTTTTTTTTATTGAACTAATGTGTGTACTGTGTACTCTGCTGTACATGCTTATTGAGTTTGTGCTGCCTCTTACTGGTGAATATCTTTATCACTCCTCCATTAATAGGTAGGGCTTTGGATTTTTGGAGGGATGCTGAATGTGGATGCTGTTACTGCTGCCATACTTGGACTGTCCATACTCCTTATCACTGGTGTGGTGACGTGGAAGGAGTGCTTAGCTGAAGCAGTTGCCTGGGATACCCTCACATGGTTTGCTGCCCTCATTGCAATGGCCGGGTATCTCAATAAGTATGGTCTGATCTCCTGGTTCAGCCAAACTGTAGTTAAGGTTTGTGTTTACCCCTTTCACTGGTTTGTCATTGTGCGTGGACTTTATGCATGTCTCACAAAGTTATAGTTTCATGCTTTCCTCAATTTGAAGGTGTATATTTCATTGCACCGTGATCAATTACCAAATGGATTTATAACTGATGATTATGTATACCCGGTTACAGTTTGTTGGAGGACTGGGCCTTTCGTGGCAGGCATCTTTCGGCGTTTTGGTTGTTCTATACTTCTACTCACACTACTTCTTTGCTAGCGGAGCAGCTCACATTGGTGCCATGTTTACAGCTTTCTTGTCGGTTGCTAGTGCTTTAGGTACTCCACCGTACTTAGGAGCCCTAGTGCTGTCCTTCCTTTCCAACCTCATGGGCGGCATCACACACTATGGCATTGGGTCTGCACCCGTTTTCTATGGCGCCAACTACGTGCCTCTTGGCCAATGGTGGGGCTATGGGTTCCTCGTATCTATTGTCAACATTATTATCTGGCTTGGCGTTGGAGGGATTTGGTGGAAGGCTATAGGCCTGTGGTGAGGAGGGGTGCGGCAAAAGGAAATTTGCCAACTCAAAATTCATCAAGATGCCATCTACCTTCGCCTCTCTGTGCGATGTTCTCTTTCTGGTTTGCTGTCTTGGTGGAGGACGAGGTTGTTGATTTTTGCTTCCGCCGATTCTTTACCTCAAGAAATAATGTTTTGGCGGCCCTGGCAGAGGCGTCGAGTGGACAGATATTATACACGTTCCCTTAGAAGAGAAATTAGAAATTTCTTTCTTCTTCTTTCAATGAAAAGTTTTGACATTTCCTATTGTGTCGAGGGCAATGAACTGTTTGATAACATCAAGTGTTTTGGAGGAAGGGGCTGGTAGGAACAACAGCAGCAGCAGCAACAAGTGTCCGACGTTCGTGACATCATCATTAGTTGGATAAATTCCACGTTGTTTTCCGTCGCTCTTACCTTTTTTTTAATCTGTGGAACGAGTATGGTGACAAGCACGTTCTGTGGGTGAAGTACATCTTCTATCATGCGTTTTAAGGCGAGGAGGGGGCGGGGGAATTATAAGAGAAGAGAACTCTTCTTGTTTGAAAAAAATAAAATAAAATTATTGAATGTAGCACGCAAAAATTCCTATCGAAGGATGGAGTGCACAGGGGAATTGCCATGTGGGATGCATCATTATAGTTATATTCGGAGTTCGGACAAGTGTTGGGGATAAAGTTTACAAATATCATGCCATTTTCTATCCCAAAAAAAAAAAAAAAAAAAAAAAGAAAGAAAAAAAGAAGGCAAGAAGACCAAGCGAGTTACGGGTCTGAATATGACTGGTGTGCATTTGTTAGTAGTAAGTAAGCATAATCTAGGGTTCCCTATTATGCTTTATTTCCTGACAACAGCCACAGCCACAAGTGTCATCCTTCACCCTTTTTTTTATCTCTGGGTGCGTCTTGTCACCGTCATTTGTTTTTGTTCTTTTCGTTAATACCGTCCCTTTATTTTCCTGTGGAAAATTCATTTTCGCACTTCGTGGGAAGGAATGAATGCAGTCTAGGAATATGAACCGTGAGAATCTAACCATTGTTCCTGTCCAAGGCTGACTAACTGATTGATTAATCGCCAACATTTCCCATTTCTATAATATAAACGGCAGATTAGCCAGTATGTTTTTCCCTCGTTTCATTGTTGCTGCAATTGTCTGTGCGTGTGCGCGCGCCCTCGTGTTACATTGTTAACTATTTTTGGTTTTCAATTAAAACAATTAAAAACTTGTCCTTGTCAGGACACCATTTGGAGGATTTTTAAGTTGGTTCCCAATATGACAATTTTTTTATATTATTATTTTTCTTGAATTTTTTTACTTAAATCCCCTAAATTATGTAAAAATAAAGATTCAATTAGTTATATTATTTACTTAAATCAGAAAATATTTATTAAAAAATAACCTTTTTTATTTTGTTTTTAAATTTTGAATAATTTGTTAATCAAATTACCAAAATTATGTGAAAAAAAAAATTAAATTTAAATAATGCTATATTCTATTTATGTAGTTATTCAAATAGGATATTCTTTTGTTCAAAAGTTTAATATATTTTTACTTTTAAAAGTTTTTTTAATAACTTATTATTTAAATTATATAAAAAAAATTAAATTTAAATGATGTTAAAATTTATTTAAATAATTATATGTATATTATTTTTTTTAAAAAAATAAAATACATATAATTTAAATTATGTAGTGTTAAAAAAAAAACTTAAATTTAAATAATACATTCTTGTTTTTTTTTTTTTTTTTTTTTTTTGGGAAGAAAATCTATTTTAAGAATAAAATTATAAAAGAAGCTGACACATGGCATCCAGTACTTTGAATCCTGTAGCGTTTTTGGTTCTTTCTCACTTCTCTTTTCGCGTTTAATTTATTTTGTTTTAGAGGCTTCAATTTTTCAACGTCTCTCTAAAACACTGACGAGAACATTAATTTCCAATTCCCCGTTTTCTCCAATGCTCCGTTGGGAGACTCTTGGTGGCAGCGGAATGGTGCCGGTTCTGATTGAATTTTGTGACAGACACGTTGATGATGGCAGGCAATCCATCCGGGACCCACTCACATTTATTATGCATTCTTATTCTATTACATCGTCCAGTCCTCTGTTTCTGTCCCATGTAATGAAAATGCCGTACTGGAGAATTCTCTCCCCCCCCCCATCTGGCGGCCCTTGCAACACTGGCAAACGCAACTGACCGTTGGCACGTATTCGAGGTTTCGAAAGTTCTTTGTCCTCTGTTCGCGTGCCCAGTCGCTTTGTCCTTTCTTCCAAAGTGACTGTCTTTGGTGTCTGACATGTGTTTTGGAGTCATTGGTTTTCGATGATCTTGCTATTAAACGTCTTTGAGCTCACATGTTTTGGTGTGTGGGATTGTTGTTGGGCTTGAAATCATTTCCTTCTTTTTGTTCTTTTGTTTTTTTGTTTTTTCTTTTTGGTGGAAGTGATCAGGTATACTTTGGTTTTTCTTTTTGGGGTGGTGGGGCCGAATTCAGATGGATTATCATCTTAGTTTCAAGGTCTTAAATTTGTGGGTCTCTTTCAGTTTCCGGCAAACATGGCTTACTAGTATGTTGAATTGCATGCGTGTGGAAGTGAGAGTTGTTGTAATTTCTTAGGGGCCTTTGAACACAGTGGATTGTCTCATGCATGGTCTCTTTTTTAATTTTGATACAGTGAAACTCGCGCGTGTTGATGTATATTGATGGTGTTGAGGTTTCAAAGTTGATTAAGGCCTCTGATCTCATTTTCTTCCAAAAGAAACCCTCTTGGTGTTCTTCTTGGGGGAAAAACTGAGCAGTACCGGTTCAATTCTGGACTTTGAATTTTGAATCTCTTTGCCACAGTCATAAACTGTTTTGCTATTTATATCTCACATCCCGAGAGGAACTACCACAGCAATCAATACTGTGGGAATTGTTCCTGTTAAAGTCGCTTAGTTCAGTCTTTCCAAATTCTTGTTAAGGTGAGCGGCACTGTGAATTTTGGACTCTTTGCTCTTTGGCTGACGCACAAGTATTTTGCTATTTATATCTCAGTTTATTAATACAGCCCATGTATAGCCGTTAAGCCTGCTTCGATGATCTCGAGGTTGATGGGTTTTATTTCTACTGTCTTCTCTATGTTTGCAGCATATCGGTTTGCTTTCTTTTGCTTGTGTGTGGTTACTTGGTCTCATTTCATGTGCCCCCCCCCTTTCAATGGCAGTTTCTTTTGCTTGTCTTGTTTGTTTTAATAAATTTGGTTGTCAAGCAATTGGTATCTTTCACGTTGATTATGAAAATTGAAGGATACCATTTGCAGGTTACTGAGCTCAAATTTATGACAATTTCCTTATAGACTGATCATTTCATATGCTTCTTGTTGAGAAATCACATTCCAGTTTAGCGTAGTGTTTGCTGATTGCCTGTTCCATTGATGGCTGCGGAAGATTCTTCATCTCCATCCGTGAATGGAGAGAGAATACCCATTTGGATTTTCTTCAAGGATCTCAGGCATGGCTTCAAATAATTTCATCACAATTTTGCCTTTGCTTCAAAAGATAATCTCTGAATTGAATTGAATCGAATCTCAAAGTTGCCTTTTGAACATTCACCTTTATTTAGAATTTTAGGGTGATAATCTTTGAATCGTCCATTGTGATCAGACTTGTCTTCAAAATGGATGAACTTGGGCTAGAAATAGCTCGAATAGCATTCCCTGCAGCCTTGGCTTTGACAGCAGACCCCATTGCTTCACTGGTTGACTCAGCATTTATCGGCCACATAGGTATTCCCTTCTCACTTCATTCTGAATCTTTAACCGCTCTACCTTCTCTCTCTCTTTTTCTCTCTTTCATTCATTAAAAATATCAGCCTTAATTATTCTGTATAATTTCAATAGCTAAACAGTATTATGTAAAACAATTCTTTGAGTAATTAGTAAGAACGCCTACACTTGATGTTGTGCCCAAGTCAGAGCCCCAGGTACTAGAAAACTGCTAAATTGTGATCCAAACAGAGGCACTAGCCTCTAATTTGACCAAAATCCATTCAGGTCCAGTAGAACTAGCTGCTGTGGGAGTCTCTATTGCGCTATTCAATCAAGTATCCAGAGTTGCAGTATTCCCGCTTGTAAGTGTTACTACTTCTTTTGTTGCTGAAGAGGATACCATTCAAAAAGCAAGCCCTCAGGTACAAGAGAATGAATTGCTGGAAGATGTTTCAATTGCAAATGACGAAAATAAGGAGTTGATACCACAAAATGGTAGTCCATTTCCTCTGTGTTACCCTTTCGATCTGATTATGAAAGGCCTCATCCATTAGGCTTTTCAGGCCCTCATAAAATTTTATTAGCTTATTTGAAGTGTAATTCATTTAATCTGTTGACATCATGTAATCTTAACCTGTTCTTTTTGTTTTTTTTTTTGTCTTCATCAATTTCTATCAGCATCCAGTGAAGCAGCCTACAAAACAAAATCACTTCATAGAAGCTTTAGCATTTCTAAGATTAAGGACAAAAAGTGTATCCCATCAGCCTCATCTGCATTGGTTCTTGGTGCTATCCTTGGCCTCATCCAAGCTGCATTTCTTATATGCAGAGCAAAACCACTTTTAAACTTCATGGGAATCAGTCTTGTAAGTACTTTTATTTGGAACATGAGATGTTTAACTCATACTTTGTCTCCTTCTTGTTAAAGCTGCACTATTTTTAGTGTCAGGTTCTACTCTTCTCAGAAATTAATAAGAGTGAGATATTTTTCATTGACATAGGATTCCCCCATGCTTAAACCGGCACAACAATACTTAAGGTTGAGGTCGCTTGGTGCTCCTGCCGTTGTCCTTTCATTGGCTATGCAGGGGGTCTTCCGTGGATTTAAGGACACCAAGACTCCTCTATATGCCACTTGTATGTATAATGAGATTTAAATATTACAATCATTAGGCAATGATTTCAATATATTAAAATATTGAATGATTGGTCTTGAATCCCATCATTGCTTTCCCTTATCCTGATCATATTCGCACTTTGTATTTTTGTAGTGGCTGGAGATTTAACAAACATAGTGTTAGACCCTATACTCATGTTTGTTTTCCACCTGGGAGTCACTGGTGCTGCAATTGCCCATGTTATATCCCAGTAAGTCATGCCCAAGTTATTTTACTTACAGTGGCATCACTTGTTGGTTCTGTTCATCGTTGTATGTCTACTTCACTAATGTATGATGAGCACAGATACCTGATATCAACTATACTCTTGTGGAGATTATTGGAACAAGTTGAAATTTTACCCCTAAGCACCAAACATCTTCCATTCAGTAGATTTCTTAAAAATGGTAAGTTTTTTGCTTTTTGCTTCAACAAATTTACAAGAAGCAATACATATAAGCTGTTTGCCATCTAAGTGCTCCTTATGGAGGTTCCTTCTATCCTATGATCTGTTTGGAAGACTATTGCATCGTATGATTTTTAGTGCTTCAGTTGTCAAATTTCAAAGCTGAAAAGTGAGAAGTGGGAAAATAAGAGGTCTAAATATGGACATTCAATAGGTTTCTGGATTACTGACTAACATTATTATCTTATTAAAGCCTAAAATCTTTTATGTTCTCTGTTTCTTTTTGTGAGTATTTCAGGTTTTCTACTGTTGATGAGGGTTATAGCTGTAACATTTTGTGTTACTTTAGCTGCATCATTAGCTGCACAACAAGGTTCAACGTCCATGGCTGCATTTCAGGTCTGCTTGCAGGTTTGGTTGACCACATCTCTTCTTGCAGATGGGTTGGCTGTTGCTGGGCAGGTTAGAGATTGCACCTCATATTGCAGGAGATTTGTAACTTTTTGTGTCTGCTCCCAACTTTTAAAAAATCAAAAAGCAACAAAATGTGATGGTTCTGCAAAACAAGATCTGAATTACCTTTACCTGATTTTGTGTTTGTATCTCTGAAGTGGCTTTTCCAGCATTCTTGCTTCTAATGTTCAGCTTTGAATTTATTTATTTTTTTATAATCCTTTTTGCATTGTTTGAGCTTGTTTATTTTGCATTACTGTTTCTAAAGAAACAATGATGTGTCCACACTCCAAGTTGAATTTTTTCTTTGGTCCTTCTCTTTTACTTTTTTGGTGAAGCAATATTTGCTCTTAACTCTCAGGCAATACTTGCCAGTGCTTTTGCCAAAGATGACCATGATAGGGCAGCAGCTGCAGCATCTCGAGTATTGCAGGTACCATATATAAATTTCAGAACTCTAAAAAGTGCGATGGATAATTTTCTCTAAAATCTCATAATGGATTTGAACTGCAGGGGGGGTTGCTTTTGGGGTTGATGCTGGCTTTCATACTTGGTATAGGTCTGAGTTTTGGAGCAAGAATTTTCACAAATGATTTGAATGTTCTCCACCTGATTAGTATTGGCATTCCGGTATCTCCACTGTCCACAAACAAGAAGAGGCTAATGTGTCTGTCAATCCAATGATTAGTGTTGGGTAATGCTGGGACTTACAATTCTTTGCATTTGTTTCAGTTTGTTGCAGGCACTCAGCCTATCAATTCATTGGCATTTGTTTTCGATGGCATCAACTTTGGAGCATCTGATTTTGCATATTCTGCTTGGTCGCTGGCAAGTCTCTTCTCATGTTATATTTTCTGTTTATTGTTTGCATCAATTCTCAAATCATTATATGAAAGAAGTTTTTGGAAGGCATAGAATATAATACTGAAGTTAGATCAATCGTGCACACTTCAGCTGAGTTGGGTAAATCTATTGTGTAAAATGTTGATTGTTCCCTTTGAGTGGAAGATATATATCATTGGTTCCTTGCTCGTTATCATTTTGAGACCTCTATACTTCCAAGTTGTCAAAGTGGATTAAGCAAGCTTGAATTTATTATCCTCCAGGTTCTGGTGGCCATGGTCAGCATCGTGTGCTTGTTGCTTCTCTCCTCCAGTCATAAGTTTGTCGGTCTCTGGATCGCTCTTGCTGTATACATGAGTCTCCGCGCATTTGTTGGCTTTTGGAGGTACTCTTCTTCATCCGCAAGACAACTTATATTTCCCTTTCTTTTGTCTGAGTCTGAACTGGGGAAGACAACTTATATTTCCCTTTCTTTTGTCCGAGTCTGAACTGGGGGAGGGGGTGGTCCGTAGATGGATTCAATAAAATTTGTGCCAACTTCAACAAACTTAAAACCTGTTTTGATGTTGTGGTTTCCTATGACATTCCACGTCTAAATTGTACTTTCCAGCTTTGGCACCCAAAGGGTATAATAACAGGGTGGTCAACTGGAAATCCGTTGTAATTCGGTGCTTCTGCATTTGCAGGATAGGGACTGGCACAGGCCCCTGGAAATTTCTGAGGCGGCCGTAGTAGAGACTTGTTTCAGCTACAATGTTGCAGCCTTGTTTTGTTCTGAATCTACAGATATTATACAAATGTTGAGGCCTTATAGTTATAGAAATCAGGGTAGGCAGGTTGCATCAGTTTTTTTTGGCTTTGTTAAATTCTGTGCCAGGAAAAAAGAAAAGCTCAGTTACTATAGTTTTCATGCAAAAGAAGAAACCAGTATAGCCATGAACGATAATTAACTTAAAGCCAAAGCTAGTTTCCATCAAAACAAGATTACCAATGAGAGAGTTGAGAGAGAGAGAGAGAGAGAGAGAGAGAGAGAGAGAGATCATCGTGCCACGATTTATCTTATCTCTAGGATTGAACTTAGCAGTCTGATTTCAGGATTCCTAACTTTTGAATAAAAAGAGTTAAAATGAAAATTATTTTAAAAAAAAAAACAGAGAGAGAGAGAGAGAGAGAGAAGAAAAATGAAAAACCAATTAATTAAGATGGTTGGACATTTGTAATAATGATAGCAACTCGAATTATTCAATAAATTGTTATTATATTATTAATAGGTTATAATTTATTAATGCTATAGTTATTTTTTTTAAAAAAAATCGTCGATTCAAATTGAACAAAAATAAAAAATAAAAATGAATATGCTACCTGGAACTCAAGTCGAGACATCTCATAAGTGGGACCCGTTTTTGCTGTGAATCATCGTTGGCCGTCGTTGGCTTTAATCAATAATAGTAATATTCCACAGCTCTCTCTCTCTCTCTCTTTTTCGGTTTTTACGCCGCCGCCGTTATTGGAGTAACGGGCTACTTCAATCTCTAATTTCATAATGAATGCGGCCGTCTTCTTAAACCCCACTCCTCTAATTGCGATAGCAGCAGCCCAGTCGTCGAGCGACCCCGAGAAGAAAGACTGGAATGGGATCATCAAACGACAAGCCAGACTCAAAAACGACCATGCCATCCTCTCTACTTATGCCCAAATGGAATCTCTCGGCATCTCAATCGACAGAGCTGCTCTGCCTCTCGTTTTCAAGGCCTGTTCGAAATTAAACGACGTAGAGAGCGGCCAGAGGATACATTCGAGTATCGAGAATACCGATTTGGTTGATGATGTTCGAGTTGGGAGCTCCATCGTCGATTTCTACTGCAAATGTGGGTTTTTTGAGGAAGGCCGGCGAGTGTTTGATCGGATGACTGAGAGGGACCTGGTCTTGTGGAACGCCATGATTACTGGGTGTGTGAATTGCGGTTATTATGAGGAAGCGATTGGGTTGTTTCGGATGATGCAAGGGGAGGGTTTTGTACCCAATTCGCGTTCTTTGGTGGCCATACTTTTGGCTTGTGAAGGGATCTTGGAACTGAGACTAGGACAGAAGATACATGGGTATTGCTTGAGGAATGGTTACTTAGATTTGTATCCCCACGTGGGTACCGCCTTAGTTGGGTTCTATCTGAATTTTGATGTGGGAGCCTCAAGTTTGGTGTTTGAATCGATGGTTGTGAGGAGTTCAGTGAGTTGGAATGCAATGATTAATGGCTATTTCAATGCTGGGAATTTGTCAAAAGCATTGGAATGTTTTCTACTGATGCTTAACAGCGAAGTTCAACTTGATTTGGTGACAATATTGATCATTATTCAGGTCTGTGGGGAGTTAGGTTCTCTTAAACTAGGCATGCAAATTCATCAAATGGCTGTTAAGCTTGGGTATAGTGATGATCTCTTCATAGTAAATGCATTGCTGAATATGTATAGTGAGCATGCAAGTTTAAATCTGGCATGCAAACTATTTGCTATAGATATCTGCGATGTTCCCTTGTGGAATTCTATGATATCGGCATATATTGAATATGGCTGTTATGAGGAAGCTGTTAATTTGTTTGATAGAATGCAAATGGCAATGAGAGAAGATGAGAGAACTATTGTAACTATGCTTTCCTTGTGTGCTGAGTTAGATCGCGGCTTGGAAACAGGTAAGGCCTTTCATGCATATGCATGCAAGAAAGGAATGCAGAAGGATAGTTCTGTTGGAAATGCATTGTTGAGTATGTACACACGTCAAAATTGTGTTGAAGCTGCACAGAAGGTTTTTTACTGGATTAGTGATTTAGATGTCATCTCATATAACACTTTGATCTTGGCACTGGCCAGTTGCAATTTGAAAGGTAAAGCATGGGAGCTCTTTAGAACGATGCAGGAATCTGAAATTAAACCTAACTCTTATACCATGATATCTATCCTTGCAAGCTGCAAAGATGAAACTTGTCTCAATATGGGGCGATCTCTTCATGGTTTTGTGATAAAGCAGAATGTTGAAATAAATTTGTCACTGAACACTGCACTAACTGTTATGTACATGAACTGCAGTGATGAATCAACTGCTAGCAATATGTTTGAGGCCTGTCCCAATAAAGATGTTATCTCATGGAATGCTATGATTGCCAGCTATGTTGAGCGAAACCAAACCAATGTAGCACTGTTACTTTTCAATCACATGATTTCACAAGTGGAGCCTAATGTGGTGACAATTGTAAACGTTCTTTCCGCATGTATAGGTCTTTCTAACCTGTCTCTAGGTCAATGCTTGCATGCTTATGCAATACGAAGGCTACCCTTTTCTAGTTGCAAATTGTCTCTTGCAAATGCTTTGATAACAATGTACACAAGATGCGGTGGCATGCAGAATGCTGAAAAGATCTTTAAATCCTTACAAAGAAGAAATATCATCTCATGGAATGCCATGATAGCTGGATATGGGGCAAATGGTCATGGTTATGATGCTATCCTAGCCTTTATGCAGATGTTGGAAGATGGTTTCCAACCAAATGGAGTAACATTTTTATCTGTCATATCTGCTTGCCGCTATGCAGGTTTGATAGAAAAAGGTTTGGAGATTTTTCATTCCATGGTTAGGGATTTTAAGATCACGCCTGCACTTGCTCATTATGGTTGTGTGGTCGATCTACTTGGCCGCAGTGGATATTTAGATGAAGCTAGACAATTTATAAATTCTATGCCTTTTGAACCAGATGCAACGGTTTGGAGAGCCCTGCTTGGTGCTTGCCATGTTCATTCTAACGTCAAACTAGCTGCAGCCGTTTTTGAAAAGCTTATTGAATTGGAACCGATGAATGCAGCAAATTATATTATGCTATCCAACATATATGCTGCAGCAGGTCTTTGGTCAGAGGTTAGACTAGTAAGAACATGGCTGAAAGGGAAAGGTTTAAGGAAGTCTCCAGGAAATAGTTGGATCGTTATTAGATCCAAGGTTCACTCATTTACTGCAGGAGATACATCACATCCCCAATCCGATAAAATATATGCAACTTGGACTTCTTTATTGTCATTGATTAGAGAATCTGGATATGCTACTGATTTTCATTTGGTATTGCATGATGAAGGGGACTAGATTGGAATTCAGGGAATGTTCTGCAACAGCTAGAAGCTCTGTCCTGTGATTGGACTTTTCTGCCTCGAGCGAGAACTTGAAGCATTGGAATTATTTCCCTGAGCCCAGTACATGCTTCTGCCAGATTTTTTGGAATTTTGTCAGTACGTGCTTCTGCTAGTAATATTGCTTTGGCTTGAGTAAGAGTGAGTTCGAACAATTAGCCAAGATTACATGCTCTCAAGACAGCATTGACCAGGTTGATGGGCAAAGTGGCATATGATGAACCACTCCGGATCAAGTCTACCATTAATAAACAATGTACTGATACTTCTGGGCACGTGGAATCATACGAATACAGTTTATCAGTGTACATTTTGTAGCAGCTTAGGCTTATATTGCTTGCATGTATATAATTTTTAAACTAACGAACAATGCTTTCCACGGCTGTTTGGACCATGTAGATTAGATGTTCATCTTTTGTCTTTGCTCCCGTTGTCTATATTGCCTTTTTTCAATGGTACAATCTGGAAATTTAGCTCAACAAAATGGCTTCGGTGTACAAGTGCGGAGAAGGGTCAATCTTGGTCATGTTTGTATGGAGAGATTGCTTTTACAAAATGAACTTGTGACTTTCAAATCATAACAAAGCAACCTTGTGGCTACACCAATCCATCCTCACGCTAAGAATGTCAAAACTCAATGCAAAATGAAGTTGTCCCCTCGAATGCAAATTCTAATATCTATCGACTTTAAGCAATGTTTTTCTCGATTAATTTGTCATCTTGTGAACTCAAAACAAGCATGCGTTGTTTCCACTCATGAGAGTGCAGAGTCATTGCACCTGATCTCACTAGACAAAAGACAAAAGAAAGACCAGGAAACACTATGCGCTGAGTAAGGCAAACGAAAAGATTCCCCACCGGAGCAAAGGTCCAACAGCTAGGGGAATTGGCCGAGGGGCGTCCAATCAGGCATACCTTTTAAAGCCCAATGGGATGGACAGCAGGTTCCACATCACATCTCACTTTCACAGGACAAGAAATTCCTCGTATCCACGACTTATTCTCCGGTAAGCACTAAAGATTCGAAGGAATTCAAATCAAAAATATTTCCATTAAGTAAGTGCATAAAGAAAACTTAAGCATATGTAAATTGCAAGGATGGATGAAGGAAAAACAAATGAGATTGCATCACTGTTGTGACTAGCAATAAACAGCAGACTCATCACTTCAGCAAATCGTTCAACTGCAGTAGATATTATCCCATATGTCACGAACAAATAAATAACCGAGTGAAATATCTTATATTTGGGTGAATAGTAACGAGACCCTCTTGATCAAAGAACAAAATCCACTAAAGAAATAATTATTTTATTATTATTATTATTTCCTTCGACTTACCAATTAGTTTAATCTCATTCTATTCTTGCTAGAACTACATCGAGTTTAAACTAATTTCAAACTTTTTGTTCTCGCTGAGCAACAATCTGATCAAGTCGTAAGCCGTCAAGCCAAGCCTGCAATCTCACGTCACTGCATTCAATTTGCGGAATCGAGTTAGTTTGTGAGACTGGATTGGCAGCTATTCCTGGTGGGGGTTCCTTCAACACTGACTGAACCCATGACACTTCAGGCTTCTCTGCACGGTGAGCGGGACTGGATAACTGACACTCCACTGAGGAGATGTAGTGACTGATTCTAGGTGACATACTTCCGGTTGAGGAAGAACCAAGCGAAGCCTGCAAAGTAGGATGATTAGCATTCTTTGAAGGTAAGACTGGTTTGTTGATTGGACTGAACTTGCTTCGCTGCTGCTTAGGTTGACTTAGAATACCCAATTTATATGAGGGGAAGACCACCTTGAAGGTCTCTGCAGATGAAAGCTTGTCAAGGTTGGACAAGGAGAAATATTTGTAGAGTTGATACAGTTGTATGGCTCGGAGGTACAGGACATCTCATTCAGGAGCTGTTGCTGCTGATATTCATGATCCCACAATGTGTTAAGCTCCTCGTACGGAATGTCTCTTGCACTAAGAGCAGCTCTAAGATGGCTTGCTGGGAAGTGCGAGTCCCTGCCTAGGACATTTTGCTGAGGCTCAGACCTGGCAGAGTGAGACGTATTGCCCGAAGGAGATGAGGACAATGGAGAAAATGGGGCGGCAACCGTGGCCAAATGGGATCCAGGCAACGTTTTTTAGGCTGCAGGGGATGGCACTGAAAATGCATAAAGTGGCCTCAATTCCTCTGATGCGTGGGCAAAGAAGCACACACGACGTTTGCAGGTCATTCCATCCTTGCAAAATCGAGTTCTGTATTGGGCTGGGTGAAGCCAGCACTCAAAGATTCCATGAGCATATACACAAAAATCTCCATGCCCGCATGCCCCTTTCCTGTAATCTGGACATGGCACACGCCTGCATGCCCCCTTTGCAGGTCCTTTAGTTCATCTGGGTGAGAACACTGAGTCCAGTCATAGGTATAGGCCCTGGAACAAGGGCGGACCTTAAAAGAGAACATCCTAAACTCATCAGTAGTATAAGTATTGTTGTTGATGTCAAGAGGAGAGAGATCAACTGAATATGCCCTTCAACAGGGTAAACTTTTGCATCAAAAGGCTTGAAAGTATCTATCGAAGACAAAGAGAGAGGCAGCGAACTCGAACTCAAGCCGTCAATTGAAGCCTGCAGGATCCCTTTGACAGACAGAACCATCATTTCCCAAAAGTTCTTCAAGGTCGACCTTCGAAAAGGGAGAATTTGGGGGCGTAACAATGACATCAATCGGACGATGCCCACTTGCATCAATCGCATTAGGAACAGCACCAGCAAATAAAAGCAACTTGACAATATTGAAAGCGTTAAGGGATCCACCAGAAGCTGCCCAGTGAAGGGCAGTGCTCTTGTCCGGCCCGGAAGAGAAATTTACATCAATGTCAGGCAGGAGAAGTATAAGCTTCACAACATCAATGCTGCCATACTTAGCAGCAACCATTACCGGGGTCCTACGCTCTAGAATCATCTTTTTGGACAAACCGTCACGACCATACCAGATTCCAACCTCTCCAATCTCAGACTCACCACATAAAGAACACTTAAAACCTCCAACATCATTATCGGCTGCCAACTCAAGAAACGCGGAGAAAGAATGCGTTGTTGCTTCAAGCGAACCAAAATGAACCTTGCATTTCTTCGGTAAAGGAATTGCTTTATGGGGTAAATAGATCAGGGCCTCTAGCACTCTTCAATCAACTTAGAAACCAATGTGAAGATGAGACATCATATATCAGATATAGAATACACACAAAACAAACACAAGGAAACACTAGCAAGAATCAAATAAAAATTAGAACTTTAAGCTTGCAGTGAACAAGGAAACAACGACAAAACAAATGAGATACTCAAAAGAATATAGAGCAGTGGGGAAGAGGGGCAAACTGAGAGGGCTAAAGGAGACTCACCAGAGAAGGACAATTTGCAAAAGACACTATATGGAGGGATTCGGACATTTGGGTTGGTTGGTCTATATATAGAACAAAAAAAGAAAAAAAAAAAGAAGGCTGCAAAGTTCTGCAAGAAGGAAAAGTAAGTTTGTTTTTTATCGGATATTCTGATGTGGTGGAGGCGCAGAGGCCGAGAAATCTGCGGAATCCGGACAGGTAACATTTGCATTAACTTGAAGGATTCCATCAAGAAAGATTAAAGCTTTGACTGAAGCCAGAGATGGGAAAAGAAAGGGCCAAAAAAAAAAAAAAAACAAACGAAGCAACGAACAAATGTAAAATTTCATTGAAAGATAAAAGTTTTTTTGGGGGGGGGGGTTTGGGACACAAATGCTGTCTGCCTGTCGGTCAGCAATGTTTGTTTGTATTGTATTTGGCTGAGTGAGAAAAATAAATTATTTGCATTGTTACTATGGTCATAAGCAACAAACTTATATGTTTGTCTCTCTTCATGCAATATTCTTGCATGCGTGGTATTGTCAACAGCGTTTTTAAACCATTGAGAGGTCGTCTGTTCTGTGACATTTGGCGGAATCCTATTTCTTTTGTTGGAATCAGATAAAAAAAAAAAATTATTTGTGAGCCGTTTCATTGGCGTATAAATATCAGTTGTATACATTTGAACAACATGGTCAACAGAGACGAGTCGACTCTTCTTCTATATATATATATATATATATATATATATATGTATGTATATGTATGTATGTGGGGTTTTTGTTTTTTGTTTTTTTTAATCATTTTGGACCTACGACTAGAAGGTTAGGAAAAACTGAGCAATTTGGGCCCAGAAGACAAAACAAAACAAAACAACGTCGTCCATTTGCGCGTGGGCGGGCCGCACGGTCATCTACCAATCTTATCATATGCCAGTGACGAGCGCCTCTTCCCATCCCTAAGGCACAACGGCGGCGGCGGCGGCGCCAAATTCGAGTAAGTTTAACGGCGGACTTCACATCGCAGCGAAGAGAGATTTAAGAAGTGAGTGCACTGCAACAAGCTCACTGTAGATCTAAACCCACAATGTTCTACAGAGGAGGAGGAGGGTAAGTTACTTTCTTTTCTTTTTTATTTTTTCCTTTTGGGTTATTATTTTGCGATTGGGTTTTCTTGTGAGTTGGAGGGGGGGGCGCTGGTGGTATGGATTCAACTTGTGCTGGTATCTTACTTTGCTTCAGCTTCTATTAGCCTCTAAATTCGATGCCTTTTTTTTTTCTTTGTTGTTCGTTTTTTTTTTCCTGGGATTTTTTTTTGGGTACTCTTTGGTTACAGCTGAGAAGCTAGTTCGATGAGGATTTCATGTTTTTTGTTGTTATTGAGTGATTTCTGAATGAGAGTTTGTTCTAACGGAATAAATAAATAAATATAACGGAGGAGGAGGAGGAGGAGAAGTGTCTGTCTTCGGCCTTTATCTTAATCCCCATTTTTGAAATTTATGCAGTAAAATGAAAACATTCTATAATTATGGTATTGAAAAGAGTTCCAGAGCCCAAAAGATGGGCTCAAGTATCTGGTTAGTGTGTTCGATTGGGTGGAAAGTACAGAACAGGTATCAAGCTCTTGTAGTTATTCAGTGAGTGTCTCAATTTTACATATCTAACAATTCCCACTGGTTTGTTGTTCGATTTGATCTTCAATTTGCACAATTCAAGCCTCAACTCTTGCCTTGGAGTTATAGAGATAATGGATGATAATGATTCTCAACTATATATGATGACCTCTCTGGTCCTCTGAAATTTCAGATAAGCATCCATGGGAAATGATCAGGAGTGCAGGACTATTTGTTGGGGATAATTTATATTAGGGGAAAGAATGGAATTTATTGTCTGTGTTGCTTTGTTGAATTTCCATTTGGTTAAGCGAAGCATTATCATGGACTTTTTGATTACTCACTTTTAGCTTAGTATTGGACCTTCACTTTTTGTGTGAATAAGCCAGTTTCCTTTGATGGCTCATGCAGCCTGTTGGCTTCTATATGCCCACAGCACTCCCCAAGTTAATAAAGACTGCAAAGCTGCAATAAAGTGTAGCTTTATGCTTATTGTTAACTGCTAGAGATTAAGGATCACATCCAACTGCCAGATTGGATGTCTGATGCATTCTTGCTCCATGGCACCAAATGCTGTTTCTAAGTGGTGCCTTTTGAGCCTTGAGTTTTCATGTTATTTAGAAATGAATTTTAAAGTTTCAAAAGTAAATTGTAAATCCTTCATCATATGGTTGAATAAAGTAGCAATTCCATACATGTAATTTTGTGTATAAAGGAATGGTAGGTTACTAATTTTCTTTGTTCTTTGGATCCTCTTGGATATTAAAGTAGATACACTGATGGTGCTGATGGACGCGAAATGGGTGCAAAACGTCAGCGCCTTGCACCGCCTTATGACCAGGGTCCTTCATTCTATGGGACTCCATCTGGCTCAAGTTTTATGTACAATGCACCTGCTTATGGATATGTTGGCCAGCCTCCTCCTTTCCCTGTTGTCCGACTTCGTGGACTTCCTTTTGATTGCACAGAAACTGATGTTGCTGAGTTCTTCCGTGATCTGGATATTGTTGATGTTCTTTTTGTCCACAAGGGTGGGAAGTTCAGTGGTGAAGCGTTTTGTGTTCTAGGGTATCCTCTTCAGGTTGATTTTGCGCTACAGAAGAACAGGCAGAACATGGGTAGGCGATACGTCGAGGTTTTCAGGAGTAAGAGGCAAGAATATTACAAGGCAATAGCAAGCGAAGTTTCAGGTGGTTCACCAAGGCAAAGCGTCCCAAGGAGTAAATCTTATGATGAGGGAAAGGACTCAGCCGAACATACTGGGGTACTGCGACTGAGGGGACTGCCATTTTCAGCTGGCAAAGATGACATAATGGATTTCTTTAAAGATTTTGCGTTGACAGAAGAGTCGATTCAAATTACAATGAATTCAGAGGGGAGGCCAACTGGGGAAGCATTTGTAGAGTTTGCAAGCGCTGAAGATTCAAAAGCAGCGATGGCCAAGGATAGGATGACACTTGGGAGTCGTTACATTGAGTTGTTTCCCTCTTCCCTTGAGGATTTGGAGGAATCAGTTTCAAGAGGCCGGTGATTCATGTGTATCGTACCTTTGATTACTGTCCTTTAGTCTGTACTGCTTGCCATGTTTAACCTTGATCGCATTGTTTCAGTTTTGCTCGGCAAGTTCCTCTGGGACTCTTGCTAACTGTGTACCATTTGTCTGTTGCTCTGGACTTTGACACGGTACATCTTATCTAAATAACTCGATGTATCCTACGTTGTATTTCCACATTGTCTTGTCTGTCAATGTACCCCGTGGTTCTCCTGTTTGCATACGAGTCCAATGTTCATGGGTGTCACTTGGTACTCATGGAAATTAACTTTTGAAAGTTCACATTCTCATAGAAAGCGAGTAGCAAGTTGAAAGTGAATTGCAAGGGAAATGTATGAGCCACAATTTATGTTACATATATATTTTTCGATGTTTTTGATTTTATGAAAATAAAGAGACACAGAAACGAGAATCTAGATTCTTTGGAAGCCAAGTGGGCTGAGACGAAATCCTTTTTAAGAGTTTTACCATCAAATTCAAAGACAGCAAGTTGGGAAGTTGATTAAATTTGTGAGTTCTTTTTATTGCCAAGTAAAAAATCTAAGTTGTTTGACATTAAAGTATCTTAAAGAATTGAGAAGGAAATTGTTTGAAAGAAAATTGGATGGATCACCTTATCCACAAAGCATGGATCATCTGAACTTGATTGGTCCATGTGCTTTTATCTTGTTCAACAACCCAAAAAAAAAAAAAAAACAGAGAGAGAAAAAGGCATTTGAAACTTTGGACAGTGGAGCCACGTGCACAAGTAAACTCTTCTTTTAGGATCCCCTGAACAGAATCTGCAAAATGTTCCATCAAAAAGGATGAAAAAAGAGTATGTGTATGGACAGATTAATAGACATGTGCATATAAAAGTGTCTGACTAGCCAGGTGAAGCTAATTTATTGGACTGTGAGACAAATCACGCGCCCATCTTTCAACCCTTTTGTCCTTCCTAACGGTGACCTTAGAATCTTTGATACGTATGAAGCCAGTGCAGTAGACTATATGAAGATTTATTTATTATATATATATATATATTAAAATAAAAAAGACAAATGTAAATAATCTAAACGGTGAGTCTTAACCATCAACTGCCCCTGCAGCACAAAGATTTAGCACGTCTCTTTTGCTTTATTTTGATTAGGGCAGCCATCAAATTAGCCAACAAAGTATTGTAAATTAAAAGGGTGGGGGAGATACTAACTTATGGTCACTTAATTACACTGTAATGAAAGTAATTAATGTATGACATCTCAATCCCACTTGTACCATTATCTAAATAGTAAATTGGTATTAAAGAAAATATGAAAAAAAGCTCAATATGGTAAAACAGGAGGAGAACATGATTGTTCTTAATGAATGCCACTAATATTTGTGGGGGGTTTTTTTGGTACTAAAATAATTGACTAACGTTCGCAAAAAGTAGAACAGTAATCGGACAGAAAGGGTGGAAGAAGGGGGGGGGAGAGAGAGAGAGAGAGAGAGAGAGAGAAACGCATAGAAGAAAAACAAAATATAACTTATCAAAGGGCTAATTCAAAGGGGGTAGAAAAAAATGTATCCATTTTCTTGATCCTTGATTGAAGTAACAAAACGCGTGAGGATGTGAGCCAAGTTTAAAAATTTCTTTTCTCCATCTTCCATTCCTTCCTCTCTCTCTCTCTCTCTCTCTCTCTCTCTCTCTCTATATATATATATATATATAATCACTTTCCCTTTTCTAATAAAAAATTTAATAATTTTCCTTTTTCCAGAGAAAATAATAATTATATAGATTCACTAAATCTGGAAGAGGATCGGTTCAACCTTTTATGTCTAATTCCCCGTCTCCCAAAACTAGGGCAGCCGGAGTATTTTGTCAACTAAATCTTCAATTAAGGCATGAGAAACGCCTCTCTCTCTCTCTCTGTCTCTGCGGCTTTGTCTTAGGTTTTACTTTGTACAGACTTTGGCAGTTCCCAAAGGCTCTATCTTTCTTTCCAATGGCTCCATCCGGTCGAAGTAGAAGAAAAGTGACACCAAGAACAAGAAGAACCCATCCCAAGAAGAAGCAGCAGCAGCTTGTAAAGCCTAAGATTGTTCAGGAAGAGTTGGCAGTTGATCCCTCCTGCACTGCAACTTCCAAATCCCATGCCAGTGATTGTTCAAAGACGGGTGCCTTTGATTTTGAGAGCTCTGATGATATTGCTTCGAGTGCCTGCTCTACACCTAAAGCTCAGAGATTTCGGATACCGGAGGTTGCAACTTGCCCACCGGCACCAATGAAGAAAAGAATGATCCCAAATCGCTCATTGCAGAGGAGACCGATCGCTTTCTTTGCTCCTCCTGATTTAGAGCTCTTCTTCTTCTTTGCACTTTAGCGATGTCTCTGTCTGAAATGCTCGTTCATAGGGTAAGAAAAATCATGGTCATTTCAATATTTACAGAGGTGATCTTTTATTAATTTCTATGGATTGTAGTCTCTGTGCGTGTGCGTGTTTTTTTTTGTTTTTTTTTTTTTTGCATTTGGTTATAAAGGCATGGTGGGATAGTTTGAGGCTTTCAAGTGAGTGATCTTAGCCATTCTAACTTTTATCCACCTCTCTTTTGTTTATTTTAGTTAATCCGTAAATCTGTAGGGCACTCACTTACTGCCAAATTTGGCTGCGTTTGTCCCACTAAATTTTAGCCTCATGCTTACAATTTCCATTAGTTTTTTATATTTACTGCTGACATTCAAGTTTCAGAGATGCAAAAGTGGCTTGATACGAGGTTTGTGAGTGTGATTTTAGTGTACAATTATCAGTTTTTTGTTGTTTCGTTAACTTGAGAGAGTGAAAGCATGACATCTGTTTATGTGTAAAGGGCAAAGTGTGTGCTCTCCTCCTCCTCCTCCTGCTTCTTCTTCCTGTCCTTAGTTGCACCGACCGATTGTCAACACTAGATTTAGAACACTTATCCCCTATGAAATGCTTTGACAAATTGCACTTAAGATACTATCATGTAGCTTTTTGGTTAATCAGTGTTTTTCTATGGTTTCCTTTTCAAGTAGCATAAGTTTATTTTGTTATTGTCATGAGTTATCCACTAATCAAAATGTGCCCCCACTAATAAATTGGCTCAGTTGATGGCTAGAGGAGGAATACCAAAGGGGCCATCCAACACCTCAGGCACCGCCTATGATTTGCAATCATGCTATCTTCACCTATCTGAATAAGGACATCCATACAAGTTATTCCCTTGATCCACTCTCAGAGTGTCCACTCCAGCGTATGAATATGATTTGCGATTGGGTTTCTTCCACCCCAACAATTTTTTTGGGTATGGCCTGTGCTTGCAGCATAACCTTTTCTGAGTGGAAGCAGCAAAAGCATAGCTGAAATTAGAGTGTTTAAGTTTTTTTTTATTGCCCCTTTTCAACACAATTGGAAACACAAAAGTGGACTGGAGACTGGAGAGGATGGTGTTGTTTTTCCCTCCTTTTCTATTCTGCGGATGGGATCATGTTGTCAGATTGTGGCCAGCGGGTGTCTGAGCTCAGCATTGACAAAGGGAATCCAATGACGTATAGACCTAGCGCGGATTGTGATCATTGCCTTCGCTGAGAATCTGAAGAAGTGCATTAATTTTTTTTTCCCCCTCAATTATAAGACTTTATTATTCATTTAGAATTTAATGTTGGACACCTTTATTTATTTATTGTGCTTTGTCGCATATTATTATGTTGCCAAATTATTACAGCAGCATCAGAGTTTTTCTTCAACTCGTTCTCATTCTAAGCAGCAAATGATTATGCTACAGTGTCAGAATGACGATTTCTACTGTAATCTGTGAGCCTAGAGTTTAAGTCCTTCCATAAAATAGGGTCTTAAATTTTTGGGGGAATTGTTGTTTTATTATTACATTTAAACACTTAACCTGATATGAAGCTGGCTCAAACCATGTAGGCTGGTACCAGCACACTTTGTCAAAGTGTGCATTTTCTTTCTCATTGCTATGAGCGAAATAAAGTATTACAAAGACCATAGAGTAGTAAAAAAAACGAATTGATATAGCAAAGCTTGTCGCTACCCTTCCTTTCTTTTTTCTTTTTTCTTTTTTTTTTTTAATGAAGTGGGAATGATAACTCAATATTAAGGTCCATCCAGTTTTGGCACTGTCTGCTGCGCTTGATTGTTTTTTCCTTTTAATGAAACATCTATTCAAAATAAAAAAAAGGTCCTTACTTTTTTTTGAACTCCCAAAAGAGAGAGAGAGAGAGAGAGAGAGAGAGAGAGAGAGCTTACTTGGTATATAGGTTAACCGTAGGAGAAATTGGACATGTGACCATGTGACAATCCATAGCCTTGAGGTCTTCCTTCCTTACTACTACTAGACTATCCATGAGTACTTGGACATTGGATAACCGGTGATGACAGTATTTCTATTCTTTAGTGATGATGGTATGCAATTGGGTCGGTGCCAATGCCATGGCCAAAATTAATCTTTTATCCCTAAGTAAAATAACTTCAGTTCTTTCATGCATACATATATCTTGTAGAGTTGCCATATGCAGACCACTGCCTAGGTGCATTATGAGATGAGAAGAAATTAAAAAAAAAAAAAAAACAGAGAGAGAGAGAGAGAGAGAGAGAGGTTGCAGTACATGGCGAAAGCTTTGCCTTTCAACATCTCCTATGTTGGAGCTTTTGGGGATAAAATTAATAATCGTAGAAGAAATGTGAAGCACTTATCAGAACTCCCTCTTCTTCAAATGATAAGGTACCTTTTCCTTCCCATATCAGAAATCTCTTCCTGACTCCCCTGGTCCCTTCTTTGTTAGGCATGATGATGACGCCTTGCATGTTCATACACGAGCTGGCTGTCATGGGCATACATAACTTTCTTGAATGTACACAGCCGGATTAACTGAGGATTATAATCTCTTTCGTCCGGCCATGTGCAGCCATGTCTGTCGTGAATGTTTTAGGTTATGTACAACTAAAAACCAATCGCACACCCCGAACATACGTGTGAAATTGTGAATTGTGAAGTATTACTCATATATATATATATATATATTATTTTATTTTATTTTTCAATAGAGATTTCAATTTATTGAACAGTGATTTAAAATAATAGCATACGGCGCGCGCATGTGTGTGTGTGTGTGTGTACGTACGAGAGAGCCAAGAAAAAGAGAAATAATTAAGACTTTGGAATGAGGACTGATGGAATCGATTGCATCGTCCTTTATCTTGGTTTCTAAAGAAAAAACCAAGGCAAGGAATATTGACGCGTCCCTCTAAGCTCCTGAAGTTATTAATAATATATTATATCCACCATAGAAACTCTGCTCTGTTTACTGTAGCTAACCTGCTTCTATTGGCAGGACTTTTTCTAGAATCCGAGGTTGCCTCTCTCTCCCCTTTCACAAAGGAGACAGTAGATGGTAGATAAAACTTCTTTTTTCAACTTTCAAGTCAAACTAATTACAGCCTTTTTACTTTAGTGCTCAGCCACGTTTATTTTAGAGTCTTATTAGGTAGACGAGACAAGATTCAATATTCAAATAATAATTTAGATCCCATCCGATTTATTCCGTCCACTCATATCTTATCCACCAAACATTTTTGTGGGGTTTCTTTTTTTGTTTTGTTTGTTTTTGAAATGTTTTCTTTTTGGCGTACAGGTTTGACATTAACAAAATTAACTATCCATTGAAATGTGTTGCAGGGACCAATCACTGATGTTAAGGACTTAGTATGAGAGGAATCCTAGGCTTTGCTCACAAAAGGTATATCGTTTGTATCCAAACGAAGGAAAGAGTGTCAATCATTCAAGTTTCAAAGATTCAATGTTGCTGGTTCGTTAGTAGGAGAGGAATCCTAGACTTTTTGCTCACATTCTTACCTTTCTATGTTTGCTTATTGGGAGGGGACGCATAATGTTTCCGTGTTAAAATTATGGTAATCTTGAGTGCAATTACACTGCATAAATTAAGCTGAAACAGATGGCTTATCTTGGGAACCCTCGATAGAACATAGCCTTAATAAAGAAGCCAGTATGTGTCGGAAATTTATGCTTACAAATATGCTTGTTGCTGTCCTTTTTTGCTTAACTAAAGCCATGCGTGCGTGCGTGGCAATGGCAAGGAAGGACAAGCTGGATAGTGTTGTCCCTAGCACATCCAATATCTTCAACAATGGCAATCACTCTGGTAATTTAGACATCTAAAAGAGGGAGAGTGGAAACCGGGGGTCCATGACCTGCGGCTTTTTTCGATATTGAAGTCATGTTTGAACGGTTCATGACTCGTCAATGTTCTGATTGAGTGCTGCACGTGTTTCAATCGAGGCAGGACAGGGGCATTCCAATCTCAAACTGGCCGACGATATGTTAAAGGGCTAAGCCCAGTTCACTTGTGACCTTAGAAGTTCAAACATTAAAAATAATAAAAAATAAAAAATAAAAAATAAAAGGATACGTCAGCCATGACTCCGATCTAAGCATCTAAAATCCAAAGGCTTGTCCCATTGGGCAAATCTTCTTTGGATCCAAAACAGGCCATTAAGAAGAGAAACAAAGAAAATGGCATAATTGGTGTCCAATTGTTCACAACTGATGTATTTTTTATTTTTTATTTTTGTTTTTTGAAAACCCCGATAAAGGACAAAATAAAAAAAGAAGATATTTATTTTTGGAATAAAATTACGAGGCAAGTAGGTTGTCCCATTACCTAAAAATTGCACCAATCGTCACCACACACGTTTGGAAGGTGTCCTCTACACCTACATTCACAGGACAGATTTATATCTTCACCAAATTAGTTAGTGTGATTTAACTTTAAATTTAAATGTCGTTTAGATAGCATTAATCACATGCATTTGTTTATTAATTGGATCCAAGTAATTGTTCACATAAAGAACTCATTCATAAGATTAAACATCACATCACATCACATCAATTATGCTGTTAAACTATTGAATTTGAACATTTTCTTAGTCTTAATTTGGTATTAGACAATGGTTAATCGAACAATAATGTTAACCATCTTCTTCTTCCTTTTTTTTTTAATATATATATATATATATATATATTAAAAAATCAATCAATTGAAGTATAAATTATATAATAAGAATAATTATTTTTTAAAATAAAAATAAAAATGAAAATTAAAAGTTTTAATTTATTGGAATACCCTGGAATGCACCCAAAAATTTACTGGCCTTTTACCGAGTTGTCAACACCTACTACCAGTTGTGCGGTTGTTAGACGGCCAATGTCCACGTGCTGTCCCCCCGAGCCGTGCACGCTAATTCACAATGAATTATTTAATTCAACCTCAAATTGCGTCGGTCGAAATGCTACGTGCTCGATTCTCAGCTGTTGTGGTCCCCACTTGAAGCCACGCGTTTCTCTTGTATTTGCCAGTCAAGTGTGGGTCACGTGGGTCTTAATCCTTCTCCACTAACCTTTGCAAATTTCAACCCGAGTCAACCGCCACAGTCCACTTGACGTAAACCGGCACCGGTCCTCTCATCAGCAACTCGGTGAATAGTCCCACGGCATCGTCTGAAATTTTTGTTATGTTCTCCCCCAACCACTCCCCCCTACCCACCCGACCGTGTCTCGTCTATGGAGTCACGTTTTTCGTTATCCATCCTCTGATAAACCCTAAACCCTTATTGAATCGTGGAATGTTAGATTAATCATTCATTCTAGATAGATTTGTGATTTTGTTCGTCCGTTTAACCGCTCACTTTCCACCTATAAAAAACAAGTAGAGTTCGCATAAAATAATAAAAAATAATAATAATAATAATAAATATATATATATATATATATATATATATATATTTAGCTTAATCCACTTGACACAGTCTAACTTAATAACAGGTCTTAACTAAATTATTTTATTTAATTTTTGTTTTCTTCTTTCTTTCTTTTTTTCTAGTTTGTGTCAAGTAGTGTATCGTCACCTTACCCCCCCTTTTTTTATTTAATTATTTATCTATCTTTTGTTCAATGAAATGAGAAAGTAATAATGGTATCTTATACTTATATAAAAGAAAATTGTGTACGAAAAGTTATTAAATGCGTATAAAAATGGTTTGATCGACTCCTATACTACTACTTGATCATGATATATATTTTGATAGTGTATCATTAATTTAAGTATAAGTATATACTGGTTCATGTCAAAAAAAAAAAAAAGAAAAGAAAAAAAAGACAGATGTTCAAATGTTTGGGGACTCCCAACCTCCAAAATTATTCCCAGAATTGAAATTTCAGTTGTTACAAGATTTATATATAACAACAAATCATGTCATTACAAAAGTTATTCTTGTTCCACGGAGAGAGAAAGTGAGAGCGAGAGAGAGAGAGAGAGACCACAGTATGACTGTGTTATTATCTTTTTCAACGATGATTAGACCAATCAATCAATCAAAAAAGAAAAAATAAATGAAGAATATCGACATCAAATGTGGCATCCGAGTCTTCCCAGAGTCAAAATGAAGCCAATCACATTAAATACCAGCCAGGACAATCGTTGGGGGGTGGGGTGTCAAGCACGTGCACACAAGGGAACGGGAGAGAGAGACATGGGAGAAGCTGTTTAGAGTGTAATAACACTTTTGATATTACTATTATAACGCTGTAGTTTTAGTAAGATTATTTAATAATTTATAATTTTATTAAATTAATAAAATATTATATAATAATTTAAAAAATAAAAAATGAATAAAATTTTTTAGATAATAAAAAAAAATTAATTTTATCAAAACAATAAAGTTGTAAAAAATTAAACTATATTAATATAATTATTTTAATTATAAACGTGGTAAATTCTTAATGTGAAATAATTATCATTTCCCCGAAGTTGGTAGCGGGTGGGGAGGCAGCCGTCTCCACGTAGCACTCTCATAAAAAAAAAAAAAAACCGTACGTGGAAGACCCCAGGGGTGAACATATCATGGCCCTCTGTCCGAGAATATTTATATTTTTTTGTTATAACTATTTTAAAAATAAAGACATAAAGAAGAACAAGAGCAAGGGGAAAGGGGGGGAAGAGGGAAAGGAGAAAAGGGGAAGCCTGCCGCTCTCTCGCTCTTTTTCTTTCGAGTGCGCTTACGACTTCCGATTATTTTGCACTTACACTGTCCCCACCCCCCACCCCAACCAACCAAAACAAAAACAAAAAACAGTACAGCTCCACCCGATTCTCCCTCTAACACCACATCCATTTATATTCTCTCTCTCTCTCTCTCTCTCTCTCTCTATATATATATATATATACACACGATTGTACGCCCAAATCCCCAGAATTTAAGGGTTTTGTTCCCTTCCTTCCTTTTTATTGGCTACTCCTGTAATGTAAGTCTCTTAGTTTATATCTCTCTCCACCCTCTCTCTCTCTCTCTCTCTTTCTCATTTAATTTTTTCTTGGGTCTTTCTAGATTCTTCTTCTCCTTCTTCATTATCAATTTTTGCTTTTTTTTTTTTTTTTTGCAATTTCTAGTATTTGGTTGTAGTTTCTGTTCCCTAAATATTGTTTCTCTCTCTTTTTTCGAATTTGGGGTTTCTGGATTGCGTCCAATTGTTTCTTGGACTCGGATCGTGTGGTTGATTCGCGGAGTTTCGTTGGGATCCTGCGATTTGCGTTTTGGAGGATTCCTTTTTCTTTTGGGTGCTGAATTCCCGAATTTGTTTAAGGAATTCGAGTTGGTTTTGTCTTTTTGGTTTCCAAGGACGTATCTTCTTTTCCTTAATTTATTTTAAGGCAAAGTGTGTTTGAGCTTGGGTTAGAAGAAGTTTGATCTTTGTGGCGGCTTGGAAATTTTCTGCAAGTATTCTTTTCCTTAAATCATATCACCTCTGTTGCTATGGTTTACTGAATTTTGTTTGGATCTTTTGGTTCTGTCTCCCTTTGTATTTGTTTTTGCCTCATTTTACTTTCATGGTCCTTTTCTTTTCAGCGTTTTGCAGTTTATCTGTGCGCTCAGATATTGTTCTGTTGTTGTTTGTTACGCATTAACTATTAGATTGCTGAACCACGTGGCATGGAGGAGAAATTTTTGCTGCCAGCTACTGACTATAGTGAGTGGAATTTTTTTTTTTTTTTTAATAACCTGTTAGCCCATGGCCATCATTTGCGTTATTTTTTATCCCTCCTTTATAATCTAACATCAAGTCAATTTCTTTCCGCGTTTGGCAGAGAAATAAGGATCAAAGCAATTGCAAAAAAACAAGAAGAAATTAGAAGGCATGCAGTCAAGAACTAATGGTGCAAGTCGACTAGAACAGGGTACTGATGTTGTTCAACCGTATACTGTTCATCCCGAACACTGGTGGCGCGGCATTGAGTATACTGCTATTTCTCCGGCTGTGGCGCGGCCTAACTCATCTTCACCAGAAGGCGACGATGGCTCAGAGTCCAATGGCGATCAAACTTTGTCAGATAGTAGGCTGAATGACGAAGTTGATGGTGCTACCAAAGAATCCCAAGGCACTGCATCTTCACTATCAGGTACTCGCAACTGTTAGATAATTTAAGGTACATGGAATGATAATGCTTTCTCTTAGTTAATATACAAGAAGTAACACAATGTTTCTTTTCATTCCATTTGCATCTTTTTCTTTTATCCTCTATCAATCTTTTTGTCATTAGGCTTCATTTGTGGTTAATATCGTAATGGTTAAATCTCTCTTGTTAAAACAAATTCAAACATAGTTCCATCATAGCTTCATTTATCGCTGGAGAAATAAATGGAGGATTCTTCACATTGAAACTCTCCTGTAGCTGATATTAAAAGACATTTGAGAAAAACCCTTTTGTTCTTTAGAATATCCCTGTGTAGTGCTACTTTTAGTTTCCATAAATAGGATCACATCACTTCCTGCTCAGTTTTGATTTTGACAACTGAAACTTTATTGATTCTTTAAAACAAAAAAAGTTTATGCAATTGTCTTCGTAGTTCTAAAAATCTTTTTGTTCCATCATGCCTTAAAAAATATGTTCATGGATTTCGGATTTTTAATGCTTTATGCAGTACTTTTAGAGCTGCTTCACACTCTTTTACTGGTGCTGGAATTGCTGCAAAATGTTATGTATAGACTTGGATCTCACTTTCAGTTCACAATTTGATTTGTGTGGCATGTCAAACTTCAACAGGATTTGTGTTACTTGCCCCTGTGCAATGTGGATATGTTTAGCCTGAGAGCTTTTTGCTGCAACTTTGTTCAATGTGAAGCTTCTTTATCTTCTTCTGGAAAGTTAGATGCTAATAAATTTCTCGCCACAAAATTGTCTAGGGAATCGTGGACCAGAACAGCAAAACCTGCATCATGTTGTTTCGAGCATGGCTACAATGCATGATGAGTGCATTGCACAACCTCCACAGTTAGAACTTGTTGGCCACTCCATTGTAAGTTTTTCCTTCCTAAATCTGCTTTCTTCCAAAAATTCTCTTGTTTTTAGCTTATGGGGCTGACGATTGACTGCCTCTCTCACCCAAGAGGCTGCAATTATTGTGTTACAAGCTTACTATTTCCTTGTAGCAGAAGGGATTCCTAGTTTTCTTGCAACTTTTTTGCAGGCATGTGCTTCAAATCCTTATCAGGATCTGTATTATGGGCAAATGCTAGCTTATGGACATCAGCCTATGGTATGTGATCTTGATTCCTTTGTACTTGTACTCCAAAACTATGATGATGGTCTTACCCTTAGCTTGATCTTAATACTTTCCTGCTGTGCTTAACACTTCCAATACAAAAACCAAAGGATTGTAACCAAATGATATCCTTGGTTACTTGTTACATCTAAAGCTTCTCATTAAGTGTGAGTATCTGTTTCGAAGTTTAAGGTTTTGTTTATTTGTAAATGTTCTCGTATGGTTTAGTGAAAGTGATGTTTTTTCCTTTCCTGTCTGTTCTTGTTCTGAGAAGAATAGTATCACTACATTTTAGTTACCTCCAAGTCCTTGACTTTCCTTCTGTTTTCTATATGTAGGTAACTATCTAATAATTCTGTCCCTGTGATGTTCAGGGTTATCCCCATCTCATTGGAGTGCCTCATGCTAGAATGCCTTTGCCACTTGAGATGGCCCAGGAGCCCGTTTATGTGAATGCTAAGCAATACCAAGGAATTCTAAGACGAAGACAAGCACGTGCAAAAGCAGAGGCTGCAAAGAAGCTGATAAAGATTAGAAAGGTAGGGCCTTAAGTCCCATAGTTATGTTGGTATAGATTTACTCCCTCCTTGCATAAATTGATTCTGGCCATCGTTGTGTAATATTTTGGATCACAGGTCAATACATTATACATGTGGAGAGTATTTATCTTCATTATTTTTGTTTGTTTAAGCTGTATTTTTTTTTACCCCTATTTTAGCTAAATCAGGTTGCTGTCAGGTTGCCTTGTCTTATGTGTGGCTTGTACTTTGATCAGTGTTTGCTTTTTGAGGTTTGCTAATTAAAAGTAAATTCCCATTTGGCCCATTTATAAGTTGAAGTCCCGGGATCCAGTTTTTGTTATGGATTTGCCTGTGCTTATGGAAGACACTGTGAGATATAACCTACTGAAATTTAGCCGCGTCAATTTTGGTTTTCTCCAGCCATATCTTCATGAATCTCGACACCAGCATGCTATGAGAAGGGCAAGGAGTACTGGAGGACGTTTTGCAAAGAAAACTGATGATACTTCCAAGCAGACAGCAGCTGAACAAAAGGTTGATGGCTCTGGTCCAACTCCCTCATCTCAGTCTGGCAGTTCATCTGGCTCTGAGGCCATGCCTTCCGACTCAGCTGAAACCAGGAATTATGCTAATGGTCAAAAAGGAACAGGAGCATGTATGGTGTCTGGCACTTTTGAAACACACAAGTACACAAATGGAGATGGCCTTTACCGGAATCAGATTGACATGCAGAATCCTACATATCATTTGCACTTGATCGGACATGGAAAAGACCGTGACTACACAGCCCACCAACAAGGTAGCATTTCTTCTAATCCCCAGTCTCCGCTGTTCTAAGCGGCTGCCCAGATGGACGAAGAGAGTTGGCTCCTCTTGTTATCTGGTGACCGCATACTTGGCAATGTTGCCAGGCGGCAAATCATTCTTGGCTTTGTTTGTTGCTTAGGGCTTGGATGGTTAGAGGGAAAGAGATGGTGAACTGGTTGTTGGCTTTCTGTTGAGCCTGCAAAGTGCCATGCTTCATTCCATCATTTTCCCACCTTGTTTTGATCTGTACATAAAAGTGTGAAACTAACTCAAGTAGAAACTCGTGAGGATACATTTTAAACAGCTTGACAGCTCTTATCTTTTTGATTCAGAACTTGTCTTCTTTTCTTAAAATTCTTTGTTTTCCAGGTGCTCTTTCTTCTCCGGTGCTCATCTCATGGTGACAGATTATTCATTCACCATGAAATGGCTGTTGTTGAAAGCATGTGCTGCTCCAACTCCAAGCTTGTCTTGAGTTTCTTTTATATCACCGTGACAGCTTAATGACGAATCATTATTAAGATAACCTTGGCAGTGAAACTTTAGCAGGAAGAATTATGAATTAATCAATTTATTTGCCCGTCTAATCAGCTAGGCTACCCGATATAGCGACGGCCAAAAATTCTATAAATTTAGATGAACCAACTAAATTATGTCTATCGGATCACCCTTACATCCGGCCAAAATATAGCTGTTTATCCTTTTCTGCTTAAATCTTTACCAAGCAAAACAAAAGATCCAGCAAACCTTCCCTGGCAGAAGAATCTGACTATTTTAAAACTGATTTGTCAGCAATATTAAAGAAACCCAATATATCTCTGTGGCCTATAACAAGCATCCTACAATTATGGAAATCTATTCTCACACAGATCCGCAGGATAAATGGACCGATTTATGTTTATCTTTTACCATTTTATTACGCAGTTTTACGCTCAAAATTAAAGATCAAAGCCCAACTGAAATTTTCTTCTAAGAAAGGTCTTATATGCCTTTTCCTTCGTATGGTATATGCTCTACCATCAGATGGGACCTTGATGCCGTTGATGAGTGTCCTCGATGTTTCCAACATCTTCATTCCCATCATGCTCTAAGATGATATCCCCAGCTGTGCTATCTGCTGGAGACATTTTCCCCGAGTCTGATTTGCTTCTGTTGGCAAAATTGTTGGAATCTGTGGCATTAGCCACAGTTTCCTGCTTTTCAATCATTCCTGATAGTGCTAAACTTGGAGACCACTCAAGAACATCATCAATTATGTTATACACACGCTTCTGATACCTGCAGGGATGTAGAAGGCACTTCATAAAAATGCAGTGCAAAAGAGCTCCTTGGTCTCCCTTGTGGGTGTGTGCATGAATGGTGTGGAAAGAAGGGGGAAAAAGAAAAACACCGGAAGAGGAAGGAGAGGGGTTCAAGCAAAGCTAGGAATGGTGAAAAACAGGAAAGCAAGGAGCATGGTGCACCAAAAGAACTGACCTAGCTCTAGCAGCTTCATCAGGAGCATGGTGTCTAAGCAGTAATATGACCAGAACTGCCACTACAGCATAGAAAACTCTCTTTGTCCATGTCGGTTGCTCCTCCTCATCTTTCTTGGGCCAGAAGCGGAATAATTCTCTCAATGTAGCTTCTTCAGCAAGGATGTTAGGAAAAAACCAAATGCGCTTTCCAAGAATGATATATAAGGCACCAAACACCGAGGCTCTCACTGCCAATCAGACAGAACACATCAATAACCTCATACTAACATCATGAGAAATTGATTGAAACCATCTACTAAAAACTGGCCAAGAAATATAGATGTGCACTCACAAAAAAATATATGCATGCATAAGGAACATACGAAAACTTATGTAAATAAGTCAAGATGATTGAGGGATCTATGAAAATTTTGATGAATTTTCCTTGCTGTTACTGCCCTAGCCCTTCAGATAGGGTGCAAGAGTTCAACAAACAGGCAGGTTGGACAGTTTCAAACCTTCATACAGGAAAGTTTTCCATGCCCCCCGCCCCGCGGGGGGGGGGGGAGTGGACAGAGAGAGCTTAACAAAAAAATATATGAGATCTCCTTATGAACATAGAGCATGTATAAATTAGTCCCTGTATGTTCACTCCACACACAAGCTATGGCATGGAAATTGCAAGTACATATAATTAACTGAGATCCATTGTAATCATTCCCCCCAACCCCTTTTCCTGGTGGAATTCTCAGCAAGATAATGGGGAGTTTTAGGTGAAAAAAAGGAAAGAACAACCGGCATAAGTTGCATGACAACCAGATACGAAAGAAAGTCGCATTGCATATAAGCACAAGGTTGCAATTCTCAAGAACAAAATAAACAGGTAGCAAAACATACATATCTGGATTTACAAACAGCAGAACATCATTAAATTTTTCCAACCCCAGTCTGTAACCATGTGACTGTTGACCGCAAACAGGAAATACAGCCAACCAGGGATTGAGTAGTAGTATACTCAATACGGGTAGAATAAACAATAAAGCCAGAGTACAAAGTGCACAGAGTGGTACTTACCTAAAAGCAAGGAGAGAATTAGCAAAAGAACCCCCGCACATATGTAGAGAATCATTAGCTTGCACCAATGGGGATACACAGGAAACAAGCAAATTGCTAGAGTCAACACAGGCCAAAAAAATGAGAGAATTGTTTGCCACAGAGGATGTCGTTTTACAAATGTCCAAGCAAAAAAGGAATCATTGTCTGAAAAGAATTGCTCCTATGAAAATAGTATGAAAAGTAAGCATCTTATTCCATCAGTTGCAAGAACAATTAACACAACCAAGTGCCAAAAACAAAAATCTTACAGGGAATATCTCTAAATGTGCAGGCCACGTAGATAACTTCTTTTTGCCAGGACGAAGAGTTTTGACCACACGATCACAGCGTACCAAAAGGTTCTTCCTCAATAATATGTTGGCAATTTCTTCAACCTCCAAGTTTCTATTTGATTCCAATATATCTTTAACCTCTGGATGATTTTTCAGAAAACTAACAAAATCCTTCCCCCTAAAATATTCAACACGTGTCTCCTGTAAAACAGCCCACCGAGATACCAAATTTTTGTTGTCTCTCACCTTCTCGGCAAACAACTGAAACACATCCTTCTTCAAAGCTTGTTTCTAAATGGGAAAACAAGCACACACAATAAGCTCATACACAAAACAATCAGTCATAGAGAATCCCAATAATCACTGCACAATAACCTAAATCAAGGGCCACAAGAATTGAAGAGGACAAAAGCAATTGTTTTTTTGACATTATACACTGCTGCTACAAAGGCATTTAAAAAATTACATTGCTTCAAACTTGGGCCACTGGCGGTGTTCCGACCTATTCAAGCTCTTTACTTTATCCATTTTCTTTTTCTAAAAAGCTCAGTGAGCGATTGAAAGGGAAAGCCAGGGTAATCTAGTTAACACTTTCGCTTCTAGTATAAAAAGTAAAAAAATTTAGACAAACCAACGTGAAAAATAAAAAAAATAAATAAATAAAAAGAAACTTTAGAACAAAGGATTGATGAAATTCGTTAGTTCCAATATTAAACAGTATGTTTCAATCAGAAACTCAATGAGAGAATGTCACATTTTCCATCTAAGCCTTCAATCGATACGTATGCAAACGCAAGTACATTGTTTTACTGCATATGAGTGTGTGTGTGTGTGTGTGTGCGTGAAAAATTAAAAGGTAAAGAAGCAAAACCCTAGATCAAGGGAAATGGAAAAGGAGAGAGAAATAGGCAAACCCTAGGAGGAGTATCAGAGTTGGGATCTCTGGTGCCGTTTTGAACGGCTCCTCCTGGTGATCTTCGCACTCTTTTCTTCTCAGCTCCACCGGATTTCTTCATCTCTCTCACTCTCTCTCTATCTATCTTTGTGTCTAATGTCTGATATTTTCTCTTCTGATTTTCCGATGTTTTCTCTGATTTTGTGCGCGCGCGTGTGTATGTCTTTTTATATATATATATATATATATATATAAAAAAAAGCTTTTCTATTTGTGTGCGCAGAAGGTTAGGATTGTAATAATGACACGCCTTTTAAGAATGGGATTAACTGACTTGTAGCTGCTGAGTGTCCGAGTGATTGGGGTTGCCTTGTATTAACCAATGGTATCCTGCCATGTTCGCATAATTCACGTTGGCCCCAAAAGTCGAACAAAAAAAAAAACATACGTTCTATATATATATACACTGGAATATAAAAGTAAGATTTTTCTTTAAAAGTGTTCCAACTAGTGTGCCATCATTATCTCCTGGGATCCTTACAGTGCCCGTCTTTACTTGGAATGAACACTACTATAGACCAATGTTGTACTAATATCGCTTAATCATCGGAGATATCGCACCCCAACATTCCTTCCCATCAACGGTCTTTGGAAAAGATTAAAACCTGATCATATAATCCCATTTCAGGACTTTTAACAAAAAAAAAAAAAAAAAAAAAAAAGAAAGAAAGAAAACATCAGCAACGCACTACTGCCATGGGAGGCAAAACTGCTAAGACCTAAAACATGGTGCACAAGGCTGAGAAGGAAAGATGGACCACAAATAATATAACCTAACCAGTTATTTTGACGGAAACCAAAAATTAAAAAAAATTAAAAAAAAAAAAATAATTACGCAGAGTGGGGCTGGGGTTTGAAAGATGGGCCAGAGCCTATAATGTATCAAAGGGCTTTAAGCTTAGAATTCATCTCCAAGTGCAATTTCCCCCTTCTTCTTCTTCCTTTTTTTTTTTCTTTTTTTTTTAAAAAAAATTAATTAATTTTTTAATAATAATAATAATAATAATAATAATTAATAAAACTTAGAGTTCAAATCTCACTCTAAATTTTATACTTAACACGTATCTTAAGGTGCAACTTTTAATAGGCTATATAATAATAGCTGGGATGGATAGTGACGGTGGTTTTTAAAATTCTTACTAAATCCCTAATAATAATAATAATAATTATTATTATTATTTTATTATTTTTTGGTGGAAGTAAAACAGGCTAACTTAAATAGTTTGTAAGTGTTAAGGAAAATTACATGTCTAAGTTCAATGTACCAAACCAAAGACACAACAGAATCCAAATTCGCGTTTGGATTGGAATCGCCACCAGCAAACAGCTACGCATAGAGAGAGAGAGAGAGAGAGAGAGAGAGAGAGAGAGAGAGAGAGGGAGGGAGGGAGAGAGAGAAAATTACCAAACACAAGGGGCTATTTACAGCTTTCAGTAGTTGTTTTTATCTTCTTCTCTTCGATCTTCCCCACCTGGTAACCAGGCAGGCAAGCAGTCCCATCCCTTATTTACTCCAAAAATCTCTGTCCCTCACACGAGGCTCAAGCAAGATGACGACGGCGACGGCGTCGTTTGGAGCGGGCGTGAAGGAGCCGAAGATTCTTCAGATACGGACCTTTGACGGCTTGAAATCTTCTTCGAATTCCCTCCTCACATTGAGTAGAAATACCAATCTGTTTTTGCTCTCTTCTTCTTCTTCCTCCAGAGCTTCCATTACCAGAGCCATCTCTACGGTTCGCTTCATTTCATTCTAAATCTCTCTCTCTCTCGCTCTCTTTTATTTTATATATATATATATATATAAAGACTAATAAAGCTCTTGTCTTTGAATTAATTGTATGCCTTTTTTTTTGTGTTGAACTTAGGCCTGCCTGGATCCGAGTTCTATTTGTTTGTTTGAAACTTCTGCTTCTTTTGGAATATCTAGGATTCGTTAGAAAGCCTTTCTTCTTTCTTCTTCTTCTTCTTCTTCTTCTTCTTTTAATTATTTTCAAATTCCATGACTATGACTGTACTGATAGTTCTGACCTGAGAGAAGTTCGATCCGTTTTATTTGTGCTATATGGGGCTGGTCTTTGACCTATTTAGATGTTACATGTTTGACAGCCGATAAAGCCAACGACCCCGACGGAGACCAAGCGTAGTAAGGTTGAGATACTCAAAGAAAATAGTAATTATATCAGGTATCCCCTTAACGAGGAGTTGTTGACCGATGCCCCGAATATTAATGAAAGTGCTACTCAAATAATCAAGTTCCATGGGAGCTATCAGCAGTACAATAGAGACGATCGTGGCACAAGATCCTATTCCTTTATGCTTCGCACTAAGAACCCGTGCGGGAAAGTTCCAAACAGACTGTACTTGACGATGGATGGTCTTGCCGATCAATTTGGGATTGGAACGCTTCGTTTGACCACAAGACAAACATTTCAGCTCCATGGTGTTTTGAAAAATGACCTAAAGACTGTAATGAGTACCATCATTCATAACATGGGTTCAACTCTCGGTGCTTGCGGCGATCTCAATAGAAATGTTCTTGCCCCTGCTGCTCCATTCTCTGGCAAAGATTACTTGTTTGCACAGCAGACTGCTGAGAACATTGCTGCACTCCTAACTCCACAGTCTGGTTTCTACTATGATATGTGGGTGGACGGGGAGAAAATCATGTCAGCAGAACCTCCAGAGGTTGTGAAGGCTCGTAATGACAATTCTCATGGAACGAATTTCCCTGATTCACCGGAACCCATCTATGGAACTCAGTTCATGCCTAGAAAGTTCAAAGTTGCTGTCACTGTGCCAACAGATAACTCTGTTGATCTTCTCACGAATGATGTAGGTGTGGTTGTTGTTACTGATGATGATGGGGAGCCACAGGGGTTCAATATATATGTAAGCTTAAAGCTTTTTCTTTTTTTTTTTTTTTGAAGTGTTGTAATTATTTTTTTTTCTTTTTCTGACTATTTCCAAATTTCTTTGCATTCAATTGTTCAGGTTGGTGGTGGCATGGGAAGAACACATCGAGTAGAGACCACTTTCCCCCGTCTGGCTGAACCGTTGGGCTATGTACCAAAACAAGACATCTTGTATGCTGTGAAAGCTATTGTTGTTACCCAACGAGAAAATGGGAGGAGAGATGATCGTAAATACAGTAGAATGAAATATTTGATCAGCTCCTGGGGGATTGACAAGTTCAGAAATGTTGTCGAGCAATATTATGGAAAGAAGTTTGAACCTATCCGTGATCTACCAGAGTGGGAATTTAAAAGTTACTTGGGATGGCATGAGCAGGTTTGCTATAAAAATTCTCATGACTCGTTCGATTTTCTTCGTTCTTTCCAATCAGATTAAAGTCTTTGGTCTCTTTTTTTCTACTCACACCTCAAGTCCTTATCTTTCCTGGTAGTTTATGGGGGTTTGTCTCTTTACTTTCAGTTCACAAGCTGATTAAATTACTGCTGACAGGGGGATGGTGGATTGTTTTGTGGGCTCCATGTTGACAGTGGTCGTGTGAAAGGGACAATGAAAAAGACATTGAGGGAGATAATAGAGAAGTACAATTTAGATGTCCGTATTACCCCTAACCAGAACCTCATTTTGTGCGGCATTCGCAAAGCATGGAAGCGCCCTATCACCACCGCTCTTGCACAGGGTGGTCTGCTGGTAAGCTTTTCTGCATTAGGATTTATTATTTGACCCATAAATTTTGATGAAATTAGGACACATTAATGTGAGGAAATTGCATATGCTTTTTGCTCACTGGTTTGGGATTTGTGTTAGGGTGTGAACAATTAAGTTCTCAGTGAATTTTGAAACTAAACCAACCAGGAAGTTGATTGTGAACATGCAGTGCTCAAAAACACATTTATAATTAAAGCAGAGCCTAGTTTTCGTGAGTGTGGTTTTGGTTGGAACTCCCAGTTTTGAGGTTATTAATCTTATTTTTGTGCCAAGGTATTGTTTGCTCATGATTGCACCAAGCTCCAGGTTGCTTTTTATTTTTCTAAATAAATAAATTGTTTGCACCCTGGTCGGAATGAGAAATGTAGAGATGCCGGTTTTTATACTTATGGTCCCTTGAACTGGCAGATTCTCTTAATTATTTTATCACTTTGTGGTTTTTTTACTTCAAATTTTGTGGACAGCAACCCAAGTATGTAGACCCCCTCAATGTGACAGCAATGGCATGCCCAGCTTTACCACTCTGTCCACTTGCAATAACTGAAGCAGAACGGGGAATTCCTGGCATCCTCAAGCGAGTTAGAGCAGTATTTGAGAAGGTACTTGCTGATCAAACAGTTTCATTGACTGATAGATGATGAAATCAGCTGAATTTTTGAGCAATTGAAGGTCAGCACTGATATTATCAGTGACACCCTTTGTGATTTCAGGTTGGTCTCAAGTACAATGAATCAGTAGTAATAAGGATAACTGGCTGTCCAAATGGATGTGCAAGGCCTTACATGGCTGAACTCGGACTTGTTGGTGATGGTCCCAATAGCTATCAGGTATGTCAAGACCGAAAATAATGTTTTCCTTTTCCCTAGATCCTCTTTCGAAGGCCAAGGAGAGTCAATTAAAAATCTTATGAACCTATTGTTGTTTTTGTCAACAGATTTGGCTTGGGGGCGCACCCAATCAAACAGCATTAGCTAGAACCTTCATGAATAAGGTTAAAGTTCAAGATCTTGAAAAGGTTTTGGAACCTCTGTTTTATTACTGGAAACGAAAGAGAGAATCGATGGAGTCATTCGGCCACTTCACAACCCGTGTGGTGAGCATTTCATGTCTCAGTTAGAAAAAGTATCCCATTCTTTTTTGAAATTTTTTCCATTATTTTTGAGTTATATGAATTGTGATTTGCTTCTTTCAGGGATTTGAGAAACTTCAGGAGTGGGTTGACAAATGGGAAGGTGTACTGACCACACCACCGAAGTACAACCTGAGGCTCTTTGCCGACAAAGACACCTATAATAGAATGGAAGAACTGGCAAAGTTGCAAAATAAGACTGCTCATCAGTTGGCTATGGAAGTCGTTCGTAATTATGCTGCTGCCCAGCAAAACGGGAAAGGTGAATGATTTATCCATGTACATCACCTGCAATGCCGATGCAGCCTAGAAAATCACTTCTTGGAGGTGGAAAAGAAATCACCTCCGTCCCCAACCAGTTCATATGAGTGGGCACTGGGTTCTTCTGTAGAACAATTTTGCTTGTTGAGGCCTTTAAAAGACCTGTGATGTCTACAATTAGTTGATTTCAAACTGTGGCTTTGGTTTTGCCGGAATATTCTCATTTATTTTTCTGAGCACATATATAATTTTCATAGTTTTATGCATGATCATGATTATCACTCATCCGTTCGGTTTTACGTATGATCATGATTACCCCTTATCCGTTCAATTTTACGCAAGAAGCCTAGTGCCTATAATGGATTGGCAAAGATTTGCTTATGACCCTCTATGTGGCGGGTCAACATTGGTTTCTAGGTGGGCTGCCTCTCCATAATCCGCGCTTTAGCTTCCAACTGGGGGATACTCGGCGGATGATGCTGCATTTGCCAATGATTGCTTCCCCCATTTTGCTTGCTTGTGACTTGTTGATCCAAAAATGTTACTTTCGAATCAGATGTAGCAAAAATTTGTTCTTCTGAATTAACGCTGATGTTGGTATCTGATGGCAGCGAAACTTTTAAGAGTGATTTTAGCTCGTCTTCCAGATTTATCATTCTGCATCTACTGAAGAGTCCCAGCATTATGATGCAAGGCATTTGGTAAGGACACTTGAGAGAGAGAGAGAGAGAGAGAGAGAGAGAGAGAGAGAGAGAGAGAGAGAGAGAGAACAAACGAGAGAAAGTAGGAAATAGAGAGTTGGAAGGAGAAGAGATTAAATTTAACAGGATTCTCCAATGAAAGGGCACGTTTGTGTACTAGGAAAGTTTTACATGAATCTACTGAATGACCAGCATCAATAAGATTACTTGAGATTCTCACTTGCGACAGATGCGAGCAGTAGGCATTGTGACACAAACAGGGGCATACTTCTTCTTAGCTTCTGGAGTCCCTGGCTTAGGCTCGTCCTCAGCCATGGCAAATTTGGCAATGGAATACACGGCAACAGCTGTGGCAGTGAACATCAAGTTCCTTCTCCCGGTGCTACTATCTTCCCTGTTGGCTTTCATCTCCAAGTTGACCCTTTCTCCCTCAGTGGCTTTTGAGGCCTTGGCCACAATGACCCCTCTACGGAGGGCAGTGAAAGGCTGCCTGGCCAGATTTGAACCAGCGAGGAATGAGGCTGCCATTGTCATGGATGCCATCTATGCGTTGCTGGTTACCCACTTTTCTTGATGCGAGATTGTTAAACTACAATCTTCAAAAAGCGAGCAAAGAATGGAATGAACTATTATCGCTTGGTGTTGAGGCCACCATCCATGTCCTTATCCCCAAGAGATATGTTCGGACAAGTGGTTTGGGGCCACGTGTTTCCTTTATCTCGGGACAATTTGACACCCCTTGTGCGAGCAGTGGACGTGGAAAATCTCAACCATGGACGAAAGATTGTTCGTGAATGGTGACGACTTTGGAACGCATGCAAGAAGCGGCAAATAATGCACAAGTGAATTTCACACAACTTTCGGAAAAAAGTACAAGAAAATCAACATTTCGTTCATTTGAACAAGAACATACATAATGTGTTTCCCATCTCCCATACCACCAAACATTGATGAACGACTTGGATCGGGAAAAAAAAATCAAAGCAATAGACCAATCTTCGCTTAGGGGTGTTAAAATTGTTCCATTTTGAGAATATGATGGATACTTTTTATAAAAACAAGTGGATAAGCCTTTGAAATTTCTTTTAGAAGACAAAAAAAAAAAAAAAAAAAAAAGGAGTGAAACTAATTCAAACCCACGAAAATAAAACTCATCAGATTAAATAATTGGTAACTTGTATTAACAACAAAAAATAGTTAGTAGTCAGTACTACTGCGAATAATTTTTTTTTAAAAAAAAAATAATAAATTCAACATATGTTTCATTCCAATCACTCCGCTCAAAGACTGACATAACGGTAGACCTCACATTTCTATCTAAATTCATAAATTAACTATCTTGTTACTAATTTAGTGAAACGAGTGAATACTTTTAGGCTAGCTAGAAATTCACATTTTTTTAACAAAAGTGGCAAGTTAGTGTGTAGGGAGGAGGGTCAGGATGAATCCAAGTGGGTGAATCTCAATTCTGGTTGAGAGTTTACCTGTATGCGTCCATGTCCGTTTGTAATTCAAACTATTTTACCGTATGATTTATTAACTGCCTTTCCACTATTCGAACTTCATGGAATGAAAATTTTAACTTGTTCGAAAAAAAAAAAAAAGGAGACATCCACACAGAGAGAGAGAGAGAGAGAGAGAGAGAGAGAGAGAGAGAGCTAAAAGTGGCAGGGGTGAAATGAGCCCCGTGCTACATGTTGAATTAGGGTTCATAGTGGCAAAAAGTAGTTTGGCCCACAAGGAAGCAGACATGCTCCCTTTATTATCAGTTAGGGGCCCACGTTTTGTTGGTCAAACACTGGTGAACTGGTGACTCTGTTTCGGTCAGAAGCCCGGATACACAAAACCAAGTACCTCCAGGGCCCATGTCTGAATAGTTTTTTTTTTTTTGCACCTTTCATAGTATATTTAATGGTAAGCTTAGTAATAATAAAGAGATGGATGGAAAATACACGGCGCCACTGGGCTTCTTTACGGAGGATATGAGCCGAATTTGGACATCAATTTATTTCTTCCCTTCGGTCCTTGTAATTCAAAAGTTGCTGTAGTTGTCTGGTCCCTGGTTAGGTGTCAGGTTTGGTATACACATGCAGACATTTCTCCTCGTCCCCCTCCTCCCTTTTGGATCGTTAGCCCAATTTCTAAGAAGATACGGTAATAATAATTGAAAACCCCAACATCAAGTTCTGATTCGAAAATCTCCAATTGAAGTTTGATTGATTATTATGGAGATTTTAAATGATCAGAGAGATGAACGGTGAAGGTCTTTTTAGCATGAAATGCTGTAGAGAGCAGACCACCGTGAATTTAAACTAGAAAGAAGACAATAGTTCTTTAGCTACTTATTAACTAAGGATTACCCAACAAACAAACAAACAAACAAAACAAAAAGGAAAAAAAAAAAAAAAGGAAGCATTGACTCTGGACTTTCTAGAGCTGCCATATGTTCTTACTGTAGGTTTGGTCTATTTAAAATCCAAGCAGGTACAGACAAACAGCATCTTAAAACTTGGTGTAAGTGAATAAGCTATGTTGGATTTTTGTTTTAAATTTTTAATTGAATCTCCTGAATAACCTAACCTAACATTAGCTTTCGGACAATAACAGTGAAACTCGGTCTTGTCGACTACAAAGTGCGCTATTTGGAATACTATGATATTTTAGTTTGCAATTTGATGAAAAAAAAAATAAATATTACAATAATTATTTTTATAATAAAAATGAAAAAAATAAAAAATAATAAAAGCGATACTTTCTTATCTTATTAAGAAAAATGTTGCATTATTGAAAAATAAATAAATAATGCGAGCGTATATTTAATACTAAGTCAACAATGTGACAGAGAAATATTATAATAATAATAATAATTATTATAATTATTATTATTATTATTTGGGATAAATTACTGCTTTCCTGGAACAACTTTTATTACCATTTACGGAGGTCACTCCTTCAACCATTGTTACGTCTGCTCCACACAAACAAACAAACACACACACACACACACACCTGTAGGTCCTGATTCCATAACACTGTCTCAAAAGAAAGCAGATTTTAAATTGTTTTTCCGTCAGACATATGTCTACATCTCTTGAATTATAGGCCACGGTGAAATTGATACTTATTTTAAAATTTTTGATCTGCGTTCTTCAAATCAACAAATTTTTTTTAATTTAAAATATTTCAATTCAACGTACTCCAAACAAATATGTGATACCTACGATGGATGTGTGTACAACTGAAGTAATTAAATTTCTTTTTTTTTTTTAATTCTAAAAAAAAGGCAGAAATCTCTGAGAGTTATCAAAATCAGTGATCAGTCCTTTTCAAGGATTCAAAGTTAAAGCACGTGGAGCATGTCTCTCTCTCTCTCTCTCTCTCTCTATATATATATATATATATATAAGTGTGTGTGCGTCTTTCGCTAATTGTGGAGGGGGGAACGTTAATGTTTCCAACAAGAAAACGCTTCAGTGGGTTTGGTTGGCGTTCCTCTCTTAGAAAATGAATAACACAAAGCGGGGGACGTGAATATCAAAGAGAATCAGACTGACTCGGACCAGACCGAGAGAGAGAGAGAAAGAGAGAGAGAGAGAGAAAGAGAGAGAGAGAGAGAAAGAGAGAGAGAGAGAGGGTTGTCAATCAGCCATTATTGAACAATAACAAACATATGGACTTTTGGTCTTTTACGGCACGCATTCTCTTTATTATTAATTAATTATCTCTCCCTCGCGTACCTTCTCACAATTTTATAAATCGAAAATACATGTTTAAAAATGTTCAAATAATAATAATAAAAAAAAACAAAGAATGCTTTCCATGCGAAGTCAAATTAATTGGACGCCTATCGTTACACCACCTTGTTTTGTGTGATTAATTAGAATTTTTTTTTCATATATTAACGTTTGCAAAACCAAAAAAAAAAGCGACTTTTTTTTTTTTGTTTGTTGTTGTTGTTTTTTTTTTTTCCTCCAATTAATTATAACTTAACTCGAATCTAGGGCGTGTATTGTATGAGTTTCCACATATGAACAGGAAAAATTATTAATATTGATATTAAAAATATAATCAAGAGAACCCACCGGGATATATATAGTCTATTGATCAACCGATGTGCAAATCATGATTTTTATATTCGATTATGCCTGTAAGATAGATACTAAATTTGCTTAGAATGACTTTCTTCTTTTTGCTTCTTACTACTGCTTATTAGCTATTTGCTGAAACTAGAGTGTCGAGAGAGAGAGAGAGAGAGAGAGAGAGATGAATTAAAGTTTGGGCTAGTAATGCTCTTTAGCCCAAAAGCAATGAAAATTGCCACAAATGGGGGGTAACACAAAAGGTGCTTGACTCCTAGATTGGCAGAGAATTAAACTATCAATTTATGACACTGAAATTTCTCACCGCCTCCTTCTTGATGTAATTTATGGTTTTGCATTCTAGGACTGACTGAGGAATGAATTGCACCTGCATTCATTAATGAATTCCAAATTAACTGACCCAAATTCCTTGGCCCCAATCTCTAAATTTATGACAAAAGTGTACAAACGAGAGGGCAAAATGGTAATAACATTTACATTTTGCAGTGCATCCGTTAAAAAATGTTCAAGCAAATAAATTAACGTGCAGACGAGAACACGCACCCGCACAGAGCTTTCATTTGAATTCCCTTGTTACCTTCCCCAGAACGAGGTTGCACGCCTGTAGCCTTTACTCTCTCTCTCTCTCTCAAACCTCTATCCAAGTCAAGTCCACCCATAAATAAACCTCTTGTAAACCCAGAAAGATACTGCAAGTTTGGCTCCTACCCACTTTTCTTCTTAGTTTCAGGCCAACAAAATCATCTTTTGCTTGAACTCATCTCGTTGATATGCCAACCCGAGGCCCTTTATTTTCATCCCCACTGTCTACATATTTTATGCAACAGTCCTATCTACAAGGTAAACAGCATAGCAGCTCTTCAATAAGCTTCAGGCTCTCTCAAGACCTTCCACGAATTCCCTCCACGAGCTCAGCCCCTCTACTCAATTCCTAAGCCCTTTTGAACTCTCTTTAGTGTTAAGCATTAACCTTTGTGTGAAAACCAAAAAGAAAGAAGGTTAAAAAAAAAAGAAAATAATAGCTGCTACTTTGTCTGTCACAAGGCTCCAAACTCTCACTTCTATCCACCTCAAAAACCACCCCTCTCTCTCTCTCTCTCTCTCTCTCTCCAGCACACTAGTCTAGTACCTGGACGACAAAACAAAACTTGTGAGATTTTTAAATCAAAAGGGACGAATGGTAGATATTTCTGTTCAAAACTTCACCTCCCCCCCCTCTCTCTCTTTCCGTGTCTCGTATCTCACACCTTAACCCTGCATCTAGCACAAAACAGGAAGTTGTATGGGTAATTTTGTACTGTTTGCGTGTTCAAAACTTGTAACTCCGTCGTATGTTTGACTAACCCAAAACCCATTTGCAACGAGTGCTTGATTCTGAACCCTGATAAACAGCCATTGTTTGATAACACCCTAAGAGCCAAAAGTAAAGTCTTGCATGGATAAAGGATCAACAATTACCACATTAACAACCAGAAGGCCAAAATGGCAATATCCACAAGCGCCTCCAGCGCCAAGAATCCTCCACCTACCTCGCAGGCCTCGCAGAAAGTCAGTAGCGAAGGCCAATGCCAAAAAGACCAACTCTCAGCGAGAAAGAAAAGGAAAGCTGGAGTCTTTGTTCGATCAAGAAAGAGAATTTACGAGGGGGCTTATGCCAATTGTAATGGTGAGCGGCGGCGGGGATGATCAGTGTGAGGAGGAGAAGAGGAGACAAAGAGTGGAGGAGGGAGAGAATGGGTTAGTGGAAGAAGAGGAGTGGAGGTTTCAAGCTGAGATGTTGAGAGCAGAGTGTAATCTTTTGAGGGTGGAAAGAGAGATTGCTGTGAAGAAGATGGAGAGGAGACGGGCCCAGATGGAGAGAACTTTAAGATCTGCTATCCAGACTTTACTCTCCGTCAGTATTTCTTATTACCTCCATTTTTGTCTTTGCCTGTCTTTTAATCTTTTTATTTATTTATTTGGGTTCTTAGTGGTGATTGTCGTGCTCAAGAAACTATAGGCGAAGGAATCGAACGTTAAAAGTATGAAAAGAAGAAGTTTGTTTGTTTTAGTTCTTGAGGATCAAGATTGCGGGAAAGATGAAAATTTGTGTGTTTTGAGTTTTAGGGAGAATATATGCGAGTCTTCTTTCTTTGTACATCTGATTCTTTACCAAAATGTGTGCCTAGTATCTTCGCATTTGAATGTTGGTCATTCTATCGGTATATATGCGGTTGTGGGGAACAAGAAAGGAGAAGGTCTTGCATTTGGGGCACTGACTGGAAAAGAACTGGTTCACTACTAGTCGAGGCTGGGCGAGTAATTCAGATCATCTCTGCAACGAAACTGAGTGATTACTTTGGAAGCTGACTAGCTGAGAGAGAGTAGGGAAAAAACCCAACTTCCCATTTTCATTTCCTCAAGGAACTAACGGCAGAAAACATAGTGGATTGTCTGACTCCAATAGCAACAACGCTTTATTATCTCTCGATACCACAAAATAGTACTTTGTTTTGTTTTACCGAGTGAAACTGGAAAATCGAGGCCAAAAATTTAGGTTTTGAAACAAAAGAGCTGCATAATTTTTATTTGGTTTTTCCAACGAATTCTGTTTTCCCTCCCCTCCCCCCCCCTCTCCCCGGCCTTTTTAGTTTAATTAATTGTTTCCTGTGCTACACTAATTGACTCTTTTTCACATGCTTTTGTTGAATGGTTTGTACTTTTTAGGGAAGACAAATGATTTTGGAAGGTAAAAGTGTGAGCATTGTGCTGGAAGAGGAGATCCACGTATTGGCAGAGAAACTAGAGAAGTTGCGAAGAATACCGTCAGTTACAAATTTACGGGTTAAAAAATGTAGCAACTTTGATAAACAAGCGTCTCTTCTTGAAAGAAGGCTAGGGAATTTTGGAGCAGAATCAGAAGTGAAGTGTCTTAGGAAAATTCAAGAAATGGCCGAAGCAAGCTTGTCCATGACAAGTACTCGCAGTGTCAGTGACAATTCCACCTGGAATCACACTTGCAACGTAAATCTCAATCTCTTCCTTCTTCTTGTTATCCCAACCCTACAACCTTGTCAACCTCTTCCTTCACATAAACTGTTAAACAAATACGTCATTTCTTTTGTTCCCAAGGAAATAGTGAGATGAACCTTGTTCTTTACCCTCTTAATTGTTCCAAAGGAATATCTCTTTTCACTTTTTGTGCACTGTGAACTCTGTGTTTCTCTGTCCAATTTGTAATTCATGAGAATGTGCAGATGGAAATTCTGAGAAGAAAAATGGAGGGGTTGGCAAAAGGAACTTTGTTAGAAAAAATGGAAGATGAGTACAAGTCGATACTCTCTACAGATAACAGTTCTGCTGCCAACTCTGCTTCTTATTCCAAGCGACTAGAACAGCGTGATATGTCTATATCCTGTATAAGACAGCCTTGCAAGGTGAATTCTTCTTTATATATATATATATATATATATGTCTATGTTGGCTTTGTTAGTCGATTACTATAATGCATAACAATGATTTGCAGCTGCCAAGAGCTTTAGGAGATTGGCTTTCTCACTTTTTGAGTTACTTCTGCACCTAGAGATATCTACAGTTGCAAGAAGGTTTCTAAAACTTGATGAGAATTTCTGTCTGCAGGTGAGAAGGCCCCATGAAGTGGGAGCATGCTCAGGATGCTGCAAGGCTGTTGCGCGAAGGGTTATAGAGCAAGTCAGGGCTGAGACAGAGCAATGGTCCCAAATGCAAGAGATGCTGGGACAAGTCAGGGAAGAAATGGCAGAATTGCAGGCCTCTAGAGATTTTTGGGAAGACAGAGCACTTGATTCTGATTGTGAAATGCAATCATTGCGTTCTGCTGTATGTAGCCTGAATTATACTCTCTTTTTTCTTTTTTTCTTTTTTTTTTTGTATCACTGTGGAGAGTGCATAAGAATTAGTGACTTAAAAGTGTCGAAAATTGATTGCCTCATCGAAATTCAATCTCAAGATGCAGATTTACAAGAGTTTCTTTCAAGTCAACTAAACCTTAAATTGCTTTCAACAGTTGCAAGAATGGAGACACAAAGCACTTTCATTTGAAGCCAAGGGAATTGAGCTACAAGTTCAGGTATGTGTCCTTCATGCAGAGCTTGAAAAGCTGAGGAAGGAAAAAGCCACGGAAGCGGCAAGGGCCAAAACTTTGCAGCCACTTTCTCAGGATGCACCAAATGAGATGGAGAAGCGAGTATTGGTTTGCCAATTTAGGGAAAATCATCATGCACGTGAAGAGGGTTACAAGCTGAAGAAGACATTCCATGATGGAAGAAGAAAGCCTCCTAAAGCAAGCACTTGTGAGCGTAATGCTGCAAAGCGCTCTCCACTCAGAGATATTGGAAATTCATTGCCACTGGCAAGGCTGAACAGCAAAGCAGTTTTCCAATTGCGTTGTCCCCTGCCTTCCAGCACCCAGGAAAACTTCTGAAATACCTTCTTCTGAAGACCATGATTCGACTAAATGCAAGATTTCTGAATTCCGAAGGAAAGAAGACCAAGCAGAAAACTTCCTGCCGCATTGAATAGCGGCAGCAGAGCTCTATCTGGTTTATGCTGATTGGAATTCCTCTTTTTTAAGTTTCTTATATTGCTTCCTTCCAAGTAAGAGTTATTTGCAAAGCAAACATTTCAAAAAACATTCAAATGCTTTATAACATAAGAAGCTATCTACCCTGATACAATTCTCGATCCTGCAAGTACGTATAACAGAAACCAAACTTTTGATTTTTGGTTATAGAAAAGAGAGAGAGAGACGGAGAGAGAGCATGTGTCTGTGGACGAAAGGGATAGGCTTAAACCTTCTGCCTTCGGCATACATAAAATAACACGATACAGGCCTCCATTGCCTTCCTTATTATTATTATTACTTCACATCATTAATTTTATCGTATCAACTTTTATTATGTCATGCAGTTCTTGTCGGTAAAATATGACGATAAATTAAATTTAATACTAAAAATTTTACAATGACATTTTTCGTTAATTTTAAAACGTAATACTAAATTCAAAATTTTCAAATATATTAATCCTATATTATATTATATTATATAGAGGGAGAGGGGTGGGGTGGGCGGGGGGCAGAGAAGGAATACGGACTGAAAAGAAAAATTATTCTAAAAGAATTGAAGCATGGGAAAAAAATTCTTAATTATTAAAATTCGGTAACTCCGCCCGCCGAGAAGAATCAGCCGGTCCCAACCGCTGGCTTGTCCCTTCCTTTATTAATTTTCTGATTGTCTGGACCCACGTGTTGATGGTACGAGACGTTAACAGTGAGAATTCCATTATTCCAACTTGCAGTTTGTTTGGGATAATAGAAAAAAGGTTAGAAAGAAAAGTTTAGGAAGTAATTAGACTATAACATGATGCTCCGCATCCAGTCTCATATTGTTAACTCTCTTTTATTTTATTTTACTCTTTTTTTTTTTTCTCTCTCTCTCTCTCTCTCTTTGCTTTTTATTTTTTTTTATCTATTAAAAATTTTATTATACTGTAAACTATACAATTTATATAAATTTATTAATTTTTATAAATCTCATATCTTTCTCTTTTTTTTAAAAAAAATAAATAAATAAATCTAATATGTTAAAAATAAAAGTCAAAATTTTTACCACTGAGAGATTGTCTCTTCTCTTTTATTATTATTTTTTTTAATTTACTAAATCATCAAGTATAAAATATTGAATTATTCTATTTGCATAAATAAATTCCTCTTATTAATAATAGATCCCAAATGCCTAAAAGAAATATGCAGCAACTGTCCACTTCATTAAAAACTGGGCTTTGAGCTGCAGAAACTATCAACTTCCCGTTTAAAATCTGAGGACGAATGATGGATCCAATACAGGGCTTCGATTGGGTTGAGAGATGCCCGAAATGAACGCCCCAAAACATTGTCATTCCACGATGGGCAGCAGTCCACATCAAGGGAAAATTGCAACCAATGGAGCTCTAAGTGGGATTTTTATTTTTTTGTAATGTTTTTTTTTTTTTGGGGGGGGGGGGGATTTTTTTTTTTTTGTAATGTTTTGTTTTTTGGGGGGGGGGGGGATTTTTTTTTTTTTGGTTTTTTTTTTTTTTTTTGGGTTTTTTTTTTTTTTTTTCCTTCTCCATTCGCATTTAATATTTAATAAATTTAAGTTGTGATAAGTTGAATGAATAAAAATTTAAATAATAAGAGACCCAAAAAAAAAAAAAAAAAACTGTTTAATAGATGGATTAAATTAACATAAAAATAAAAATTTTCTCCATCAGTAACGAATTTGGTGGTGAATTTGTTAACAGCAGGGAACATATTATGGGGCTTGTTGAATGAAAATCTGGCATGAAAAACTCGTAGGTTAATGCAACAGCAACCTTTTTCGAATTTTAGTGGAAGCCACAAAGTTATCTGCCCACTTCGGCTTTATAGTGCGCGCACCCAATGCAGAGAAGCCGTCACATCTGGCTTTACGGTACATTGTGCTTGTGGCGATGACTGGTGAGAAGCCACATGGCCATTATTGTAACCTCGATGCCTTGAGAGCAACTTCTTGAATTATATCTACCAAGTGAAGGTCTAATTCAGGAATACTCATTCTTCAACATTTTTCTCTTACCCACAATTTTATTATCTGTGCATCGAATCAACTCAACAAAGCAACACATCATTTCCATATTTTCGTGTCGAAAATTTCAACCCAACCCTTGTTGCTTTGACTTGAGCTTCATTAAATCGTGGTTCGTACAGGGGATTGAAAAGCTTTATTTGAAGGGGTCAATTCCAGTCTCTAACTACACCGCGGACCCACATGCATCCCCACTTAAAAATTCTTCGACCAATCCTTTATTGGCAGGCTTCTAGCTTCCAATGACCAGAACATCCCATTTGAGGTCCTAATATCTGCATTTGTGGCTCCGTGGTTTCTACTCAATCCCCTTATGGCTTCACTTCTTTTGTCTCTCAACAGCCCCAACAAGATCACTCGACAACATCTCTCAATAGGGCTCTTGCCTCCGTACGACCTTGAAAAACCTGAAATCCTCCACTTTCCCTGCAAACCCTTGTCAACAAATTCGAAAACTTCCATGAAATGCTCTTCTTCTGCGTCAAGTCTAATTCCTGACCAACTGGACGAAACCATGGGTTATCAAGAGGACGAGAGGCCTCTTGCGGAAATTTGGGAGGATATCCAAGGCTGCAATGATTGGGAAGGTCTACTGGACCCCTTAAATTCCCATCTCCGCAAAGAAATCATCCGATATGGCGAGTTTGCGCAAGCATGCTATGATTCTTTCGACTTTGATCCTCACTCCAAGTACTGCGGCACGTGTAAATACCAAGGAGCTCACTTCTTTGACAAGCTTGACATGCACGGCCATGGCTACCAAATTAGCAGGTATCTTTATGCGACTTCCAACATTAATCTTCCAAATTTCTTTCAAAAATCCAAGCTGAGCAGCATTTGGAGCAAACATGCAAATTGGATGGGCTACGTTGCTGTCACCGAAGATGAGGACGAGATCAAACGACTAGGGAGGCGTGATATAGTAATCGCATGGAGAGGCACAGTTACATATCTTGAATGGATATATGATCTGAAGGACATTTTATGCTCCGCCAATTTTACAAACGATCCATCAATCAAGATCGAATCCGGGGTTTATGACTTGTACACTAAGAAGGAGGCTTCCTGCCAATATTGCACATTTTCTGCCAGGGAACAAGTTTTGGCCGAAGTCAAGCGGCTGCTTGATTATTACAGAGGTGATGAAATTAGCATTACAATTACGGGACATAGCCTAGGGGCTGCTATGGCTATATTGAGTGCTTATGACATTGCTGAGATAAGACTTAATTACATGGATTATGGAGATTATATGACTAAAATTCCCGTCACGGTCTATTCGTTTGCCAGTCCTCGAGTTGGGAATCTCAAGTTCAAAGAGCGTTGCGACGAGCTTGGAGTAAAGGTGCTAAGGGTCATTAATGTGCATGACAAGGTACCTACAGTGCCAGGGATTATTGCTAACGAGAAATTTCAATTTCAAAAGTACATGGAAGAAGCTATTTCCTTTCCATGGAGCTATGCACATGTTGGGGTGGAACTTGCGTTGGATCACACTCATAGCCCATTTCTAAAGTCCACCAAAGACGTTGGTTGTGCTCATAATCTTGAGGCCCATTTGCACTTGGTGGATGGCTACCACGGCAAGGGGCGGAGGTTCTGTCCCGCCACCGGCAGGGATATTGCTCTTGTTAACAAGAGTTGTGATTTCTTAAAGAGTGAGTACGACGTGCCGCCGCATTGGCGGCAAGATGAGAATAAAGGGATGGTGAGAAACAGTGATGGCCGGTGGGTTTTGCCGGAAAGGCCCAGAGTTGAGGCCCATCCAGAAGATACAATCCGCCACCTTCAACAAGTGCTCAAGATAAATGGTACTTAGTTCCAGTTCCTAGCAGTACGACGCACTGTAAGCAGAACTTTTGCTCCTTTTTTACTTAGAAATATTTCAATTGTCCTGTTGAGGTGAAGCCAATCTGTAGGCTTCTTTATGTTTGATTTATTTCAACCTTAATATTAATATTAGTCCCTACAAATCCAAGTCGCATTAGAAGGGAAAGAGAGTATGCGAAATTGGTTTTTTTCTTTTTTCTTTTTTCTTTTTTTTTTTGATAAAAAATATTTAGTAAATTTATCAATTATTTTATTTATACGCTGAAAGCAAAAATTTAATTAAAAGAATAATAATAATAATAATAATAATAAAGTAATATATTAGTATTTATGTTAGGAAATTATGAAGCAATATAATGAAGTGACTTTAAATTTAGGTTTCACTTCTTCTTAAAAATGTTGCACATACGGGAATTCACAAAATTACTACCATAAGTATTGATTATATGTGTGTGTGTGTGTGTGTGTGTGTGTGTGTGTGTGTGTGTGTGTGTGTGTGCTGTCTCTTATACACATCTAGATGTGTATAAGAGACAGCACACACACACACACACACACACACACGCACACACATATAATCAATACTTATGGTCTGTCTCTTATACACATCTAGATGTGTATAAGAGACAGACCATAAGTATTGATTATATGTGTGTGTGTGTGTGTGTGTTTGTGTGTGTGTGTGTGTGTGTGTGTGTGTGTGTGTGTGTGTGTGTGTGTGTGTGTTGGTTCAATGCATATTGGCAACTGCACTTGAGATCATACCAGTGGAATCTATGGTCACAAAAGTGTCACTTCGCATGACATGTCTCACGTGTGACAGTCTCAGTTAAACAACCAAAGCGGTGCCAGCTATCAACTTTTTAGTAGCCACGGCCAATTCGTTCGCACCTAGAGAAGATGTTGCTTACATGACATTCTTACCGTATATATACCTGTCGAAAGCTTTACACGTTTCCTAAAGGGATCAGTGGAGGGCAAAAGCTAGATCCATTGGAAAAAGGGAAAAAAACGCGAGATTTTCTCCTTCAATAATCATCGTCGAGATGAAGTGAAGCACAAGAGTTTCTTCTTGAAATCACTACGCCAGAAGCTGAACCCAAATTATTTTTTTAAAAAAAAAAGAAAAAGAAAAAGAAAAAGAAAAGGACTTGACATGACCATTCCTTGGGGGTCAATTTCGCACGATATTCGTAGGTGCTGTGTTGGCAAGCATTAGCCAAAGATGGGTGGCTGAGGTCAGCAAAATCCTTCCAGCAACACTTTTCCCCCATTCCGTTCGGCGTCCACTCACAGAGCTAAGTTGTTCATATATCAACCCAATTAGGCAATTAATGATATAATTCAGTAAGCTGAAAGGATTTCTATTTTAGAATTTTCTTTTTTTTTTTTTGTCTTTCTTTCACCCACAAAACTATATATATATATATATATTTAATTAACTTTGATTGAAACTTAAAAACTAAATCTTCACGAATCAGTATTAATGAACTAAAAATTATAAATATAAATAAATGTTTTGTTGTTGTATTTTTTTTTATATTACGTTTTAGAACGAGACGGACTGACAGAATTTGCATAAATTAGGGCATTTTTACGTGTGCCATGACTCCTTTCACCATCTTATCGGATCACCAATTATCTTGCCTTGTTTGTTACACATACGGCATCACTCTACAGTCCGTGGTCACGAAACGTGTGAGAGCCATATTGTCCTTTTACACACCTTTAACTACTTATTGGAGGGGCCATCTCCACTTTTTGGCACGACCTTCTTCCATTCCACTATTGGTTTATCCTATCCAGTGTGGGAATGCATCGATATACGGAATGGGGGACATATATATATATATATATATATATATTTGTATGTATAAAGGGAAGAAGAGATGTAAAAGAAAGAATTTCGAAACCCGTCTCTTTCTTGATGCAAGGCTCATAAACTAACTATTGTAGACAGCCGTTTTAAGAGACATTTGCATGCGTGTGAATTGAAAAGGATACGGTGGACTAAGCCCCGGCCTGAGTAGTTGTGAAAACATGGGCCTAATTGCTCTTCTCAGATAAGCCCAACTAGTGATCCAAGTTCAGCCTTAAAGCCCTTAAAACGCAGTGGGTAATAGGATAGAAAGGTTGGGGAGGTAAATAACTTTAAAGTTAGACCTTGGCCCACTTGTCTTAAGCCTTGACAAACCCGAATTGAAATATCGGTTCTCTGTTGCTGGATCCGTTTACCAAGTGAACAAAGCAAGAATGGCTACTTTTGTTGTTTTTTTTTTTTTTTTTTTGTTTTTTTTGGTCAATCTTCCAAGGCCCTTTACTTCCACCTAACTTTGCCGGCTTAAATATTGGAATGATTAACAAATATGGAGATGCCTTCAATGCCTCGAAACAAAAGCAGCTGGTGGGAGGAAGGATTTTATTGAGCTTGAAATGTCACATGGCTGAGGAAGAATCCAAGGCCCAAAATGGTCCCCCCCTCCCCCCACCCCACCCCAACAGCGATCGTTGTCGAGTGAAGTCCCGACTTGAAGCTACTAGCGTCCAAAGTTAAAAGGTCTTTCCAATGGAGAGAAGTGAAATGGGAACAAAAATACAGGTGGACTTTGACTATTGCATGCTGACTTCCCAGGTTCTTGGAAGCCACATCCAAGGCTCCGGCACACGGGTTACGACCTTTGGCTTTTATTTTATTTTATTTTATTTAACTCAGCTCAATCATATATTATTATTATTATTATTTTTATTATTATTATTATTTTATTTTTTGAGGTAAGAAATTCTGAATTTGAGTATAAATCCAAACTAATTAATCATTCTTGTTTACAATTAACATTACCACGTTCTTATCCATCAAACATAATTCCAATATTACAAGCATTTTACTCCGCGAGGGCAACAACTTATTTCTTTTTGGATTTTTTTGAACAATACCGAATGCAATTATGAAAAAGAGATTATCACACACACACACACACACACACACACACTCTCTCTCTCTCTCTTTTTCTAAAAAAAAAAAGTTTTTTAAATTGTCATTCAATATAGGGTCTTCTTGCGGTTGGCCACCTAACCATAAAGCTTTGCGCCTTTTTTACTATGCAACTCTCACCAACCCTCCCAAAATGGAAGTCATAATTCTTCGAGCGTCTCTACTTTGGTGCTCCCACGGCCGCCTTGGCCAGAATTGTTCTGTGAAAAAATAAACGAACCAAAATGAGTCCTCCTACTAATGACTAATTTTTATAGTAGTCGTAGTCGTCGTCGTCATCAATTATTATTATTATTATTATTACTATAGTTTTTATTACGGTATAATTCATGGATGTTCAAAATGGCATTTCAGGACACAGGATGTCGTTAGGCAACTGGACAACGCAAAGTTTGACGGACAAAGATCTAAACATGCAAATTGATTCTTTAAATATTTGAGGGGTGCTTAAGTTTTATAGATTTTTATTTTTTATTTTTAAGAATAATTACAATTTAATTTTAGCTCTTTCACATGCCAAGATAGCAATAGATGACGTAGATTTTAGTTTTGGCTCATACGAATTAGAATCAGAACACTATATTTAAAATTAAAAAAATTTAATAATATTATTATTGTTTTGCCTTCACTGGGTCATAAGTTTTGTCCGTATTTTAGGTAGGAAGGGAGAAGAGTTGGCCGGCAGAGGGGGGGGGGCGGAGAGGTTATTTGGTGGGATTTTGATTTGAGCAGTTGCCTGCGCCTGAAAGTGAACCAACGTAGTAGGACTTGTTGGGCAGTTGCGTTGCTCGCCGAGGTAATAATAAAATACATCAAATAAAAACGCACCGTCCCCCCCCTCCCTTTCCCTCCACCCAACCCGCCCCAAAATGGCCATGTCCGCGTGCTTCTTTGCCGCCTCCGTCCCTAACACCAACGACCCCAAACTCAATCTCCCCCGTCCGTTCCTCTCCTCCCTCTCACTACCCACCCTCCGCTCCTCGTCCCCGCCGCCTCTCTCCCTCCGCTTTCCCCACCGACGCAATTTTTTCCCCCTCTTCGTCCCTTCTGCCGGAGGAGACGGCGGCAACAAGAACAACAACAACAACACTCCCTCTGGAGGAGGCGGCGGCGGCGGAGATGGTGGTAACAATGACGACGGAAACGATCCTAGTGGGGACGAGAATGCGGAGAATAGGAACAGGATGGAAGCATCGATGGCCTTGGCGGATGCGAACCGGTCGCTGGAGAGCTTGCCCAAGGACTTGGCGGCGGCGATCCGGGATGGAAGAATTCCTGGTGCGGTGGTCTCGAGGTTTTTGGAGCTGGAAAACTCGGGGCTCTTTGGGTGGTTGATGCAGTTCGGCGGCTTTAAGGAGAGATTGTTGGCCGACGATCTGTTTTTAGCAAAAGTCGGCATCGAGTGCGGCGTCGGCATATTCACTAAGGTTCAATTCTTATTTCTTTTTTGTCCTGATGGGCATTTGCTCATTTGCTTGAGAAAGGAACGATTTGAAAGTGACAGTTCGGTTCACGATTCTTGCACTCATAAGCAAACTTTCTGTTGCCAATTTTTGCTTTGCCTAGTATGAATTCCAAAGATGCATATTCAAGAGTTGAATTAATAACTATGATATGCTTTTCGGGGAGAGATTGCAATGCTGATTTCTCCTACCGTCATTTGAATTTGATTTCGCATTTGAACTTCTGAATTAATGTGTCTCCCTTTTTTTGTTGTTCTTTCACATTCTCAAGACTGCTGCAGAGTATGAACGTCGCAGGGAAAATTTCTTCAAGGAGCTGGAAATTGTTTTTGCAGATGTGGTATGACTATTGTTTTATGATGTTGATAGCATTGTCGGCATCCACTGTCCGGTGGTTAATTGTTGTCCTTTTTTTTCTTTTTAAATAAATAAAAAACTTCATTTATCCCCTCTCAATTTGAGTTCAATTTCCCCTTAGGTGATGGCCATAATTGCAGATTTCATGCTTGTTTATCTCCCTGCCCCTACGGTGTCTCTCCGACCTCCTCTTGCTGTCAATGCTGGAGCTATTGCAAAATTCTTCCACGGCTGCCCTGACAATGCATTTCAGGTCTGTTTTTGGAATCAAGTTTTGTGCTAACTTGTAAAATTTCACTTTGAAGTAACAAAAACCCCTCTTGATTTTTTCGCTATTTATTTATGTCCTGTCTGCAGGTTGCCCTTGCCGGAAGTTCTTATTCCTTTTTACAGAGAATAGGTGCAATAGTGGTAAGGAAATCTTCGTAGATTGCCTGTAGTTAATTTGTGTCAGGTTCTGCGTCAGGAACAACCTAATTATTATTCGATTTTATATGCAGCGTAATGGGGCCAAACTTTTTGCTGTTGGCACCGTGTCCTCACTGGTAATTCTTGCCACTCATGTTGTTGCTTGACTAGGTGGCCCTTCTGTTTCTCCTGTTTATGTTTCATTATGTGGCCTTAAGTTATGCATTCAAGAATATGCTAGCCATAAATTAAAAAAAAGTAAACCAATGATCTCATTTACCAGAATAAGTTTCAATGGCTGTGCACTGTGACTGTTTAAGGCTTTCAGTGACTCAAAGTTTGGGGCAACATGAATTGATTTTAGTGAATGTTTCCTTATAGACTTGACTAGAAAGGATCAAAAAGGGGGAAAAAGAAAAGTTTGTTTAGCTACTTCAACTTCTTTATTGGAGTAAATAGATAGCTCATTTTAGGTGCATTCAGTCATTGTTAATGGCATTGACACTCTCCACAATAATGATCTGACAACCTTCATGTGGTTCTATTTACTAAGTACGAGATATTAAATTAGAGGTTAGCCATGCATGTGGATAGTGTTTGTATTATAAGATGTTCTTTTTCTTCCTTCTACCAATTTATCTTTTATTGTTTAGGATGCTGTCCATGATTATTTTTCCCTAAGGCCTTTAATTTTAATTGGACTGTGATATCATTTTATTTGTTTACTGTGATTTTAGGCTGGCACAGCTATGACAAATGCATTGGTCAATGCACGAAAGGCAGTCGATAAGTCTTCTGCTGGTGAAGTTGAGAACGTGCCTATACTGTCCACAAGTGTTGCTTATGGTGTCTATATGGCAATTTCTAGCAACCTCAGGTCTGTTAAGTCCCTACTCCCTTGGATGCAGGTTTTCTTGATGTTCATCATTTTCTGGTTTCTCTATGCTCAATAACACTGATAATGCAATGTATAGCTTCTACATGCTACACTTGTAATCTGAAAAAGGGATGCTACTCATGTGTGATCTCTAGCTGATGGAGGTCCAATAGAGAATATCACAGCATAGTATGTTAGAAATCCAGTCTCTTCTTATATGTGGAACTTCATACCAATGACCAATTATGCAAAACTGTAACTAGAGAAATCAAGGCGAGTTTTATGATAAGCTTTGGTTCAAAGAAATTTAGTATCAAAATTATTCAGTTATAATGACATTACTCTTCTTTTGCCCATTTTAAAGAAAATGATGAATGGACGTTCCAAAATATATGATTGTTAGCTCATAACAACCAGTAATTTTGCGAGTCCATAGCCATCTGCCGGAACAGTTAGTTGGAGTAATTTTGTTGGACAGGTATCAAGTATTGGCTGGTGTTATTGAACAACGCATTTTGGAGCCATTGCTGCACCAACACAAGCTTATGCTTAGCACAATTTGCTTCGCTGTTCGAACAGGCAACACATACTTGGGTTCATTGTTGTAAGGCTCCGATATGCTTGGCTTTTAGACATCTTAGAACTGTGTCTGCCAATACCAGGTACTCACTTATTGTTTTCCGCAACAGGTGGGTGGATTATGCTCGCTTGATAGGAATCCAGAAGGCTCAAGAGGAGTACAAGGCATTGGCTTGAGTTCCCCACGTTGAGTTTACAAAAATGTTAGTTTCGGTTCTTTCAATTAGAGCACGAAGAAGTTGGCGGTTCCAGCAAACCTTTTTATTTTATTTGATTTTATATGCGGGGATTTATAGTGCTAATAAATTTATTACTCTTTAAAGGATTTTTGTAAAACAGAAATTACACGATAAACTGATATTTCACATTATTGTCTTGGTTTCCCAATGGTTGGGTGCGCTCGCTGAATCTCTACTTTCGTTGGTGCCGTGAATTCTTCTTCTTCTTCTACTACTACTACTACTTTTATTTATTCAATTTTTATGAACAAAAAGTAGAAAGTCAATAATGGTACTCTACATTTTCATTAAGGAAGGTTGTGCCCATCAAAAAGGTAAATATTTTGTTAACTTATTGAGAATGCTATAAGGAGATAACACTTATTGGTCTGTCATGTATGCCAATTCATCATGCTGAATTGGGTCCAAGTTACTCCAAACTAATAGATGGTGAAAGGTTTAGCATTAAAATTATTTAAATTTTTAATTTTAAGATTAGGTTCAAATTATAGTAGGACATAAACATGAAAAAAAAAACTAAAAATCAAATATATATATATATATATATATTCAATATTCCACGATAAATGAGAATTTACTCCCAACTAAATGAGCAATCCATGATGATTTATTCCAATTTCCTCCTATTCATCGAACCACAAATATGTGACATGGTTGTGTTGGTTTGGATAACCCAATACAATTTCAGAAAGAGAATGTGGTTTAAAGAACAATGAAAAAAAAAAAAAAAAAAAGCCGAAAACTGAGTTCTGTATTGCAAAAGTTGTTTATAAAAAACAAAGTGGGGGAAAAGAAAGGTGTCCCAAGTTTGGGTGAGCTACAAATTTTCCATAATAAGGTATTAACAAAAAGATATTATAATGATAACTTAGTAGCTTTGTAAATTTCAAAATAATTTTTGATTTTCCAAATACCAAAAAATATATACATACTGTCAGATTAAAAGAGGATTTTTCCATCAATATTAAGCATTATCAAGCTCGACACAACATGTATATTAATCGGCTCATTTCTGCATCCTATTTTCTTTGCTCTCTTTCGTCAAACTTCTCCCTCCTAAACACTCTAAGTCAAAGCTTCAACCTTTCAATTCAATTCAATTCGACTAGTTATCAAATTTCTTATTGATAATAATGTCGAAATACCATAGAATAGAAAAACCTCCAGCGGCTTCTTCTGCTCAGGCATGTAAATCCAAATTCCATGATCAATCTACACGAAAGTTTTAATTTTTCGTTTTATTTTACCTATGGTCTATGCGTTTTTGTTTGAATTTCATATTTTCTGTGTTGTTGTTTTTTTTTTTTTTTTGTGGGTTTGTGTTTTCGTTCAGGGTATTGCCAGTGAGGATTATACAAGTGAACTGCCTGATGAAATTTTTGGTTTGATAATCTCGTACTTGACATTGAGGGATGATGTTAGAGCGAGTGTGGAAACATGTCTGCTCATCCCCATCTATGCTCAATTTCGATTGGCCTTAACATGTTCCCGACGGACAGAAGCCCTGAGCTGCCTTGTAGAGAATACAAAGACAAATTTGTATGCCCGGTTAATGGGTTCCCGAGTGCTTATCGCGGCAAACAGGCCTTGGAATCTTTTCAGGTGTCTTTCTCTTTGCGATGCTATGTGGGTCGTGATCACTTTGTTCATTCTCACATGAAAAGCTATCAGGGTGATGTTCATCGATGGGTCCGCTTTGCCATTAAAAATGGCGCTCAGAATCTGTCTCTTGATCTTTATCGAGGAAAATGCTGCGCGGCTAACCCTTCTGTGGACATCCAGAAAAAGTTGGGCAAGTGTATTTTTGGCATAAAGATGTTGAGAGTTGCCAGTTTAAGGCATCTGCGCTTGCAAGCTTTCGCCTTGGGACCTAATTTGACAAACCAATTCAGCTCCTTGGAGACCCTCGGCTTGGCCTTTCCCCCCCTGGCGCAATATGATGTGGACGGGTTGTTTTCTTCTTTGGCAAACCTTAAACAATTGAGCTTAAACAGATGCACCCTTCCTATGGAATTATGCCTTGGTTCATTGCTTCTTCTGGAGACTTTCAAGCTTTATATCTGTTGTGGGACAGCTAAACTTAAGCTGTCTAATGCGAATCTCTCCCATTTGGAATGCGTTTCTCCTGAAGCGCTCACACTAATTTTCAGCGAATTTCGTAGCTTGACGAATTTTTCTTATGTAGTACATAGAGCGGAAGACTTGCAGCTTGCATCCGTTCCAGTGTTGAAGGAATTAACTATTTATGCATGAATCGATTTGGTGTATGAATGAAAGTGAATCATCATCCCCACAAAACAGTTTCATTCATTCTTTTTTTTTTAAGTTTTGTACGAATGTCTGTTAACGATTTGCGCCATCTCCCTGCAGGTTAATATAATTCCTGAAAGCATTGCCACCTTTGAAACGGTTACCAATTTGCGATTGCTTTTCTGTGTGAATGTTAAATTTGACATCTTGAAGATGGTTTCTCTTCTCAAAGCCTTCCCTTGTCTGCAGAGATTTTATTTGGTGGTACGTCTAAAAGCTCAACTTCAGCTTTGGATTCTGTAACAAGTAAAGGACCTTACTGCCTGCAACCTTGCATTACTAACTCTATAACAAATAAGTGCTTCACGTTGCAATTGCAGCTGGCTTGTCACCAAGACATTGAACAAGGACAGCTTGAACATGGTGAATATGTCCACAGACATTTAGAGGAAGTCATTATAGTTGGAATTTGGACCTGTAATCAGCTTGAGTTTGCTGTTTTTATTTTGAAACACACTTCTGTCCTTAAACGGCTGGTCATCAAGTGAAGATCCTGTGGTGCTCCCTTTTTGCAAAATCAAAATGAGGCAGCAACTTTTCCTTCATCAGGACCAAACTCTCCTCTGTCAAGTTCCATAAGTTTGATTTTGAAATTCAAATGCAAATAACATGATTACTATATGTAATCATTTGTAATTTAAATTTTCAAGTTGTGAATATTAAGAACTTGACATAAGTGGGAATTTATAACAAGGGAAAGTACACTGGAAAGCTTGCTTCACTAGCAAGTCATTGTTCTCTGCACACCAAAACACAACAAAATCATCAACCAAACTCAGCAAACACTAACCAACATCAAGCAACAAGGGAAATGTCTCATTTCAAACTGCCATAGAATGCACGCAGGGAAGAATCCACGTGGTGAAGCAGAACGTCCGAAGGTTCACAAACATTTGAAAGGATTCTCCAGGGATGCAGTTGTGATAATCCTATAAATATTTTGCCTTAGACAAAAGGAAAATTTTGACAAATATTTATAGCCAGTTTATCTGCATCACTTTTTTGCCTCTTGTTTCAGGTCGATTGTTTCTTTTCCTTTTCCTATTCCTTTCGGTTGATCAGGTAGACGATTAATGGTTGGTCTGGAACCCATAAGTAGAACATTCTAACTCATAAAATCAGACAACGGTTTCTGCTTTTCTTCATCAGTCATTTGGCTGCCGAGCCAGTGAATCACATTTTCTAGGTTTCTTATTCAAAATTTGAGCATCTTGAAGCTTTAATATCGAACACATGGTTGGAACTTGGAAGTTAGGCTTCTTTCTGTTTTTTGTTACTTGGAAATACTACAATAGCACCAAGTGCTTTTTGCACACTTTGCAAGAAATACTACTGTAGAGGGAAAAATAAATGGCAAAAATTGAAACCAGTAACCCTGTGCTTCGTGTCGTAACTAAGCAATGACTTCATCTTTCATACATGACCTTATCTTGATGCTCGTGATATTAGCCACAACCTTGCGTTCAATATCGCAGCATTCTACTGCCCCAGCCCGAAAGAAGCAGGGAAAAACCAACGATAAATAAATAAAACAAGGTGATCCACCTGAAACTAATAACTTTACATCCCAACTCTTATGTTTGGTCACTGGAGATGAAACCTCTTAGCAATGATATGTTTGGCCATGAAAACACCCAAATTTGGACGGTACATCCGCAGAATGGTTGCCACTAGCTAAATAAGGGGACAAGTTGCAGGGTGAGGCTCGAACATAAGTTCCAAGAATTTGATCCCTGGAGGTATACTCAATAGACTCAAAGAAAAATGCTGGAGGAGCTTCACATGGATTGTTTGTGAGCCGCCTTGTATTGAACATGAAAAGTGGTGGCTGAGCGTTCCAAGCCCAAGGCTTGAATGTCTCGAGGGGTTTCCATAGAATGCTTCGAGGGATTATGCTCTCATAGACATGAGTAGAATAGCCCCATGGGAGAGAAAAAGGCCAGCTATTTTCCTGTGGTAGCAGATGGTTTGTTGTAACAAGCGAGATCAATCAAAGTTTCCAGCTTTCATCAGATGGCGAACAGACTCATACTGGTCCTTGGAGGGAAAAATTGGTTCCACGTAACCAAAATGGTCCAGAGTGAGAATAGGAGACTGCGGATGGGCCGACAGAAGGCCTGAGGAATCTAGACGAAGATCAATCTGCAGTAGCCAAAACAACAAGACTGGTAAGAGAGAATAAAAAAGTTGCAGCTATAACTATTCCATTAACAACTATTAGTATGTTACCTGATGGTTCCCTTTTCAATGGTCAAAGCAATCCGAAGGTCAGCCAAACAAGATTGTGCCATGTGATCACAGGCATACAGAGACGGATGTCTCTCAATGCATGCATCCAAATTCTTTGCCAATGCTTCCACCAATGGATAACTGAGAGCATATCCTGCTCCTCCAAAACCCATATCGAAGGAAAAATCAGCATTGGATTTGAGACTCTCTGAATTATCGCCAAGGTAGAAGTGCTTATTATGATCATACTTGCCTGGAATCTTTACTAAGTTATCAACAAAGACAAGGGTGTCATCATGACACATTATGGATCATCTCAGACATTGGTCTCCCAGTCTGCACATATCTACCATCTATCGCACTAATCTCACTTGGCCAGGGTTCACGAGCTTAGGATATATGCTCAATTTAGTAATATCGCTGCTAATGTGAAAAGGCGTAGAAGTTGAAGGCCAAGGTAGGAACACTTCTGTGGGCTCTTTGTCTAGAAAGGCATATACCATGGTTTCATTTGGTCGCCACCATGACGCCATGTATGCCCTTCTTTGTTTCCATGTATTCAAGGAACTTATTATCAGAAACCTAATGTGATTAATGTTGGTCGGAAAATTGGTGGTGGCATTATTGGAGGGAAGCAGACCATTTGGGTTTAAAGGACAGAATGCCCGAGGATAGGTTGGCAGGATGGCATATTAAGAATGCATAGAAGAAGAGGAGTACTACACCTGCAATTGTTACAGATTAGTATAAAGTTTCAGTTCTGGGGGTTAAGGTTTGAATGTTTTCACTCTGAGGAGGCATCCTGAAAGTATGTAACTTAGAGCATAGAGATTCTTAAAACAAGAGTTCCTGGGGATGGAAAAGGAGGAATCCATAAAGACTAGTCAGTTTTTTTCTGTTGCCTAGGGGGTGGTAGGTGGGCCCGGTTTCCGCCCAACCATTTTTGCTTATCTTTAGTTTAGGATGCGTGTTACTTTTTTTCTGATCCATCGGATTCGCACTACTGTGAAGTCTATATAGATTACTGCAATGCAGATTAGGTCCCAAATAATAGATCTTCTGGGTTATTTATTTATTATATATATATATATATATTTTTTTTTTTTTGTTATGGTGAAAAAAATAAGACTATAAGGTAATATTACTTTGACAAACAAATCTTATAAATACTTTTTTAATCGAGAAACAAAGGTCATTTTGAACAAGTCTTGGTAGCCACTGCTATTTATAAGATTTATTAATGAAGTTTGTTTCTCGATATATATAACATTTTCCCAAAAATATTGCATCACTCAAGCACTTGGTTCGCCCTTTTTATTATTTTATGAAAAACTTCTACTCAAAATAATATTCTGTTTGAGGAAGATGTATTAAATCATTTTGGGCTCAGAATGGTTCCAGTCCTACATACACCCATTATTCCTTCAGAAAAAAAAAATGTCAGCAGAAGCTTTTCAATGGCAAAGTTGGAAATTCCACAGCTTATCCAGAAAGATGCATGCTTTAGTTACATTTAGCAAAATTCCTCCTGGGGCCTGGCAGTGACAATGTTTAGAAAGTGCTTTGGATGTGGGCGTTGCATTGGTTCATTGTTCAATATTTAGGCTTTTCAATGACATTCTCTGTGGCAACATTGACAACCCAATAAGCCAAAAATTCTTTTTTTTTTCATCATAAGTTTACTCGCTGCCAAGAAACATGACCTTACGACAGAGAAAAAACACATCAGCTACCCCTGGGCGCTGAACCAACAAGGCTAGCAGATTACCCCTACAGTGTTATTGTCAGGCCCTGTGACATACACTTCTTACTGTGAAATAAAATCTTGTAACTTTCTGTTGTCCCAAAACTTTTATGCAATGATTAACTTAGTACTAATCAACATGGTTTGTTATTAGAAACCTATCAGCCCGAAAATTTTTACAATCAATCTTAATGTGAGAGAAAGCCATGGAAGACTGAAAATAAGTTAACTGGGCCAAATTAAAAACAAATGTGTTTTCGGTTTTTCTTGAAATATTGCTAGCCCCGCTGCTGGCTCCTCCCAAACCACCATTTATCTGTTTTAACCGTGATCTCTTCACAGCCTCCTCAACAAAATGATGGCCACCCAAAAGCTAACAATATGCTCTTTCCTTACACCAGAGCCAAATGAAGCTCCGCAATAATATTATTGCTCCCGGGGGCCATCAAAAGACTGTGTCTTTCTTAAGTTCCAGTGGAGACCCTCGTGGATGCTACGCAAGAAATCACTTGTAGAATCCACTCGACATGCGGTAGGCACAGGGCAGGGCGCCATACTACACACAAGTGCATCACCTGCTGTTAATTGTTTCCTGTCCTTACCATCAAAAGACGCCCATGCAGGACACCTGCTGTTGAAAGGAACTTGCACTCGTATTTGTACATGTTCGGGTAATATCAATGGCCGAAAGGATAACGAATGTGGACAAATTGGTGTAAAGAGGATTGCAGGAACCTGCAATTATGGAAAAATATAGTAAAGGGCACTGTTTCTCCCTCTATCCTTCTTTTGATACATCGGAAAATACATTAGAGTTTACTTTGAGGCACAGAAAAATGATCTTAGCAATGACATTACCAGATGATACTCAATCAAAGTATTGGCAAATTCATGTGCCCAAAGACTAGGTTTACCCAAAAAAGGAAAAAGAAGGCACTGTTTTATCAGATCAAACCTATGTCCATTAGCAACACACATACACATGCAAATGATGATTTTAAAACACGTGCCCGCACATACACACACAATCACATGAAAATTCATCTACCAGCTGTTAGTTGCCAAACCTAAGATCCTATCTACATACAGGAACCAACACTAATTGTTCTACTAGCTGTTAGTTGTTTATTTCTTCATCTAATATTCAGAATTCTAATATCTCATTGACCTGGATTTAATTACCTCAATTAAACAGGGTAACTTGATCAGAATGGTGCTTGCATAATGCTTTAAACCAGAGATGCAGATGTCCAGAAATGTGGTTTATAAGCTTGTGTGCGGAGCAAATCAATCCATTGTGTGGCAGGCACTTCTCAAGAGAAGTGAACAAAGTTTCCTCAAAACTCAAGTGGCATGATTTTTAATGCAACATTCATATCCAACAAAGATTGCTATTCAGATGTACCTGAGGATGGACCATTGATCCTCCAGCTGCCAATGAATATGCAGTACTACCTGATGTTGTTGACAAAATTAACCCATCTCCTTGCACAAGTGTGACAAAAGAGTTGTCACAATAGCATTCCAAGTTTGTAAGGAATGAGGATATCCCACGATCAATTGTAACCTCATTTAGGACAAGTATAGGCTCCTCAGATTCATACTCATTTTTTGCTGCATCTCTTATTACATGGCATTGCAAGCGATGTCGTAGTGTTATACTAATTGGACCTCTCAAAACTGAATCAAGACAATCTCTGTAATGTTCGCTATCTAAGAGAATGGTAAAGAAATACACTCAAGTCATAGACATTTGAAAGGTGAAGGTAATTAAATCCTGTAAATAGCCCAATTCTGCAGATCAGAAGCCAACTCTTGCAGTTGGCATTTGAAATTGTCAGTTAACTACCCCTTTTACAATGAATTTCCAGTTATTTATTGCTTATAGAATGAATTGACAGTTGATTAATTCCTTTTAGAATAAATTTCCAGTTAAGTATTCCTTTTAGCATGAATTCCCCAATCAAATGAAGGATACGGAATGGTGTCATAAAGCCAAGAGACCCTAAAGAAAATGGAACTAAAGGAGGAACAGGTCCTTTGAACATTGATGCCGCCTGCAAACAGAGAAGGCATGTCACAACTTCTACCCTGGACATGGATACAAAAGGAGTTCTGATTAACCACAAGACCAAAAATGTTGAATTGGAAGCACATACCCAAAGGACAGTACCATCCCCACCAAGGGTTACCACGAGGTCAACTTTTGTATGCAGAAGTGAGATTTCCTGTTCTGCAGGGCAATATCTATAGTATTTATAAAAGTGGCTGAGGGGGGACTTCTGAGTCCTAAAATACCCTACTAAATTGACTTTATGGAAGTAAGAAGCTATCCCAGCTCACCGTCTTTCCATGTCTCAACAAAGTTGAAATAAGATGACTCTGTCAGAAGTTCAGCTCTCACACATGGTTCCACATAAATGTTCAACTTCTTATGCTCTTTCAACCATCTAGAAATGGAAATTGAGAAATCAAATGAGTTAAGATTCAAATGATAAAGCATTTTGAAAATCCAAAAAGCAATAGAAAACAAGAAGTTGAAACTAAATCCACCTAAAAGCTGCACAGATGTTTCTGAATGTGATGCAAAATTGAGACTGCAGTTAGAGTTAGTTAATTAATGAAACAATTGCCCAACTAAAGGAAACTTGATCAACCATCATTAATAAAGGCACCATGAAAGATATCATATGTCAAGTTCTACAATCCTAAAGCCACTTGCAAGTCATTAAGCAAATCACCAGGGAAAAATACTCTTATATTCAATGGCAAGTATTCTTTTATTCAGTTCATATTTACTCGAGTAATATGCTGGAAATAATATCCCACTTCCACACCACTTAAGCAAGGCTCTGCAAGTTCACATCTTAGGATGGACATAAGTGCTGGATTAGAAGATAAGCCTGGTCCCTTGCTTATGGATTACACAAGGAGGTCTATTCTTGGCTAAAGAAAACTAATTTTACATCTAGCTTAATGACCCTAAAGTGTCTCCCAGCCATATGTTGTCAAAAATTCATGGCAGTCAAGAGGTGGAATTTCCTTTAGAACTATCAAACACAAATTAAAGAACACCTTAATATTCACACCTGACCATTTCCAAACATAGCATTCGAACAGAAACTGAATTTGGTTTGGTCAAAATAAGCACAGTCTGTGGGCTAGATTCCCATTTCAAAGAAATCTGAAACAAGGATAGAATATTTGGTTAGACAAGCATCTATGGGAGTTCCTGTATTTTAATTCCAAAACTAAAACAAAGAAAGGCAACAAATTTCTTGAAGGAAACAGTTAAAACTATGTACTACAATTAGACAGTCATGTTACAGATCAGGAAATTAATGCAAATAAAAGTATCACATGTAGATGTCAGAAAACCACCTGGTTACTGCTGCGGCCTGCAGTTGTTATATTTCCTCTTTCAAAAGAGACAACATCTTCTTTGTGCTGATCACTTTTCTCACCTTTGCACCACCATGAAAGTTTAAAAGATGCCTGTACATTTGAGCAACAGTCAAATTAGGTTTATCTTGTGGCACCAATTCGTCACAACATGAATAACTTCTCAATTCATACTAACTCATGATAAATCTATGGCTAAAGGTCCTTAGAATAAATTTTTCAGAAAGCAATAGGAATTATTATCATGCAATCAACAGTAAACATAAGCTTCTAAAAGCATATGCCCTGGGTTGTAAGTAGAACGTTATTAACGTCAATGAAACAGTAAATCATCTGTATACACAGTGCTTTGGGCCTAGACTAATATTCATATGTGCAACCAAGCAATGATATTCTATGCACTAAGTCAATAACTCTTCAACCATGGCGCACATAAATAATACCTTTTTTATAATCCTATTCTGAAACATCAGGGCATTGGATTTGGTTTCTCCATCATCAAGAATTTCATGAGAGCAAATCCCATTGGTACAACAATTTCCTACTCCTTCATTTTCTTGATTTCCTATAAAAGAAGAGCTGGCACAGTTCCTTTCATTGTCAAGATCACCATTATGCTTTCCAGATGACTGTTCTGCAGGACAAGAAGTTCATTACTTAAGAAGAGGGGGTAAATTGTCATCTAAATTTTAAGAGCATGAACAAGTAAATGATTATTAAACATCAAGTGATAAAACTAATGTCATCACCATAGGAATAATAAAACCAAACATGCAGGCATTACATATCAAATAGTTTTAATTTCAATGCCTGTATCTGTAACAAACTGAGGTTCCACAACCACTTCAGAATTTCCAGAGTTCCTCCTCTTCCATTCTTCCTATTCTAAACAATACTACAGCAGACATTAAATGGGTAATTCGTTTGAAGATCTCCCAATCTTATAGGATTGTACCCCGCTGAAAATTACAAGAAACTTTTCTCCTCCCATGGATTCTTCCAAAAAGTACTGCAGGATGACTAATCATACCGTGCAAGCGATGCTAGTACCTTAGAAACTATCCTATTTACCTCTTTTAAAGCTTCCCCAGCAAATAGGCCATGGAATCATTAATCTTATCATACTCATTGCAATAAATAAAGAAGTTTGGGTCTACCAAATTCAAAGCAGTTCGATCATTTCGTTGCCTGAAATTGGAACAGCTATAATCTGACGATGCAATTAGCAAGTTCAGCAAACCACAAAGATAACCCCACTTCTCGCAACTTAAACTTAAGCACTGTGAAAAAAATCTAAAGCTGTGAAACACGTTTGTTAACAAGATAATTGGTTCCAATGTCTTCCATTTTACTTCTAACAAAGTGCAAATAATAACAGCTAAGAACTTTGTACATGATGAATATGGGTCCTGTCTCCAGAGAAAGAACAAAATCTAGAGAGAGAATGGCAAGTTTACAGATATTTTAAGTGAAAGAGCAATGATTCAAAGAAACATCTTCATAAAGTCTGCCTCCATAAGGTATGTTAATACAAAAATAAATATGGCTGTTTTCAAAATAGTGCGTTTATGCACATTCAAAGATTCTGTACCTTCTTGTTGATGGATGAAATTCAAGGAAGAAAAATTTCAAAAATAGTGAAATTTAGGTCATAGAAAAGGAAAAGAACAAATTTGATAGAAAGAAATTATTTGATCCAATTCTCTACAAATGAGCCAAACAAAAAACAGCAGGATAATAATTGAAATAACTCAACCTAAAGGTAAGCCTTGATCAACAGTTGACCCATTGAGTAAGCCGTATGAAATTCAAAAGAAAATTTAATGTGTATCCTAAACAAATAAAAAATATACAGACCAAACAATTCTGACTAAAGACTTCTCTCCACCTGTGAAGAAAACCATACCACCATAAGGCCACAAAACCTTGACACAACAAAGCTCGATAGCCAATACACAAATTGCCAAAAATGAGGGTATCCAAAGCAGGACAGTAAGAGGAGATACAACAACTACTGGTCACTTCATAAGTAGCCATAATTTAACCAATGACAATCTAAATTCAGAACAACTACAAGTGAGCCCATAGACAAATTGACAAAAATGAGGGCATCCAAAGCAGGACAGTAAAAGGAGATACAACAACTACGGATCACTTCATAAGTAGCCATAATTTAACCAATGGCAATCTAAATTCAGAAAAACTACAAGTGGATACGACATGTGCAGTCAAGACCACCAATTTCTAGCACCGTTAGATTTTCAGTTGCAGCATCATAAGTGATAGGAGATACCAGATACAAAAAAGCTTAAGTTAAAGTTTATTCATGTTATTCAAAATTTGAAACCTTTATGCTCCAGCTGCCAAATCCGTTCCCTATGCAGTTCATATCTACGCTTCCATTCAGCAGCCTCAGCTTGAGCAGCAGCCTTTCCCTCAGCGGCTCGCCTTAATGCCTCTGCAACAGCTAATATAGAAAATTGCACATCAGATTCAAAATTGCAATATAGAGTTACAGCAACAAATTATGCAGGTTCAAAGTTAACAGGAGCACACTTCTTAGGGCCTCTGAGAACTCTATAAGATGGTCATCAGTTCCTTGAATAGGAGTCTGTTGAAGAAGCTCCTGCACTGCCTTCTCCGAGTGGACGAGAGAAAGCTCATTAAATCCACTATCCAGCTGTGGGCATAATGAATCGGCATCTCCATTGGCACATGAATCCTATTAGATAGAAAGCATTATGTTATTGACAAAATATACGAGATATCTAATCAAGAAGGATAGTTAAGATATCACCAACATATCAGGGAGAATCAAGGAAAAGTTGAAAGGCATTTAATTCATGCTCTGTGAAAGACTACAAGTTAGATTTTTTTTTTCGATCATTTACACCAGTTGGGTTGGCAGACTTTGGACATAAAAGTTAGCCTTACACCTTAAAGAAAATAATAGAGACATTATAATATGAAAATTAAAGAAAATAATCAGCACACCAAGTTACAATGCTGACAATTCAATTCACCGTAGGTTTAAAGAAAACTCAAAATTATGGAGGGATCCAACCCCATATACATACAATTCAAAAGCTGCAATTTTTTTTAAAAAAACCAAGAGCATAGATAGACACAAAACTCGTTTAAATGACGAAGAGGTATTGAGGAGATAGATGATTACAGTAGAATTGAACATGCTATGAGCCATGGCTGACTGCTTAGACATTGAGAGAGAGAGAGAGAGAGAGAGAGAGAGAGAGAGAGAGAGAGAGATATTCTCTCAGAAGCTGCTAGTCATGCCGCAGATGAACCGAATTTTTGTGTGGGGGGGGGGAGAGAGAGAGAGAGCAATAGAGAAATTTTAATTTCGGGACAACGCTTAGAATATATGGCAGTGGCGAGTGAAAATGAAATTATAATTTAATTATTGTCAATGTAATATTATCATTAATATATTTATTTATTATTAAAAAAAATTATAAAATATAAGATATTAATTATGACTTTGTGGACTTAGATCAAATTCTGTTAACAGAATAATTTATTTTATAAAAAATCTCATTATCTTCAAAATAATAATTTTAAAATACACTTATATATTTGTTTAGTTTTAAAAAATATATATAATAAATAAATTTAAATTTAAATTTAAATATAGTGTGTAAAAAATATTAAATTATAATTATGTTAAAATTAAATAATATGAAAAAATTATTATAAAAACATGAAAACTAATTATTTAGTAAGATCAATATAGACGACCTTTTTGTTGTTTTGTGGTATAAATGTTGGCGGGGCCCATATGGTGGGGGCCACACAAAACGTGGCAACCCATAGAACTGTCTGTGTTGGAGACTTGGAGAAGTAGACGTCTCTGATCATTGGGTTGGACGGTTGGTTAGCAGCACCACCACGTGGCACCTGACTCTTCAATTAGCAATACCGTCCGTCCATTTTTTCACTTAATATTGTGAGTTTTTTTTTTATCATTATTAATATCCTCAATTTTGGTTCATTCTCGTTCCTGTCTATAGATATTCTATCATAGTTCTGTCTGTGATTTTCTATGTCTTGTCCCCATCCAAAAACACAAAATCATTTTTTTAATCATAAATATTCTATCACAGTTTCTTTCTTTCTTTCTTTTTTTCCTTAAAAAAATATAAATTAAAACAGGTTTCTCTCAAAAATTTAAGAAAAAAAAAAAAGAAAAGGGGATTATTGTGGTGGGGGCCCACACTGGACGTGGCGAACCGGAAACCTGCGTGCGTAGGAGACTTGGAGCAAGTGTAGATGTCCGAATCATTTGGTTGGACGGTTGGTCAGCAGCAGCACCGCCACCTGCCACCGCAGTTCACAATCACATCCGTCCCATTTTTTTTTTAAACTTTTTTTTTTTTTTTTTTTGGGGGGGGGGGAGGGGTTTACCCCTTTTTTTTCACTTTCTCAAGACAGAGAGTTAAGAATATATGTTGTGATTTTTCTCATTATTCATTTTCCCTCCTAGTTTACAGAGATTCTGTTCTATCAACCCTAGTTTTGTTTGTGATGTTCCATGTCATGTCCCCACCCAAAAACAAAACCATTTTATCTCAATTACGTGGCGGACTTCAAAGTGGGTTGTTGGATGAAAACGATAGATTAAACAATATTTCTTCCAATACATAACGGAAATGTTTTTTAAAAAAAATGAATTATTTCAATTGCAGCCTACCTAGCCATGCTTCTTTTCTTCATTTGGTCATTTGCAACCCGGTAATCAAAGACTGAAAGTCTCAACTTTGAAATGGTACGCGACTGTTATTTGCTTTTCATTTCCAAACCTCTTTCTTATATATATATATATATATATATATATATATATATATATATATATATATATATATAAATAAAAAGAAATGAAACAATTAAATAAGTGTACAGAAGAACAAGGTATTCAGAAAAAGCTTCTGAAGAGGAGTTTAATGATTATTTTTTTTTAAGTAAAAAATAATAATTTCACAGAATTTATCTTTTATCTCATCGTTGCATCACGGTTTAAAGAAAATAATCATCTCGTAACATTAGCCTCTAAGTAATCTTTTTCTTGTCATTATTTTGAATTAGGCATTGAAATATTGACGTTGGACCACAGTCTTATACTGTATAATCTTCCTTCTGTTTTGTAAATACTAAACACCTTCGCCAGAAAACTCTGCATTGCCTCTAAACGGTAACTTTTATTAATTTAATTTTTGATTATGGATACATTCTTTATCTCGATGAGTTGCATAATATCCCGCATAATTGCCGTTAGAAAAAAAAAAAATTTGGCTTTTCAATTGAATAAAAATTTTGCAATCACACAAAGTTTTAATGGCAAAACTCTCCTGGGGACTACTACTGCACCATCTGCCCGTCCGTCTCAGCTCACAAACACAAACAGAGAAAATTGAAAATAGAAAGAACAATCTCTTAATATATTCACCCACAATCAATGGCCAATCTACAAGGACGAAGAACGGCCCCACCAGCAGCCACCACGATCCAAAACTCTTTTTCAAGTAAAAGGAAATGGGTTACGTTTTAACTAAACGGAGTTTGCAGATTGGGGATGTTTGGAGGGGAGGAAGGCCTTGGAGATGAGATGTAAATGGAGCTTTTGTGGAAGACAAAATCACTTAGGCTGGATTCAACCAACTTAGAAAATCCAGGTATCACCTGTCTTTTACATTGCTTACAATGCAGGTTCAATTGGGTCCGTGTACTGTTTCTGGAACTAGTTCAACTGTCCTTTTTAAGTCTTCACCCAATACCATTACTGTGCTTTATAAGCATGAGGTACATAACTGACGTGCATTACATCGTTGCTGCAGCTGCTACTGAATAGGAGAATTGAGACCCTCTTGAGAAGACAGAGAATGCAGAGCTTGACGCCTCTCAGAAGGAAAAGGGGAATTCTTTCTGAAAGATGGCCTCTTCTGGAGATGCTGCAGGGTTCTCTTGGTATAAAGCATGCGGAACACGGGCAAAGTCCTCTCCTTCAACTTGAGAATGCCGTAGAAGAGGAATCTGAAAGCTATGAGAATGGCCACTACGGCAACTAAGTCCCACCATTTTGAATAATTAATGTCAATGCCAAGCATGGTTGTAAGTATAACTTCGCCCTTCAGTTTCGGACCACCTGGTACTAAAGGATCAAACTCAAGCCCCATCATGTCGTTCTTATATGCTCCCTGCGTTGTTGTGATGCACATGAATTGTTAGGCTTCGCAATATTGAAAGCATGACTAACTCTGGGAGAAAAGTCATTGAAATATTTGTTTTGTTGTATTTACCTGCAAACCCCATGCTCCATAGTTGATGTAAGAGATTGGATAACGCCAGAAGACCTTGGGAAGATCAGGCAGAAACCGAAAGAACCCAGAAGTCGCCATTAGGATTCCCTGCAGAGGAATGTCAACGGAAATAGAAACCAACTATAAATGTGAAGAACGAGACAACATAATCATTGAAAAGTAGAACCAAATAGTTATCCTTACAATGAGTCCGGCCCCAATAATTACTCCCATTAAGAAGTTAGGAACCAGAGAAGCCACGGTCATCATGCAGCTCTCTACAGCTGCTATTGCGCTTAAAAGATCAAGGCAGGCGTACACAAAATGTGAAAATCCAGCCCGAAATTTCACCATGTAGTAGGTAATACCGGCTGTAGCAACTGACATCACAGTTATGTATGGAAAGGAAGAGAGGAAATTTGACAGGATATATACGCTGATCCCATAATGTCCGTTGAGCCTTTCCTTATAGAAGACCTGCTCAAAGAACACAGATACAAGCAATGAAAAGCCAAGTAAAGCACTAGCGCCAATAAGGTAACATGGAAACCTTTATTGGAATAAGTCTTTGCATTAACCTTCAATTCTTCAATGAAGGAAAGGAAGCCTCCAATGGACATGAATGTCATAAACCCAGATATGAAACCCCCACAAGCTCCACGGGCAAAGATTGCTGTGTAGCTTGTCCCGACATCGTAAAAGATGGTACCCACACAGATAGACACTGCTACGTAGATTCCTATTCTTATCCAATAGTACCCTATATCCCTCCACATATTAGTGAAAGATCTTTGAGTCAGTACTGAAAGTTGCTTCCACCAACTTGCTTGGCTCTTTCCTACTCCGTTGATAGCAAGCCCTCTTTCCTGTGCAGAACCCGTGTTCATTAACAGTCCAATAGTTTTGAAACAAACTTTCTAGTCTACTGTGGGTTTTCAGACACAAACATCTAATAAGGATGCGTGTATACAGAAGCATTGCATATTTTGAAACTCTTACGATGGCTAAGATTTCTTTGGTTCTGTTTCTTGCTTTAGCTGCATATCTGGAGCACCTGTATTTCTTAACAAGGATTGCTCTTATGTCTGCTGTTGGTAAATTCGCCAAAGAATCTGATGGCTTTTGAATTGCCTATATATAGAGACAATGAAACCGAAAGCATACTCAAGTCAAATACACAACTCCCGTGACAAAATTACCCGAGTGTTTTGGAACCGCAAGAAACTGCCAACATATCCTTACTCTGTGAGATTCCATAAGAGTTTCGGCAACAGAATCAAAGTCTGAATTGACACAACATAGGAAATGATCAGAAGGGTTTCTTCGATTTGGACATGGGAATCCGGCTTCAGCAAAGAACTGCAAAATTCAACACTTGTTAGAGAGTAGGATAAGAAAAAGGTAAGGCTGTGTACATCGGACCCCTTCCCAGACTCCATAAATGTGGGAGACCTGTGCACTAGGACTCCCTTTTTTTCTGGAGACTATGATGAGAAGTCTATGCTATGCTACACTGGTGAATATGAACTGACCTCCTTTGACAAGAATTAATACTTTCTAGAGTTTCAGAAGCTCAAAATGGCAAAACATTGTGTGTCCAGTTTGCAAGAAACTTAAACAGTATTACGGAAAAGTAGGGACATCCATACCTCTGCCGCCATCTTGGCTTCCCCAAAGTAAACTGTTTCACCACCAGATAATAAGAAAAGGTTGTCAAAGAGTGCGAAAACTTCACTGCTTGGCTGGTGGATTGACGAGATGACTGTCCTTCCATTGCGAGTAACATTTTGAAGAGTTTGAATAACAAAGAAAGCTGAGGCACTGTCCAGGCCGCTGGTAGGTTCATCAAGAAACAAAACGTGTGGCCTAACGAGGATTTCAAGTGCAATGCTTAGTCTTTTCTTCTCCCCACCACTTATTCCTCTCAGGTGCCAGTTTCCAATTTTCTGATCCACGCAATCTTGGAGACCCATTTCCACGATTGTTCTTTCTACAGTCGCATCGATCTCTTCTCTGTTCATGCTGCTTGGAAGCCTTAAATGAGCCGAGTATGTTATTGTTTCTCTAACTGTGAGAGTCCCCAATAAAGTATTTTCTTGTGTTACGTAGGCCTGAATTGAAGGTTTTAGCATTAGAAGAGAGGGATTCAAAAGTACAATGTTATATGATAATTATTGTTGGGCTATTAAGAAACAATGCATCAAAAAAATGGATTTGACAGAGATGAGAATACTTAGATATATTTATAGCTACTCTAGGAATAGCCAAATAAAATATGAGGAAAAAAGGTAAAGCTTGGTTCCGATACGTCCAATATAAACCTAAAAATGCTCTAATCGAGACCAAGATCAAAGACAGTGGATGTTGAGAAGGGAAGAAGAGGGCTACCTTCGTTGACTTGAGAGCCTTTAATCATAAGAATTCAGACCAGTCACCAAACTTAGTTTGTAAAAGATAAAATGGCCGAGAAAAATTTCATATAGGCAGCCCAATTAAATTGTGATCAAAGCTTTGTTATGTTTGTTATTGTTGTTTGTTTCATGGAAAATCTAAATCCTTACGAGAAGATATTGTAAAGCTTACAATGCCACCATGGTCCAGCCTTCTCTTCTTCCCATTAAGCAGCACACTCCCAGTCTTAACAAGATTTCCTGAGAGTCTACCTGCACCATGTCAAAGATTGCTTTTAATCACCAGTCCTCTATTAATCCACTCTGTTATTGAAACCTGATTTTAGTAAATGTCACAACTGAGGCATCATGTGGGATGGGCTGGTTTGGTCTTTTCTGTCATTATAAGGGCTGTCTGTCTTCACTGTTAATCACACGAGATCAAGGATCTGCTTCAAGAAATGGGTTGGGATAGAAATGATCATTGATGACATAGAGATAGCAAAAAAAAAAAAAAAAATGCAGACCCTTAGCCAAACGGCAAATCTGGAAGAAGAATGGAGGGAGGAAGGAAGACTGGAAGAGGAAAAGAGGGTGATGGTTTTCCATTGATTTATTATAACCTTATAGTCAGCAATAAATTTTGTAATTCCCAAACAATAGAATTAGATGTTGCCATGTTCTCGCAGTAGTTAATGTGCAGGTTTAAGTTCGGGTATCTATCTTCACTTAACTCCGGCCTGCTTGTAGGAAGACCCACCCTCCCCTCTGTCAGTGTCACTATCTTTTTGTGCATTCAAAGCCTTCAAGGCCATTGGTATGCTTGCTTGAGAAGGGAACTGTAGAGCAGTTTCCTTTCTCACCCATCAAACATGGAAGCTGATTATGTTTTGAAACCCCCCCCCCCAAAAAAAAAAAACAGAGAAGGGAGGAGATGGGAATTCGAGGGTCGTGACATTACAACTGTAATAACTAACTACAAATGCATTGATATCTAATATCTAGAGGTAATCTACTTGCACACTCTTGAGTTTTATTTTCTAATGAATACAAAAGATAGTGGCTGACATCAATTTACTAGTTCTCACTTCAGTTTCATTTCCTTATTCACGCAGGTTTCCATGTTTCCTGCACTGTTACTAGAAAATGGACACTGAAAATGGCACCACACAAAGAGAGAGGCGTAACCTGCTAATGTATCAAGAAGGGTGGACTTCCCAGACCCCGAAGGACCCATAATAGCCATGATCTTACCAGGCTCAGCATACCCATTAAGCCCATTAAGCAGCCTCCTTGTAGGCTTATTGCCAAAATTTGGCAGAACCACAGTTAAATCCTCCCACACCAAGTACATTAACCCTGCTTCATCTCCCACTCCTGATAAACCAGCCTCCACATCCCCACTGCAACCATCTTCAACTCTGCCATCATTTTCCCGCTCCATGTCCATAACCTTCAGCAGTTTTCTTGAATGGGAAATTGGAACCAAAAGTAACTTGAGTGAATTTATCACACTCATAAGCTTGTGGTCTTTTTGCCATATATTGAGTTCATGTTTGACATGACAGACTATTGATCTTTTACTGGTGAACAAGTTAATGAGCTAATAACTTCGGTGACCAAACCTATTAAAATAAAGTAGAAGAGGGAACTGTTTATATATATATATATACAGAGAAAGAGAGAGAGAGAGAGAGAGAGAGAGAGGTCTGCCGGTGCCTATAAATTGCTCCCTGATGGAAGTGAAAGGTACATACCCAGTAAAGAAAGTTAAGACAATGACTGATCACCAAAAATATTGCGAATGCTTCATTACTTAAATGCAGGAAACGAAGTTTGAGTAAGAGGAAGTGATAGTAATAGGTACTTCAATTGACATAATTTTTAACCATTTTCAGCATCCTATCTCTTATGGCTAGAAAGACCTCCCCAGATCTTCTTCTTCCATCATTTATTTTTGACGAAACCTTTTGTGGGAAAGTAAGTGCTTTTGAATTCTGAAATAAGCATTTAGTTTCTATGCCAACCTCCAACTAACTCCCTCCCATCTTCAAACATTAAAAGGAACTCAACAATTTTTCTGTCATTTTCTTTTTATTTGGTGGGTCGGTGTAAGAACCACACAAAATTTGGGACCTATCTTGTTGTTTTGCTGCAACAACAATGAGATTGAGAAGAAATTTACGGTATTATTAGGAGCTGTAATCAATGTGCTCGGCAAAATGGAATCAATGTGCAAGCAACCTTCTGAATTCCCACATTCCAGAGAAAATCCTTGGGACAAAGAGCACAGCGGAGTGGGGCACCGGGGCATATAGAACGAAGTTTGGGTCGCTGGGGGAATGAATTAATTAACAAGGTTTCTAGACAGCAACCACCGCCTATCTAGGCAATGCATTCACTTGCTGCCCTGCACGGTTATTATTAAACAAAATTGAGTGCTTATGTTACTTCATTTTCTTTGCATTCCCTAACGTAACTCCAGCTGCAGGCGTTGGAGGACACATTTTGTGGTAGGATGACACAACTGAATGTATCCTTGCATGGCTCAACCGCACAGAAACAATAGGATAGTTGTTACCAATTGAAGGTCACTGATCTGATGACATGACACGCTACAAAATATAATTCGATGAAAACGTCGAAGTTATATCACAGCATTTTCTTACGTCACACCGCATTGAGTCCCTGACCAATCGAAGGTCAAAATTTCATTCAGTTTCAGATTCCGATTGACATCGCCCTGCCATCTAAACAATTTCGCTAATGTTTTGTGGAATAGCAAAGCAATTGCCGTTCAAGCATCAGCAGTTCCCGCCAAACCCCACAACCATGGTACCACAATTTTACAAGATTCTCTAAGGTCAGGAGTCATCATACTATGGCAAAGCAGGTATTATCTCAAAACATAATCATTACATCGTAAATTAGATCCAAAATATCATTAAAATCCCAAAGCAGAAACATGTATATATTCTCAGCAAACAAAGGACCATCCATAAATAGATCGATGATGTTATCAACCCAACTCTTTCATGGCAAAGACAAGTATTAACACCCTCACAGAAGTCCATTCAGCCCCGCATGGAAAACATGACCCACTAATATTGCCGCCTGGGACTTCTTGAACGATGTGCTCGTTCTGGTCTGCAAATATGCAAGAAAGAAACAAAGTTATGTTCCCAGGCAGACACATATGAACTAATAACAGATGCACCAAAACACATTCCAATGATAAGTCAAACTAACACATTAAAATGGATCATGACCTTAAATATAGGACATGATAGACCACTCCATGAATCATGCAATGCCCACACACATTTGAAGGTATTGAGTCTTTAATTTAATATGTGCCGAATTTCATTAGGCAATAATGTCAGAAAGAAATATGAATCGAAAGCCTCTAAGATTGGGTACTCAATAGTAGAAGGCCCTCCACTATGACTTCACTAATGAACCTGCCCATATACAATGATCTCAAAAAAAAACAAAACCAAAAAGATCACAAAAACAAACCTCATATTCTTCCTTTTGAACGTCCTGGTGCTGGGGCCCTTGCTGAATGCCCAATCAACATTAATAATCTGTGTAAGAAATTCAGCTCCATTCATTGAAGCTATGGCTTTCTCTGCTTCCTCAAACTTCTCGTATTCTATCAGTGCATAGCCCTTGCAAAACAGTAACTTGTGTTACTCTAAATAAACAGAAGTAGTTTCAAATTTGCAACAAAAAAGGAAACAGCTAGCAAGAATGTTAATTATCATCATCTAAATAAGCACAAGAAAAGATTATCGCTTATCAAGAAAACACAGAATCGAAAGCAGACAGAAATAGTAACCAAAAAAGAGCCAGAATATCATAAAAAATTATTGGAAAATGATACTAATTGCCTAAAAACAATCAATTCGATAAACAAAAGATAATGTTAAAACAAAGGAAACATTGTCATACTTCATGGTTTGCATTTGAATTTTAGAAATAAAATAAGTTGTTTCAATGCATCCATACTGTAGTGTCCAAGAAAGGGCCAACACTTATAGAAATATCCATGTTAAATCTATGCCGAAAACATTTTTATTTGCGGAATAAAATGATAAATAGTTTTGACATTGGTGTAAGATGTACTTAAACACAAAATCTCTGTTGCTTACCTTAACAAAACCAGTGCGACGGTCAAGATTTAGATGCAAATTCTTCATCTCCCCAAACTCACCAAAAGCACCCTGCAAATCATCCTCTTGTGCTTCCTCATGCACTCCAGTTACCAAAATAATCCATCCTTCAATGGCTGCACAATAAGGATAGCAGATGAGAAGAAAATGATAACCAAAAAGGATGCAAATGCATAAGGGGAGACCTCTATCAAAAGACGTGCAATTATCGGCATCAATTTATAAGGAAAAAAAATAATATATATATGATTGTCCATTTAAAAAAGTTCATAATGGTTCCCTTGACACATATAGGTTGTTTTCGCTTAAGAGAGTTCTAGGTTGTAAACAAATGACTGAGAATTCTTTAGACTTTACTTAGAGTGGACTCTTGTATTACCTCATGGCTGAGCTTCTCTTCAAAGATATTTCCCCTTCCAGTCCTTTTAGACGATTTTCGATATTCCCTTACATTTTCTCAGCGCTTCTTTAAGATTACATATCACTTTATTCATCACACACGCAACATTTATAGGAAATCCCCACCAAAACCTAATATTATTGAACAGAAACCCTTTACTTAACAGCCTAAACCAAATTTAAGTAGCACCAAATGACAAAAATCGATTTGATTGATAGTATCTACGTCGACAGGCCCACCGAAAACCCTAGCAATCTGGAAACAGCGGAAACTTTACAAAGATGAGTACGTAAAGAAAGAAAAGGATTAGCGGGGGTGGGTGAGGAGGAGCACTAACATCGCTGGGCGCCCGGCCCGTAATCGGAGCGAAGGGAGTCGAAGTCGCGACCGGCAAGGCGGTTGTGACGTTCGGTGTCAGCCTCTTCTCTGAAGCCACGGCCCTTGGTCCTCTTGGAAGCGGAGGCGGAAGCTGCGCCGCCGGTGATGGCGGACTTGAGCTTGGGGTAAGAGGAGGCGGCGACGGCGGCAGAGCGTGGAGAGGCGTCTCCGTCGGCAGCAGCATCCTCGTCCATCAGATCGTCCTCGTCGGGCTCGAAGTCCACCGCTTCCACATCCGCCGCGTTTGCCATATCTCCGATCTCTTCAAGGATTCTTGCTTTACCTTTTACCGTGAGATGTCTGAGAAAGAGAGAGAGAGCGTAATGGCTACTTGGTTTAAATGATTCCAATATTTTTCATATTAAGAGTTATTATAATCTTATTATTGTATTATAGTGAAAATTAATACATATATATATATATATATATTTATTTATTTATTTATATATTTATTATAAAATGTTATTATAGTAGAAATATAAATAAATAAAAGAAAAATTTACATTAATTTTGAAGGAGGACATTAATCCCATTTATGATTTGATCAAGTGGTTTGCTTAGCGTCTCTCCCCGCAGCAGCAGTAGTAGTAGTCGTCGCCATGGAAGAACTTTTAAGATATTTTAGTAAAATATTAAAGAAAATTCTAGAAGAATAACACGGAACCGTCGGATTTTGATCATTAGTTCAAGAGAGATTTGGAGGACTATAAATACCTCCCCAATCCTTCCTCCTCCTCCTTCTCCTCCTCACTTGTCATCGTCCGTAAAAGTTGGTGCAAATTCGACGTTAATCAAGTTGAACTGAATTTTTATTTTTTCGGCCATCACCTACAGCTACAAGAATGGTTCGTGGCTCAAACTACAAGACGACCGCGTGTTTGGGATGGTTGTTCGTGGTAATTGGCGTCGTTTCATTCCTGGGATTTCTCTTCACGGCAATCATATCAAAGCTCCTCCCGGTATCCACCAATCCCATCATCTCCGCTATTCAAAACGACAGGTAAATTCGTTTTCTGGAAATATTCCCCCCCCCAAACAAAAAAAAAAAAGAATCTTGCAATTCAATTCTCAGTTTTTTTTTTTATTTTAAAAAAATAAATTGGTTGTTGCTAGTTATGATATATCATCCCACATGGGGTTGAAGCTTGCTGATTTTTAAGCATACACATGTTGTTCAGTTAGTTCAATTAAAGCCCAGTTGATCAACTCAGTTGATGGGAGTAAGTTGTTTTGATTTGGGTCGTTTTATTTTCTTCCTACACGGTCTTTGTCTTGTCAGATACTACTGCTTTCTGGTGCCCTTGACACTTCCCATCATTGTCATCGCTGTTTATTTTCACTGGCTTAGCATGAAGCTTTTTAAGCATGCTTGAAGATATATATGTATGCTGCAGAAGAACTAGACAACAATGGTTTTGAGGTAAGCTTGGAATATTATGATTTGTTATATGGGAATTTCGCCAAGGAAGTTTGCACCATTGCGTCATTTTGTATTCATGATTAGCCAATTCAATGAGAAGTTATCCCTTTTGATGTGAATTGCTAACAATCAGGTTCGTTAATGTGGGTGAAATATTTGCACGATTAATCTTATACAGGATTGTCTGTCATTTCTCCATCCACTTAGCCAAGTAATAGTATTCTTTTACATCAGATCTTGGGAGCAAAGTGGTGCCAGCCTTCTGTATGCTATGCCATATTGCTAATGCATGCTGCTCCTGCCAAGCCGAGCATAAAACGAGGGACTGTGAGGATTTGGGCCAATGTCCAAATTTGTTTTATTGTTCTTAAGCCTAGGATGCTGGTCAGGGGCATCTTTAAATACAAGGGCACATGACAAAACTATCCACTGCCTGGACTTTTGGTTTCCCTTGGATGGAGTTGAATGTATAGCTTCGTGGCACTGGACATCAATCCTAAAGCAAAATCTATTTGTTGGGATGCCTTTTTCAATTATAATGCATTACACTGACATGTTCTTTTGTATCGTTATGGGTCCAATTTATTTGTGTCTGTGTATTTTTTTTTTTTTATAAAAAATCTTATTTATGGAATTCATGTTCCTATATATACATTTGTCAAAAAGAAATGACCCAAGGAAGCATTTGTCTTCCAAACACCCAATGAGGGAGCAAAACAAACATTGATTCAAAAACAATGCTCGTAGAAAGAGAGAAAGGGGAGAGGTGCCAACACTTGTCTGAGAAGCAAAACAAAACATTTTCATCTTTATCAGTGTATTCATAGATTGATTCTTGTCTATGTTTGTGGGAGGAGAGCATGTTTTGGGTCATCTAGCTACAAAAACATAATATTTTATTAGCATTAATTGATCAATTTTATATATCTTGGGAGGGAGAGCGTGCCTTGAAGTCTTCTAGGTGACTTTGGAGGCAATTGATTTCACTTTTGCTTATATTTGGATTTTTTTTTTAAATTTTTTTAATCATCATGCATATGTTGAACAAATGTGTATCAATGCCCACGGGACATATTTCTCAGGAAAGCAATAAATCTTGTGTAGATTTCCCTGGTAATGGGCTGAACAAAGGCCCTCTTGTCCCTAAGCGAAAAAAAAAAAAATTGTTTTAATTCTATAATAATAAATAGTTTCCCTTGCAGAAATAACAGGGTCGTGTCCATATCAATATCATTATAACAAGGTAATGTCATTATCATTATAAAAGCCCAAAATATTGATCTGATCTATGCCCCAACCCATTTCTTCAGATTTCACTCAATGGATATGTTGGGCTGCTTTCAAAGACTGACCCTAACTTGGAGACACATTGATGGCATGGACCCAACTGACAGACCTGAAAGCTCTCACACGAAGGCATCCAATTTACCAATTTCATAAAGCAAAGGTCCCCACAAGACCCCAGGGGGTGTGTTAGGAGAGACGAGGAAGAATGGCCATGCAGGTTCGTTTTGAGAGCAGGTGCCACGAAAAAAAGGTATTCAATCTAATTTTAAGTTGCGTCACTGTTCCAAACGAGAGATTTGTCAGAGTGATGGCAAGTGAACATGCAGCCATTTTGAAAGACAAAATGGGAAGGCTAGACACACTCGCGGCCCGTGCAATATAACAGTGCTGCCAAGCTTATATCTTCTCTTTGTTGTTATTGTTATTATTATTATTATTTAAAATTGTAACTAATCTCTGGTGCCACTCCATTAGAGTTCTTTGGTCAGGTTTTATAGCGTTTTAACTTTAACAGCAAGAAAATAACAAAAAAAAAAAAACCTTTCTCTGAATTTTTTTTTGCATGCATACAACTTAAATTCCTGTCCCCACAATCAACCCGAGTCGGTATGATTCTGGGGGGAGTGTTCAAGCTGCGTTATGACAAGGAGAGTGGGGTTACCTTGTCTTACCTCCTCTAGTTTTTCCAGCAGGCCTGAATCTACTCTCCCACCAAGTCCTTTTTTGTTCAATTATGCAAGAAAGAGGAAGCGGGAGAGAGGGAGAGAGGGGGAGGGGGAGGGAGAGAGGTGTGAGAGTGCAATCTACTCCCCCTCCCCAGGCTGCTTCTGTTTTCCAGGCTAACCATTGCCATCTAAGGCTGTGTTTCCAAAGTTTATGAAGTTTAGAAAGAAAATTTTTAAAAAAAGGGTCAAGTGTTTGTTTGGTTTAGTTGTTAAAAAGGACAAACATTATTATCTAATAATCATTAAAGTATTGCCAGTTACTTTCAACAACAAAAATAACTTTTAAGTATCAATATCGAATTTTAGTTATTTTATATAATTTTTGTTGAGTTTATTGTGAAAATTTAGTATTATCCTTTTCAGAATTTCACCTAAGTCAAAAAACATAATAACACCAGCATCAAAGCTGAGGCCCCCTTGATACCCTCTCTCTTTCCTCCACCACCACCAAGAATCAAAAGCCGAAGGTTAACGGCTTCCATCATAGTTCAGACCCTCATTCTCTTCTCCAAAACTCGTTCTTGAGAGTTGAGAGGGTGAGATTTCATGGCTACGAAAGAAGAAGTCTTCGTCTTGTTGTGTATATGAGACTGAAAGCGTCCATCTTTTCATAGTATCAAAATCATCATACCAAACCAAAATAACAAATAAACCCATCCCATTATTACGATTTCCCTTTACAACAAAGTCCACGCTTTCACTCTTTAGGCCCCCTGCTCTCCATTTCATTCTCCTCTTCCCCCTACCAAGTTTCTCTTTGTAGTAAGTGAGGTTCTAGTGAGCTCTCTCTCTCTCTCTCTCTTCCCCCCCCCCCAAAAAAAACTCCATGGATCCATGCGAAGCTACTAAGCTGGTGTTTTCAAGGATCCAAAGTTTGGACCCAGAGAATGCCTCAAAAATCATGGGCTACCTTCTGCTACGAGACCATGGAGACAAGGAGATGATACGCCTAGCCTTTGGACCAGAAATCGTTTTGCACAATCTCATCCTTCAGGCCAAATCCCAACTGGGAATTTCCTCTAACTCACCATCAACACCTACAACACCCTCCTCACCTTCACCCTTTAAACCCACCTCTAGACCAAACCCTTTGTCCATTTCCTCTTCACCTTTTTCAAATTCGTGGCCTCTTTCGAGTCCTAATTTCACTTCCTCGTTCTCTTATGCAAGCATTGTTAATGGAACCAGTAACAGAAATACTGTTTCTGCTTCTTTATCTAATGCATTTACATGCTACGGCAACAACAATAGCACTAACAATAGCAACACTGACGATCTCATTGATGATTATCACCTTCAGGACCAGTTATCTTTCCTCAATGATACAAAGACCGACGATTTATTTGGCCAAAGGCTAGAGTTGGCCATGAGCCCAACTGCATATGTTGATTCCCATTTCCACGGCCGAAGTTTTTCAGTTCCAGGCATGTGTCTCGGGGCTCAAGATGTGAATTGTGGGTTTGGATGGAAGCCATGCTTGTATTTTGCAAGAGGATTTTGCAAGAATGGTACTAGTTGCAGGTTTCTCCATGGAGAAGGCGACTGTGGTAGTGGTGGTAATGCTGCTCCCATTGTTGGTTCACCAAGAGAGCTCAATGAGTTTGATCAGTGCCATGAAGTGCTTAGATCAAAGGCTGTGACCCAACAGCAAAAGCTAGCTGCTGCTGCATCACAGTTCACGGCTGGAGCTTCTTTCACTTATGACACCCAAAGGTACTATATAAGCAAAAGCAACCATGTTCAAGTACCGTCCTTTGAATGCGGGGTACTTTTGTGAATTGTTCTGGAATGGTGTTTCATGTTTTGTTTTGTTTCTGATTGTGGCATTTTCAATGCACTGTTTAGATCGGCTGCAACAACTGCACTGTTGATGGGAGATGAACTTCACAAGTTTGGCAGATGCCGGCCAGAAAGGAACGATTTTTCGCCAATGGGACTGGGAGGAGCTATGAACGCAGGTTCCAGACAGATCTATTTGACATTTCCTGCTGATAGCACATTTAGAGAAGAAGATGTATCCAATTACTTTAGGTAACTGATGTTTGACTGTGACTTAGATTGAGAGTTAAGTGAAGAAGTTTGGTGTTTTCTTCTCCCATCTACTCTACTGGTAAATCTATTTTTCTTTTCTTCTTGTTGTTTTGAAGCATTTATGGGCCAGTTCAAGATGTGAGGATTCCATATCAGCAGAAGAGAATGTTTGGATTTGTTACTTTTTTGTATCCAGAGACAGTCAAGATTATATTGGCAAAAGGGAACCCTCATTTTGTTTGCAACTCTCGTGTGCTTGTGAAGCCTTACAAGGAGAAGGGAAAAGTTGCAGAAAAGTATAGGCCTTTCCTTCTACGTCTCTCTTGGCTTTTCGATTTCTTCACTCGCGTATTTGTAATTTCTTTTATTGAACAATTTCAGGAAGCTGCAACTTCAGCAGATGGAGAGGGGGGAATACTCTGCTTGTTCAAGCCCAACGGCACCTGATTCTAGAGAACAGTTTGACTTGCATCTTGGTAAGCAAACAGAGCTAATTTGCCTTTGGTAAGTCCCAAATTTCTAGTACTATCTTCATAAGAATTGTTTCTTTTGTATAGCAGGAGCTAGCATGTCTTGCAATACTAAAGAAATAGTGCTGAGAAGGACACTAGAAGAGCAGGCTGATTTGCAACAAGCCATTGAACTGCAAGGGAGAAGGCTACTGAATCTTCAGCTTCTTGACCACAAAAATCATGCTTTTAATCCCCATCAACACCTTCATGGTTTATATACTGTGTCTCCCATTTCCTCCCCAACTTTTTCTAGCACGCTGGCAGCTAACAATCAAAGAATCATTCTTCCACCTGATGTCGTAACAAAAGCAGATTCCAAAGGTTGAGTAGTCAATTTTATTGAAATTGTTATTGACTTGGGTTCACAATTTGCAAGCAAGTTGATGCCATAAAATGCACTGTATTCTTCCAGAGAATGATAGTAACCCAGGTGCTGCAGATGCTAGTCAAGAAGCGCAATCAACTTGCCAAGACAATGGTGGCAGTGGCAATAATTGTGATGAGGAGCGTATTTCCAACACTCGAGAAAGTGATCTCCACGGATGGTAAGGAACCAAATTCTTCTGATTTGAAAGGAAGGTTACTCTTAAATAGCAGACATCATGTCAATACTAAGAATCTGTTGAATTCCTTCTGCATTCTGCTTCAGGTGTTCTGCTGTAAACTTGTCTCTTCGACTCTTTGCATTACTAGTTTTAGCCTCTTCTTTGCATTTTATAATTATTTGTTGTTGATGTCAGCAGTTTAGAGCACATCCTTCCTGATAACCTCTTCACCTCTCCTAAGAAATCAGTTGATGACCACGTGACTGTATTTTCCACTGCCTCCGTGGATGTTGATGAGAAAACCACAAGCCCAAGTACATCTTCTCCCAACAATAATCCATTAATTTCCGCAACTGCTCTAAATATGCCTACTCTGAAGTCCTGTTTTCTCCAAATGCCCAGGTAACAATGTGAAGAGATTTCACTTTTCAATCCCTAATAGAGAAATGAAGTTAATTTTGCGGTCCTCCCTTTCTTCTGCAGGTTGCCATCTGGGCATGAAGCCATTGGCATCTAATTGGCCGAGGATAAGCATGACCATCAACTAGGGTTGACTCTTTGCTAGGGTAAAAGATCAACAAAACTTTTACATAATCGGCTGTTACAGAAGATCGGCATATTTCTGAAAACTCCCTGGTTGAAAATGGTTTCTTATATGATGTCGGCCTCTTTTTTTATCTTTGCAGAAACATCGGAAAACTTACACAAGGAAGAAAACAGTCCTCTAGCTGTATATAGCCAAAATAAAAAACCCAAGGAAGACTAAGATCTTACCAAGATCGTCGTCGTCGTCGTCGTCGTCGTCGTCGTCAATACTTACTATTGAATACATAGTGTTCATACATAGAAAGGAGTCGAAATTATATGTTGTTACAGTGGTGGGGTGATTCTTCCTTTACCTCGTATTGTAACCTTCTCACCACTGTAGGTGTGTACTGGACCAAACTGCAGTAGAAGAAAAGGAAGAAAAAGGCCTAGTGTAGTAGTAACTATGTTTATCGTCTGTAATTTAGTAGTTCTTTTTGTTTCCATTCTACCCTCCCCTTTTCTTGCGAGGTGAAAAAAGTGAAACGCCAAATAGGACTCCCAAGTCTGTATAACTTCATTTTGAGAGCGGAAATGGACTCCCCCGAGAAGTTTAAAGTTACTTTAACAGAAAGTGTTGCGTGCATCAGTTTGGAGACTGAAAAAGGTTAAAAAAGGCAAATGGGGGAAAAGGGGCGGTCTCTCTGGCACTTTTCCAAGTGATGTTACTATATTCACAGTATCTGTCGTGTCCTCCATTTAGAATTAGAAAAGAAATTAGAAAAAAAAAAAAAAATGTTTGTTCTTGTACCATGTGATTAAAGGCCAGCTTTGGGGGAATCTTTTTGTCTCACTTTGTGGTTTCTTCTGGGTGGACATGAAAGGATGGCTTGAGGGCCACATTCTCACATGGGTTTCTGACACCCTGCATCAATTGTATCTGGGCACAACGCACTCCTTGCACTCTCATTTCTCAATCTTTGTTCCAGATTTATTTAAATCTAGTCATTTCTTCATTAATTGTTCCCTTCTTGTTTTACGAACGTTGTTGACCTTATTCTGCCCAAGGCCTACACGTGCTCTGTTTCTTTTTATTTTTTCGTCTTTTTTTGGGTACTCAACGCTTCCACGCTGTCTCCGGTTAAAGACCTGAAACCCTGCAAATTTTCAATTTCTTTCGTGCAACTTATGTGTAATCAAGGATGAAGAGCATTCACAAAAGGAATTGTCTTCTTGCAATCGCGCTTCAATTGATTGAATACTGAATGGAGTTAACTAACATGTTCAGTTTGACCATTTTAGATGTCGATATATATTCGGTTATAAAGTTATGAAATTCAATTGGATTAACAAAAATGTTGATTTAATTTGATCAGTTAAACTACTGACCAGAACACCCCACCCAAAAAATAAAAAACTGTATCTACTGTGATATCTAAAGCCTCCACTAGATTTCTAGACGGCATTGGCCACTTTAAGGGAAAGTTTGGATATCGACTCCTTACAAGTCCCTGAGCTGCCTGCAATTTAGAGGGGGGCTTTTCCATCACTGGCCATAACATGTATGATCATGTCAAGTATGATGTCTGGAATCAATGCATTTTTACTTTTGTGGGCTGGGAGGGGGGGGGGATTTGGGAAGGAATTTAAGGTTAGCGAGTCTCAAGGATAGCGTAAAGATAATAAATGGCAATCTTGGCGACGAGAACAGTTGTTTCCATTTAATTCCGGATGACCTATTGTCTGTCAGAGTGAATGGTGGGTAGGGGCTTAGTGTGCGCCTGCCTAGGGACCCAAGGTTGATTTTCGAGGAAGACTGACTTTGAAAGTGGCACCCCTTTTAATTTATCTTATTTCGATGGTCTACCTTTAGCATCTAATTTTAAAGCTCGGAATGTCTTCTTTGGATAATTTAATTTAAGGAAAAAAAAAAAACTTACTTAATTTAATTTTTAAAAATTATAAATAGCTATATATATATAATTAATAGTTATAAATAATTTATTTTAAATATTATTTATATTCCTATAATAACTTTTTAATTTACATTTATTTAAGTATAATAAAAAAATGTTATTTTATTATAAATTAAAATTTAAAAAGAAAATTCAAAAAGAAAAAAAAAATTGAAGTGACATTATAGCCATATGAGTATTCTATGGATACCAATCTGTGACAACTCGTACATACACAAAGTAAATTTTTCTAAAGTACAAATCTTAAGTATTGACACATAAAAAAGGCATAATGTTCATGATGATCATCATCGTCCTTAATGGGAAAAGGTGCATGGCGACATCATCAAGAAATGAAGGGCATGAAAAAGACCATAATTGGCGTTTTTTTAAATCGACACCAATAATGACACAGAGATTCTTAACTAAGCCATTATACTTTGGTTTTGTGATAAGAGCCACCTTTAAGCATGCCCGAGAGTCTTGCATTAAGTTCAAACATCCTAGACCACTCCGATGTATAGACGGAACCACCCCCCCCCCCCCCAAAAAAAAAAAAAAATTATGCATGCCCCTTCCATCTACTGCCCAAGTTAACAAAGATTAATCCAAGACATTGAGATTCCTCTAAGCCCAAAAGTCCCACCATTTTCCTCCAAAAAGTTGGTGGAAAAAAAATCAACTCCCAAGACTTTATATGGTGATTTATTGATCGATGCATCTATGATCTCTCTCTCTCTCTCTCTCTCTCTATATATATATATATGATAGAATGATACGTGATAATATACACACAATTATTTCCCAATGTCCGGTAGTTTTTTTTTTCCTTAAAAATGAAAATCACGTAAATGCATCGGTGAAGGCTTGTCTGTTTAATGATATTGAATCACAAATCAACGTCGGCAGCGGCAGAACCACAATAACATTCGGTATATCGGACCAAACAAACAGTCCCTTTCCATATTACCCTTCGAGAAAGAAATAAAGGAAAATAAAAAAATAAAAAAATAAAAATTGGGACAAGCTACCGCAGAATCCCATCAGGGAAACCAAAATCAGCCAAGGACCCTGAACCTGTTAACTTTTACAGAGTTTTTTCATTCGACCCAATTTGGAAAAAGGGCTTTAGATACCCTCTGATTGTGGTGCATCCAATAACCAATGGTCAAGATGTGGCACCAAGGATATTTCAATGTTTAGTACCAGCACCCCCAGCAGTTCCATTGTGCAAAAGTAGCATTTCTGCAACAAAACCAAGGATATTTTGTAGTAAATAAATAAATAATTATATTGAATCTTTAGTAAATAGGAGTTTATATGAATTTTTTTATAAAATTAAATAAAATTATTAATAAATTATCTGATATCGGATTAATGAATAAAATAAATGATATATATATATGAAATGTAAAATTTTTTAATTGGTAAGAAAAAGGAGGGGGGGAGATTTCATCACACCCACCGGTACACTGAAAGGGGAGCTCAGAGAGAGAAAACAGTACAGACGGTGCTGGGGAGGGTCGTCCGTTGTGACAACCAATGAAGGAGCGAGTGTTCCCACACGCAGGCATAACGCTCCACAGCTTTTTCTTTCAAGTCAACAGAAACTCCCCCCCGGCGGCCCCCTCCCACTCTTCGCTAGTTCTAAAGAAAATTAGTAGATTAAAAAAACACCACACAGCTAAAACTGATCAAAGCAACCGACATGTGATAATATCCTTTCTTTCGCTTTGGTCAATTTTACCCTTCCAATTACTCTTTATCTTTGTATATTTCTTCTTCTTTGTATTGGGTAAAAATATCTCTCTAAATCTGTTGAGATTTGGTAACTCTGGTTGGTCATTACCAAAGGCCCCGTTTGAAACAATTGATAAAGATATGACTAAATGGAAGAAAAATCACATTAATTGGGAAACAATGAGTAACTTCTCACAGGGACGAAATTGACTTTTACGCAAAAGCTTTCGGGCCCAACACACATAGAAAGAGAGAAAGTGCAGCAGTGAACGTGCATAGTTGTGTCCATGCATAGAAGGGCTCCCCCAAAATTGACCAAACGGATAAAAGCAGAGGACCTGTTTCGCACTCCTGTCTCACTTCCTAAAAACCTCTGTTTAAAAATAATCATTCTAATTGGGGCCTAATTAATTTATACAGATAGAGAGAGGGAAAGAGAGAGAGAGAGAGAGAGAGAGAACAATAACTCAAACAAACAAGCAATTTACGTAAGTACTCTTACATTGCCATGTCTCTCTCTTCTCCGCTGTGTTCTTGTCGAAAGAAGTAAGTAGTGGAGAGAAAAGGAAAAAAAAAAAAAACAAGACAGGAAGCCCCCTTCTGTCATGGATCTCTACGAGGCAACAAAAGTGCTATTTTCAAAGATCAAAACTTTAGACCCGGACAATGCTTCAAGAGTCATGGGTTGCATTCTCTTGCAAGACCTCAGCGATGCAGATTTGCTACGCTTAGCCTTTGGCCCGGATACCCTTTTGCAGAATGTGATTATCACCGCGAAAACCCGGTTAGGAATTCTAACAAACGGCTCATCTTCATCGTCTTCTTCTTCTACGCCGGCATCTCCTTCGCCCCTAAACCCTATATCAAGACCCAGTAACAGCAGCAACCCATTTTCCCAATCCTCTCCTAGAGACGCCGCCGGCGGTTCTTTGGGGAAAAACCAGTCTCCACCGGCAAGACTCGTTCCTGGGTTGGTAAATAACGGCAGTGGCAAGAGTATTAATCGTTGTATAAGCCCAAAGGCGAGCCCTTTCTTGTCGTACGATAATATACGCTCTGGGTCGACGTTGGTTGCGCCGTTTTTAGAGAATGGTGGCTGTGTTAATGATGGTGGTTACGCAGCTAATGGCGATTTCTTTGACGAGTGTCGGTTAGATGAGTATCTGTCTTTTCTCGACGATTCCTCTTCAAGCAAAGAGGAATTTTCTGATACCCATTTGCACAGAAGAAGGTTTTCGGAGAGTGATGCGTTGTTTAGCACTGAAGAAGAGAGTTTCGGAAGTGTTTGCAGGCCTTGCACGTACTTTGCTAAGGGTTACTGCAAAAATGGGGATAATTGCAAGTTTGTTCACGGCGGCTTTGACGGAGATAACGTTGTTGAGTCGAATGGAGGTGCTGGACCAAGGGAAATGGAGGGCTTTTTTGTGCAGCAGCAGGAAGGGATGATGAGAATGAAGGCGGTGCAGCTGAAGCAGCAATTGGCTTACAACAATTACATGGATTTTCTTTTGCAACAACGGAATGAACCTCAAAGGTATATTGGAGATGCCTCCTTTTCTCTTTTAGCATGTTGTAAGTGGTGTATAATTTTTCGCCTTTTTTTTATGTCGGTTTTTTTTCTCAAGTCAATGGAGTTCAGTTTTGGTTTGGTCCTTTAATTTTAGTTTGGGGTTATTGCGATCTAACTGCGGAATCCATTACTTCTTTGGAGTATGGTGCGTAAATCTATCTTTCTAAATTTGGTTTGATAGATGGGTTTTGGTTTGTGATTGGTTATCTTTGTTTTGGATGGAGTATTTCAGAGACTGCACATTTCGGTTTTACCTTTCCCATGGTTATGAAATGCAGACACATCTTTCCTTTTCCTGCAGCCCCTAAAGTAATTCCTTTTTGTATCAACGAATTGACTTTCGATTGGGTATTAGCTTAAGTCCAGAGTTACGGTAGTATGTGCAAAATCAATGCAGAAGACTGTAGTTTTGGTACCATGAGTTATTTGTCACAGGCAAGAAAATTAGGCCCGGAGACCAGAGTTATTTTCTATAAGAACCAACCCTTTTTTTTTTTTTTCTTGGGTTGTATTTGGATGGCATTTTGGGTGAACTAGGGAAACTATTAGACACAGATGAACATATGTTATTTGTGATATGACCTCCCCCCTTCTCTCACCCCCCCTTCCCTCCTTTTATTCCTTTCATGGAATTGATTGATTTTCCTCTGAATTTGGGGCTTTGATGCATTGCAGATTTGGGACAGCAGCAATTATGGGTGACGAATTCCAAAAGTTTGGCCAATTCCGACCTGAAAGAAATGACCTTTTGGCAATGGGAATTGCAGAAAGGGCAAACTCAGCTGCAAGACAGATATACTTGACATTTCCAGCGGATAGCACCTTCAAAGATGAAGATGTTTCAAATTATTTCAGGTAAACCCACCAGTATTCCCCTTGCAATGACGAAAGATCCTTCTGCTTAAGATTATGACTATTAATAGCCTCTAGGCAGCCAGTTATCTTGAATCTTTGTTGTTTCAAGCATTCTCTATTGTCTCCAAGGCATCCATCCATTCCCTTGACTATTTATAGTGACAGAGCTTGGCCCTTACTGTTATGGGAGTACAAGTCAAGGATTCCTCTTCTATACATAAATTCCACTCTTGGCACTGTGATTCTCATTTGGTAGTTCCATGTCCCTGCCATTGCCGATCTTCTGGCTGCCTTAGCAGGAGGATCTGCTATGCCACTGTAGGGTAGCATTCCCAATTCTCTTTCCAGCCTCTATCAGTGTCTAGGTTATCTGCTATCACAAGGACAGACCAAGTGCACTTAGGCATTCTGAATTAAACTCTGTAATTTTTTATCCTCAATTGGAGAATTTTCTCTAATTTGGAAAGCATTCTGAAACCCCTTTTTCTCAGTCTCACAAGGAATGGTAATTGAAACACAGGCAAATGCTTGGTAGACACTAGCTGAAAACAGTCATTAAGTTTCTAAACTTATTTTCCTCTTTAGGGATGGTGCTGATAGTAGTACCTTAATCTGTCTGCTAGAGCCATAGTTATCTCTGGTGCTTTCTTTTAAGTAACAACCTGCTTGCTAATAGTGGTATTCTCTGAGAGGTTCTCTTTGTTTTTGTTGCCCATCATATCACTTGCATTGCTGTATCCCATGTATATACATGGGAAAATGTAAAAGTGCCGAACAGATGTAATCTTGCATCTTGAATTCTTTTAACTAGCTATGTAGACCTAATAATTTCATTTTGGCAGCGCTTTTGGACCAGTTCAAGATGTAAGGATTCCTTACCAGCAAAAACGAATGTTTGGGTTTGTTACATTTGTCCATTCAGAGACTGTGAAGATTATATTGGCCCGTGGGAATCCTCATTTTATCTGTGATTCGCGCGTGCTTGTTAAGCCATACAAGGAAAAAGGAAAAGTCACAAATGAGTATGGCTTCTTTTTGCTATTGTTACACCTTTTCTGTCATACCAATTCCAGCAGGAATTTTTCTTATGTTAGTGAAACAAACAGCAGGAGACAGCTACATGCGCAGCAGCAGCTGTTGGAGAGGGGGAATTTCTCACCCTGTTCAAGCCCTTCGGGGCACAATCCCAGGGAGCTGTATGACGTTCACCTTGGTAAGCAAATGTAAAGAATGTGTATATGATTACCCAAAAGTGTTTTGTCACTTCTGTTTCCTTTTTCATCATATAAAACATGACTGATTCTGCTCTTGAATCCATCTTTGCGTGTAGGAACAAGACTGCTGTATAGTAATCAGGAGATGATGCTGAGAAGGAAGTTGGAGGAGCAGGCTGAGCTGCAGCAGGCCATTGAGCTTCAAGGGAGAAGGTTGATTAACTTGCAACTACCAGACATTAGAGGAGATTACATTCACCGTCACCAGCGTAGTCTTTCTGTTGGTTCTCCCATTTCCCTACCTACACATACTGCTGTCAAGCAAAATGTGTTTCTTACTTCTGATGGCAAGAATCAGGAAGTTCAAGGTCTGCCAATCATTGAAATATTTATAGTAGCTATATGGCATGTATCATACACTGTAGGTGAAGAAGTTTCATGCTGTTTTATCTGCTCTCTCTCGCCCTCTTTGGGTTGCAGGCAATTGTGATAACTTGGTTGCTGCCTATGCTTCTGTTTTAACTGCTGACGAAAAGAATCTTCAGCAAGAAGTGAATTTTCCTTGCAGTCAGAAAAATAATTCTGTGAATGGCAAAGAAGGGGGAACCTCTGAAATTTGTGATGTCCATGACTGGTACAGTGTTCCCTATTTGCAAAGGCCGTTTAATGTTATTACTGTCCAAGTTCTCTGTCAGTTCATCCTTTTACCCCTCAGTTGTATTCTCAGTGTAATCCACTTTTGTTTACAGTCATAAGAGCAATGTGGAGCATGCTCTTCCCGATAAACTATTTGCTTCTCCTACAAAATCATCTGAGAATCAACAGCCTACCTTCTCCTCTGAGTTGGCAGAAGTCAAGGAAACCACTGAGTTATCTGTCACTTCATCTTTTGAGCATGAATCATCCGTTCCCATCACTTCCACTGGCAATGGGTACCTTTAGTGGTTCTAATTCTAACTAAGTTGCTGCACTGCTTAAACACTACATCTCTCGCTCTCCCTCTCTCTCTCTGAACATTCAATCCTGCTATAGCTGGAATAAAGAGAAATTGGTTAATTCTAGATTGTGAAATACCTGATATTATCCTGACAGATTTTCTATTCTTTCAGGTATGTAGGTAACAAAGGCTAGTGTGGCCGGAGAGATTAGACTTTGCTGGGGTAAGATAACTGCCCTTTAAGCTCCGTACAGGCCCGTATTCCACGAATCATTCCTTACTGATGTTTTGTGGTAGAGCAGCACATACAAGAAAGAAAGATCCTGTAGATTTATAGCAAAAGTATACATGCACCGAATGGTAGATCTGTAGAGAATCATCATCGTCAATAGGATACTACTAACTGAAAATGCATGTTATATATACATAGTGGACTGAAGGACTAATTGAACTAGGATTTTTACTGTTTAGTCTTTGCTACTTGTGCCCATTTGTAGGTAGAGAGCTAAGTTTTCTCCACGCCTCTCCCCTCTCCCCTCTTGTTTCCTTTTGTTATACTGTATTTTATTTATTTCTACGAGTTTAATTTGTCCACATTGAAATTGCCAAATGGTCAAAGTGAAGATTGGATAAAAAAAAAAAGTGAGATAAAAAGAAGTGAAATTGGGTATTCTTTTAGGTGACCGAGACATACATCCAGGCACCCAACAGACCTTTTTTTTGTCTCATTTTATTGCCCCCACGTCCACGGGTAGTCAAAGTGCTTTACTCTTGTCACATGGGGTACTGACATTATATTATATAAAATTATAGTGCCAGGGGGCAAGAGGTACCACACTCTATTTCCTTTCCAGTTAATTGAAGTGTTTGTTTTCGAATCTGGGTTTTTAATAATACTGGATCATCAGCCCCCTGCTTTATAGTTTTCAATGATCTCCTTTTGTTCGCTTGCTTTCTGTCCTTAAAAACTTGCCTCCTGATCCTACATTTATTTGTTCTCCAACAACTTTGTGACAATAATTGGGTGATCACAGGGGGAAAAAAAAAAAAAGATAAGTCATATCAGAATTAAAACCTAATATGAAACAGTAACATGCACGAACATATACGCAGGAGCACGCACTCTCACAGGAAAAAGAAAGAAAGCACCGGAGAGTAAATTAAATTTGTGTTTTTCAGGGGAGAGAGGGTGGGTAGGTGTGGGTGGGGGAAGGATATCAAGAGGTATTCTTTCCTGCATTAAGCCAAAACTATTTTATTTGTATTAGGTGGCACTTGATTGAATCCGGAACATATGTAATCAGTTTGACTTGCCACAAAAGGCAATTAAATTTTCCATGATTGCACGGTTGCAAGTGATTAGTCCCATTCATCGTTCCCTGATAAGACCAGATGATACAATCTATGGACGTTTTTGGACATTTAGGTCGTATTTAGATTTTGGTTGTGGTATTTTGTCCTGCAGTTGGAGAAAAAAAACACGGTGGACCACCTAGGTTGACTGATCCAGATTATTGTTATCATGCCGTACACAAATATCTTGTCCTTTAGATACCATTGACTCTAATTTCGTTAAATATGATGTTAACATGTCCTCTATGTGGTGCCCACCTGAGCACAATTCCAATCTCTCTCTCTCTCTCTCTCTCTCTCTCTCTCTCTAATTTGTACTTACTTAACCATGCCACGTATGTTACCATTTGTATTGGGCTTTTCCCCTTTGGTTGGTTAACTGACAACGACCTTAATGATCACTTACCAGGGAGCTTTTTAGCTTTATAAATCTTGTTTTTGGTCACAACTAGCCTTGGTTGAATCTAACAACTTTTTTTCTTTTCTTTTTAACATTATTAAAAGGTGGAGAATTAATCTTTATCAATTCTTGGTAAGTGAGCAAAGTCTCTGCCTTGTGGATTGATGGTTGACCCTTTTGGATAGGTTATGAAAGTTAATTATCTGCCTACAAGATGGATAATCTATGTTTTTTGCTTTTGGTATTTATCCAGAGTTGTTTCAACGTTAATGGAACCCGGATTGACAAGCAAAGTGAGTTTCTCCTTTACCCAACTACACTCACCTTGTTGGTATAGACAATTCATCTTTTATTGAATGAAATATGGCAATTTAATATTCGAAAATTTTGGATGAAATATTAATAAAAGATGTGATCCAAAAAGCACCCCTGCAGCCCTGTCTAGCCCAACCATTTTATTTACAGACACATGAGAACAGCAAAAGTAGGGAAGGAGTGGGCAAGATTCCAAGTTGGGCAGCCATTAAAGTTGTAGAATGTAAACCCAGAGAGAGCCCACTTGGACACCGCCCCCCCTCCCTCCAAGAGGCTAAACAAAGTGGCTCTGCATGTCTCTCTAGCTCCAATCAATTGTGACATTGCCACACTGGGGAAAAGTAGAATGGAAACCCTTTTTTCTCTGATGGCCCCATTTTAGCAAATAGGTTTCAATCAAATATCTATTGCTATTGCGGGTTGTAGACAGTACAGCCCACTAATAATCCAAACCATTTCAACAGGATCATGCTCAATATTAAAAAAAAATAAAATTCAATTTATTACAAATAATTTTCTTTTTTGAAGTAATAATTTTTTTTTGTTATATCTTGTTAAATAATTTTATTAATAAAAAAATTATTTATATTAACAAAAATAATATTTTTATACAAATTTTTTTTTTAAAAAAAAATTCATAATATTTAATATTACTCTTTTTAATATAGTCCAGGTCCATTGCGCTGAGGTGTTGGCTGCAGCTCTCGCGTTTATCTCTCGGTATAGGCTCCAATTCACATTTTATTTGTTGCGGAGATCATTGCTTGAATTAATTTTCCGAACAATATACTAATTTTTTTTATTTGTAACATTGAACTGTAAGTTATAGTTTTGGCTTATCTTATAATTTTCTTACTTCCTTCTCTCCCTCCCATTAAATATTGCATGACCAAATAATAATAAGACTACAGCGATATTTAAATTTATTGAATAAAGAGTTACATAAAATAATAATAATAAATGATGATTTTCTCATCTATCATTGCATTTGGCACCTCAGCTTCTCAGAATTTGAGCCTCGTAATAATGAGAGGGGATATTTAGGTTTTTCGCCATGGGGGTGTTCCATTAAAAAATTGACATATCGAGAAAACTATTTTACAGTCTGCCTTTTCAGAAAAATGGTATTCCCTGAAAGAAGTTGCTCTTGGCTTGCATGAGATCGCCCTCCCAGGAAAACATATATTTTTGTTTTTGAGACTTACCAGCACATAACGATCTTCCTTTGTACTAAATTGCGTTATGAGTATGCTTAAATTACGTTAGTTCAAGCCCCAGTATGGAAATAGGCTTAAGTTAACTCGCGCATACAAACACAATATTCTCATTGTTGGCAGTTGGCAGAGAGAACAAGGGAAGTGTGAGGTTGGCAGAGAGACTTTCCCATCAATGGCCACAGCAAATCTCTGTACCAGAATCCACGGCAGGGATTTTGTTTCCATCAAAGGAAGATGCTTTCTTTCTAGTTGTCGTGGTCTTTTTGCTGCTATTTGCATACAGCTAGTCCATGTGCCATGCCTTTCGTGATTGTTGCTTGCATTTATATGAAGTTTAGGGCATATAAATTCATTTCATAGGGGTCACTTGTCACCTCATCCCACCAATATTTATCACATCTTCACAGTAAAAGGGCCACCATCAAAGAGAGAAAAGAAAGGCGGTTCTTTGCTGGTTAAGGTCAGTCTCTCTAACTTTTACTGCTCTATTGAGATACTATACAATCAAATTTAATCGAACCAAGAGCCAAGGTTTTCTTTCCTTTTCCAAGTTACTTAATGCATCCATTTTATTGTGTTACTAGTTACATATTAGCTCTCTCCTCCTATAACAAAATCCACATTCTGAGTACAAGCAATTATCTGTTAAGCACAAAGCTACTTTCCTGTCAAATTAACTGCCACCTTAAGCTTGAATGAATTGCTTTCTAGTTATCCTTGTAAGTTTTCCGAATTTATTTTTTGTAATGGTTTCAGAATTCGGTGGATTTGTAGAGTTATATGCCTACTTCATAGAAAACATGAAATATGATGTTAAAGAGGAAAAAAAAAAAAGAAAAGAATTTAATGTTGATCTCTCAAGCACCAATTGACTTGGCGTGTTGGAATGTGATTCATTCAGTCTACCAAGTAGTCACTCACAACAGGACCCCTCATCTCAAAACTACATGTCTAGGCAATTAGATGGTTGAACACAAACTGTCTTTGTTTTCTTTGTCGAACTCATAAATAAATGCTTTGGCCTTATAAATCAGGAGTTGTTGTAACTGTCCAGATAACGTTTTCCTAGTTAACATGAACTTCACTCTTATTCTCTCCTTGCCAAACGAAGAGTCTGATTCATTATAGGCAGGGGTGATGCAGGGAAAATTTTCATTTAATCTCTTCTGCTGCCATATTTCTTTCAGTTTTGTTGTTCCCTCAGGAACCTGAAAACCATGGAAGGCAGCAGTGGCAAATCCACAGGTAGTAACAGAGTTATTCCTGTCATTTCTCTAAAATTGCCATCCGTGACAGTTCGTGACATCAAGTTTGTAAGTTTTAAGATACAGCCAAGAAGCCATCAGAATTGGAAGCACTACAGAAGAAGTTGGACGAGAGAACAGGTAGAATTCAAGAGCTGAAAAGCCAGATTGAATCCGCGAAGCTTCATCTAGAGGAGAAGAAGAAGACTAAGGGCAAAGATGATCCAGAGGAGAAAAAGGAAGCTTTCAAGAAGCTTTGTGAGAAATATGACAGCCTGAGAGTGGAGTACAATTCCCTGTTAGCCGAGAGGTCAAAGGAATAGAAGCAGCCTTCGTGCCATTATGCAACTGAATTGCTATGGATTAGAGATATATGTCACGGGCTGATTCAAGTATGCTGCCAGCCCGCTTGTTGCATGCTAGTCCAATGTTAGCCTAATTGGTGCCCCAACCCAAGTCAAGGAGAATTCTAGAAGAATGCTTAGGTGTCCCTCTCTATAATACTCCATTGTAAATAGCGAGATGCTTATCCTTAGAATTCTCTAGAAGCAATAATTGTAGTCACACATTGAGGAGGGGAAGCAACTATAAATACTCTCATTCCTCCCATTTATAAACACACCTCTACATTTCTCAATAGCAAAGTTCTCTACATTGCTATACTTGTGCCTACTATCCTTCTCTCTATCTCAAAACCTCTCACTTTCTCTCTCTCTTGAGTTGGTTGTAACTCTCTTCAATGCTTACTTAGCATCTTCTCTCGCAAGATTGTCTAAGTGCCGCGCGGGTTAGCACGTCTAAAGCACGTCCAAAGCCTAACTCCGTGACAAGTGGTATCAGAGCAAGGTAATCCTAGTCCCTACTTTGTTCATCTTTGAGTTGTGAGTATGACAGGTGAGGAAGGAGTTGCTACTGTGGAACAACAGTTCGAGCAACAAGTTCGTGGGCGAGAGGAACAAGGTGTCCCAGCCAAACGCAGCAAATCCAAAGTTCCAGCAAAGGAAACGATGGAGACTCGTGTTGTTGGCTTGGAGAGGAGTATCACAAACGTGAGCTCCGCTGTAGGCGATCTTAGTGATCAAGTCGATAACTTGATCCATGAGAATGCCGAGATTACAAGGGCTGTCAGGTCTATGATTCAAGATCTTGGTCGCACCTTTGAGGATCGGATATGCTCTATCAATGAAGAGCTATCCAACCTACGCAAGTCTATGGAAGGAGAGATCCATGACCTTCGTAGGGAGATGGAGTCACGCCACCGAAGTAGCACACACTTGAGTGGTACAACTGCCGCCACCACCAGTGCCCCTGTTGTCCATAGTTTGAAGGTCCCCAACCCGGCCATGTACAATGGAACCCGCAACGCCACGATGGTGGAAAACTTTCTCTTCGGTCTCGAACAATACTTTGAGGTCATGGGGGTTGTCGACGACCTTGCAAAGGTATGCAACGCCCCAATCTTCTTGAGGGATGCTGCCCAACTATGGTGGAGAAGGAAGCATTCCGAACGTGAGAAAGGCTTGTGCATTCTCAACACCTGGGAGCAATTCAAGGCTGAATTGCGCAAACACGTCGTGCCTCACAATGCGAACAGCGAAGCTAGAGGGAAGTTACGTCGCCTTAGCCAAACAGGTAGTATTTCCGATTACATCAAGGAATTTACTACTTTCATACTTGAAATTGATATGTCTGATAGGGAGCTTCTCTTCCACTTCAAGGACGGCTTGAAAGATTGGGCAAGAGTAGAGCTAGACAGACGTGATGTGCAGACTTTAGATGCTGCCATTGTTGCTGCCGAAATGCTCATCGATTACTCTTCCAAGAATAGAAGGCCGAACTCCAACAGAAGTGAGGGAGAGAACAACGGGCAGAAACAGGATGCAAGCCACAAGGAGGGTGAAAACCAGAAATCCTCAAGTGGCAATCCAAAGCATGGGCAGAACTCTTCGGGCAAACGTAACACAGGTAATCCCCCGAAGCCCTGTTTCATTTGTGACGGACAACACTGGGTGAAGGATTGCCTCAACCGTAGGGCAATGAATGCAATGATTGCGGAACTCAACAAGGAGAAATCCAAGGAGGAGTCCCAACTCGACATAAGAGCCTTACAACAATTAGGCAACCTGTCAAAACTTTTTTCTCCAGCAGTTCCTAAGGAGAAGAGACTGTTGTACGCAGACGTCGCCATTGAAGGCAAAACTGCATGTGCAATGCTAGACACGGGAGCAACGCACAATTTCATGGACGTCCAAGAGGCCAAACGTTTAGGCCTCACACTTGCAAAAGGGAATGACACCATCAAGGCTGTCAATTCGGAGGCAAAACCTGTCTAAGGTGTGGCGCAAGGAGTAGCTGTCCAAATCGGAGATTGGACGGGTAAGTTCTGTCTCTTATACACATCTAGATGTGTATAAGAGACAGCAAGCTACCTCCAAAGAACCTCTTGTGGTGCTTCCGGACTGCGAGAGACCTTTCAAAGTCCACAAGAAGCAACACACAAAAACATATGCGAAAGGAGACTTGGTGATGGTAAAGTTGCTGCCCAACCAACTCAAGTCTCCACGCAACGTACACACTGTCTCTTATACACATCTAGATGTGTATAAGAGACAGTCCTATGGATGATTTTAAAGTCGTGCTAGGTCTTGCGTTTTTCTGCACAGCTTATGCTTTTCTCATTCCTGCTTCAAGCCTGTCTCTTATACACATCTAGATGTGTATAAGAGACAGCAAGCTACCTCCAAAGAACCTCTTGTGGTGCTTCCGGACTGCGAGAGACCTTTCAAAGTCCACAAGAAGCAACACACAAAAACATATGCGAAAGGAGACTTGGTGATGGTAAAGTTGCTGCCCAACCATCTCAAGTCTCCACGCAACGTACACAAGGGCTTGGGGAGAAGGTACGAAGGTCCATTTCCTGTTATGAAGCATGTAGGAAAGGCCGCCTACCAAGTCCAACTCTCATCAGAGCTGAAGATCCACAATGTCTTCCGTGTAAGTCTTCTAAAGCCTTTTCATGGGAATGACAAGGATCTTGGTTGAAGCAAGTCCAAGCACGCACCAACCGCTAAGGTGACCAAGTTCGACAAGGAGGTGGAATCCATCCTTGCCGATCGAGTGACCCGAAGGAGGGGAGTTCCTACCTACACCGAGTACTTGGTAAAATGGAAAGATTTGTCGGACGAAGAGGTTAGTTGGGAACGAGAGGACCTGCTTTGGCAGTTTGCGAATTTCATCCACCGCTACAAGGATGAAAGCGCGACGAGGACGTCGCGAAAACAATTGGAGGAGGGTGTCACGGGCTGATTCAAGTATGCTGTCAGTCCGCTTGTTGCATGCTAGCCCAATTGGTGCCCCAACCCAAGTCAAGGAGAATTCTAGAAGAATGCTTAGGTGTCCCTCTCTAGAATACTCCATTGTAAATATCTAGATACTTATCCTTAGAATTCTCTAGAAGCAATAATTGTAGCTACACATTGAGGAGGGGAAGCAACTATAAATACTCTCATTCCTCTCATTTATAAACATACCTCTACACCTCTTAATAGCAAAGTTCTCTACATTGCTATACTTGTGCCTACTATCCTTCTCTCTATCTCAAAACCTCTCACTTTCTCTCTCTCTTGAGTTGGTTGTAACTCTCTTTAAATCTTATTTAGCATCTTCTCTCACAAAATTGTCTAAGTGCCGCACGGGTTAGCACGTCTAAAACACGTCCAAAACCTAACTCTGTGACATATAGCTCTAGACACAAGTTATGGCAGTGCTAACCCTATTAGAACTTTCTATATGAGACTGACTTTGGCTAATCTAATACCAGAAGCATTATAGTTGCAGACTATTGGCTAATAAACATAGCTTTGAGTCATTTGCCTGCTTTTCTATCCTTAAATGATAATCAACTTCTGCTCTAGGATTGAGCATTGGACATAAAATTAGACAGAACCATCAGTTTGCTAAAGCTGTTCCATAAAGAGACGAACTTCAATAGTAAACAGAACTCTTCGGTGTTAGAATAAAAATGCCTCAATTGCATCGGAGGGGCAGCATGCACAATTAATGCAAAATTCTTTACATTGACTAGAAAATATGGCAGTAAAAATAACCACTACCCCATATCTCGGATTTTTTTCAATAATTAAATAAAAAGAATAATAATAAATAAATAAAAACGAGAGATAAGTCACCCCATTGCTGCAAATACAGAAAATCCGACTTGAACCAAAAATAGAAAAACTCACCACCCCGACTCCACGTAGCTTGAGATTTCTGTAATTTTATTTTTTTAATAATTAAATTAACCGGATTTGATACGTGGAACGAACACACACACTCTCTCTCTCCCCCCCCGGTTGCTTCAAGCCAAAGGAAACCAAAACTTGTCTCTTTTTTTTTTTTGGTTAATTAAAGAGAAAAAAAAATCCCCTAAGAGAAAGAAAACCTCATATTTATTTATTTATTTATGGCAAGTGCACTTTGTAGCCGTCTCATTTGATAACTCCGACCTGGAAATGTTGTCGGCGTTTCTAGACAACGGAGCTCCGATCCAAAACCTCCCTAACCCCAACGGTCAGATTTCTCTCACCCCTCTCTCTCTCTCTCTCTCTCTTCTCCTATTTAGTAGAGAGTCTTATCTAAATCCGAATTCCCGTGAGTAGAAGCCGGAGAAGAGAGAGATTATCAGACGCCATGAACCCTTCATATTTCGGTGATTTAAATTCTGGGTTTTCCGGGTCGAGCCCAATTTGCCCGAATTTGACCTCTAACCCGCCTTCCGTTTCTCGAGCATCGGGTCGGGGCCTTTCCAGGCCGAGATTCGTGAAAGTGAGAAAGCAATCCGGTTCCCATAATTCGAAACCAGCAGGAGAAATCCGGGAAGAGCCCGGGTTCAATCCTTTCCGGCCCATTTTGGGAGGAGCTCAACTGGGTGTTTCCAGGATAGGCAAGAATGATGCATTTGTGTTTGGAGCCACTAGTAGTGATTTGGGTGATAAAGGAATTTATGAGGGAATTAAAAATTTGAGAATTGGAAGTGCAAATGAGGTTTTGGATAGTAACTTAAATGGCAGTGATAGGTCTGGTTTTGTGTTTGGAAGGGATCGGAATAGAAGTTCTAATCTTGATGTAAAGTTGGAGAATTTGACCACTAATGACAATGAGAATGTTGTGGATGGAAGGTCTAAGATTAGTGCACATGACAAGGCCAAATTTGGGTTAGGGAACGGTGGCAATGTGGATGTTACTTCCATTGGGAAAAACTTGGAATTGGATCTATCAGATGAATTGAAGAAGAAACTGAATGTTGCCACCACTGGAAATATTGATAACAGGACTGGTGGTATTGGTACTTTCAGTGCCAGTGATAGAAAAAAGTTTGGACTTGAGAGTAATGGAAAGGGTGGTGAGACATCTGCTGAAAGCTCAGAGAATCCACTCCCGGATCGGATCAAGAATTTGAGCATAAAGGATCATGTCATGACTAATGCTACTAGTCGTAGGACCAGTGAGAAGGATGGTGATACATGCAGAGGCAGGGAGACAGCTAGGGGTTATATTGGTGGAGAAAGAGAGACTATAATGTCAAATGAGATGGGATGCAAATTGAACCTTGAAAATACGGCAGGAAAATCTTCAGATCACCCAGATGGGTCATTTTCTACTTCTCGACTCTTTGACAAGGATATGCAAGCTGGAAAGAAGAGTGTTAAGATGTCCCCTGTTTTTGTTGATGCCATTCCAACGGAATTTATTTTTAGGGGAGGATTGCAGGGTAAGAATACAATCGGTAGTGAAGTTCCCATGGGTCAACCGAAAGTTGATACTCAAACGGACTTATCATGTGGTGGCTTGGCTGGCGGGGATGGTTTTGGGTTGCCATCTACTGGCAGACCTGAGAGGACATGCAAGCAGGATAATGTTCAGTCACCCTTTATTGAATTCAAAACACCAAAGCAATGGGGAAGTTTGTTTTCTAGTCAAAAACCAGAACTTGGTTCAAAATTGCAAGACTCAAAAGTGAGGAAGAAAGGAGGAAAGTTGAAGCCACCAACCAAGGTCCATCTATGTCCTGCCCAAGATTTTGTTTTGAGGGCCAGTGGTTGCCAAGAAGTACCGGAGGTTTTGGACTCTTATTCACCGATGGATATTTCACCATGCCAGGTAACTCTGTCTGAAAGTCAACTTTCCAGAGAAACCTCTGTGACTTCAGAGGAATCTTTCAGTCATGTTAATCAATATGCATCAGCTGATTCACAAAAAAATGTTATGAATGATGCCATAGATGAAGATTTGGTTGCTGCAACACAGTGCCTGGAAATAAATGGAGAGGACGTAATATGCGGAGAAACAGAACAGTTCAGTTCAGAACATTTTCCTGAGAAAGGTATGGGCGTTGAAAATCATCCAGGAGAGTTCATTTCTGCATCAGAAACTGAAAGCTTTAAATCTGCAAATGAGGAACTAGATTTTATCAATGACGGGGTAGTTACTTCGGTGGAAAATGAAGCCAGTTCAAGCACAAATATAGAGAGGCAAGATAGTGATCTTGGGACACAATTTTTTTCTGTGGTGAGTTCTGAGGATATAGGTAGTTCAGGGTTTACCTTTGCTGCCTCTTCTACTGGGCAAGAATCATCAAGACGTTATCACAAAAAGGACAGTAGGGCTAAGGTTGTCCATAATTCCTATAGTTTCACTCAAAATGTTAAAGTTCCACATGCATCATCCCCTTTGCTCTTCAGTCCATTATCTGCAGATTCATTTCATAGGACCCCCGAAGAGGGAAAGACACTGAGTGAGTCTGTTCCTCTTCACTTGTTTCGTGGTAATTCTGATGTCCTTGGACAAGAAAGCAAGCAAGAGTCTGATTTGACATCTGCCACATGTGTTGCGGCTCAAGAAGCATGTGAGAAGTGGCGGCTAAGGTAATGGTACTTTCTGTCAACTTTATAAGAGACATATATGAAAAATATTGTCTCAACCTTATCTCCTGCCATTACATCTGTCCTAGTTGGTTGTTTTCTTCTATCATGCATTTGCAAGCTCTAAGTCCAACATTTTGTTTCGTAAGTCAGAGTAATGTGCTAAAGCCTGTCATGTTTTTCTGACCTTTATTCCAGGGGAAATCAAGCGTATAGAAATGGGGATCTGTCTAAAGCAGAGGAGTGTTACACGCAAGGGTTAAATTGTGTTTCTAGAAGTGAGACATCTAGAAGCTGTCTCAGGGCGTTGATGTTGTGCTATAGCAACCGTGCTGCAACCCTTATGTCTCTTGGGAGAATGAGGGATGCACTGCAAGACTGTTGGGTGGCTGCTGATATTGATCCTGATTTTCTTAAGGTGCAAGTCAGAGCTGCAAAGTAAGTATTTGCTTCTTGTTTCTGATCCCTTTTCCAGATTGTTCAACGGTTTCACAGATTGCTTTATTTCACTCATTCACTGCTAAGAAGTACAGTCCTAATATGTTCATTGGTTAATTCCATCCGTAATGTTTTGTATTCTCATCTGAGTTCACTCAATTGAGGTGTACTGCTACTGTGTGCTGTTGAATGGGTTGAAGCTTGAACTTATTAGTTCTGCAGCTTAGCTTCCTAATACTTAAATATTTAATGCTTGCTGATTTTAATCACACTATAGCTTTAATTTTGTTAAATGGCAGCATTGTTTGAATTCAATCTAGGTTCTGATCATTTATTTCTTGTGCTTATTTCTCTTGTTCTTTGGTGTTATTTGTTCCCAAGTTGCCACCTTGCCATGGGGGAAATGGAACATGCATTGCAATATTTCAATAAGTGCTTGCAGTTTGTCTGTGTGGACAGAAAGATTGCAGTGGAAGCCTCAGAGGGGCTACAAAAGGCACAGGTACTCTTTTCTCTTTCATTTGGGAAATAACAGCACCAAATGTGAAAGAGTGTTACTTAGTATCAGACAAATTAATGTATGCCATTTATGGATATAATGTTTTGTACATTGATTTTGTGACTGGTTATCATCTGCTCTGACTGGCAGAAAGTCTCTGAGTTCATGCAACATTCCAGTGAACTTCTGCAAAGAAAGACATCTGATGATGCAGGGAAAGCTTTGGAAGTAATTGCTGAAGCTTTATCTATATGTCCATTCTCTGAAAAATTACTTGAAATGAAAGCCGAGTCCCTATTCATGGTTTGTGTTCTCTTAACTGTCACTTGGAATCTAATTACTTTTTGTGGGGAAGAGACTGTTAGTTTCTGTTTAAGCATCACATAAAGCATCTAAACTTTGTGTCGTCCACCAGCTGGGGAAGTACAAAGATGTAATTCAGCTATGTGAGCAGACCTTTGATTCTGCCAAGAACAATACTCCTTCAGTACATGCCAGTCCTCAGTTAGCAGTTCTGGATGATTCTGAACTTAGGAAGCACTCTTCCTTTAGGCTTTGGCGATGCTGCCTTATTGTCAAGTCCTACTTCTATCTTGGAAAGCTGGAAGAGGCTATTGGTTCACTTGACAAGCAAAAGGAACTGGATTCCTTGACAAAGAGGTGTTCTATACTCCTTGCAGATATTGATTCGCACTTTTCACTTTCAAGTTTTGCTTCCATTATTTGCTGGTTCTGATAAAGATGTTGCTTCTTATTCAGTTTGTCTACAAATGGCAGCAAGACACTGGAATCTTCAATACCGCTTGCTGCTACTGTGCGGGAACTCCTATGGTATAAGGTAAATTCCTTTCTGAAGATTTAATCTATTTGAGGCAACCTTTCTTTAACAGTAATCCATAAGGGACAACTATATTTGTTACCCTTGATATCATGCTGTCATTGAGCTGTATACTGCATGTGTTGGGTGTAATGGGCTGGTCTCCTCCCAAAGAAGGCTGGATAACTTTTTCAACTGTTAAATGAAGACTTGAGATAAGTGCTGCATAACAGAGATGGTTTATATAACCAAGGGTATTTAAGAAAGCTGAAGATGTAACTGTGTTCATATGGACAGACTCAGGGATAAGTCAATCCGATGATAGGCAAAGAAGAACTTGCATCTTTGTTGATAAAGATTTTGATAGTCATCATTTGGACACCATTTTGTACTAGATGTAAGGCCAAGTGTTCAGATGGTGCTGAGGGTGTTTTTTTCTGATGAGAATGCATTTGATGTTTTCAACTTCAGGCTGCTGGAAATGAAGCATTTCAAGTGGGAAGGTATTCAGAGGCTATTGAGCATTACACTGCTGCTCTTTCTCGCAATGTGGAGTCATGGCCTTTCACAGCTATTTGTTTTTGCAATCGAGCTGCTGCATACAAAGCATTGGGCCAAATTACTGATGCCATTGCTGACTGCAGTCTCGCTATAGCTCTGGATGGAAATTATGTGAAGGTTTCCTTCTGAACTGATGTTATCATTATGGCTATGAGGTTCTTGTTGAATCTGTGGAATACCTATGAGGTCTATCTAAATCAGATGATTTCTAACAGAAGTGGAAGCTGCTATTGTGCTCACTTTTGTTGTCTAAACATTAATATATTGCATTTGAATCAATCATAAAAAGATGATTAACTTGATTGTAGGTTAGATATCTTCAGAATTAGAGAGCAAATGGGGCACCATAGGATAGCCCTATAGAACAATACTTCACCTACATAGGACCCTTTACTATGATGTTTTTGTATTTTAAGTTACAGAACAATCATAAGTGCGCCCATGCTTTTGTCACAATAGCTTTATAATTAAATGTTCTTGGTTAGGATATTGAAAGTTCTGGACTGAGGTGTACCATCCTATATTCAACAACTTTTATTGGTGTACAATTTCTATCATGTTGATACCTTCATAGGCAATTTCTAGACAAGACACTTCATTGTCAACAACCTTATAGGTAATGTCATTTGTATGGTGCTTTTTATAGGCAATTTCTAGACGAGCCACTTTACATGAGATGATTAGGGATTATGGACAAGCAGCTACTGATCTGCAGAGAATGGTAGCTATACTCACTAAGCAAGTAGAGGAGAAGGCAAAACAGCCTGGAACATCTGACAGATCAAAAAACTTGGCAAATGATCTCAGACAAGTTCGTCTACGTCTTTCTACAATAGAAGAAGCATTCAGAACTGACATTCCTCTCAATATGTACCTCATACTGTAAGTCTTTTGTGATTCTAGCAATTTAAAATACCTTCTACCTCTTTATGAGGTCTTGTCTATAGCTAGAATCTCTACTGCATTACCTTATAGAAACATATGCATTGAAGCCAATTATCATGAATATCTGTATAGCTACATATACTTTTGTAAATTCATGTGGCACTTGAGAAAATCTGTGATATGTGCAGTAGGACATTGCATTTGCATCACAGCATATATGCATCTCATTCTTCATCTGTGCCTGTATGATATGCTTCTAACCCTGTTGTAAGGAACATGACAGGAACATTGTTTGCTGCTTAGGCAGACTGCTGTTTGAAGTGGGTTGATTTCTTCAGGTTGTTAAAGCAGCACATAATTAGGTCATTTGAGGACATTAGAACACTAGCCTGGAATAATTACAGGACAGTTTATGTTCATAACTAGTTTCTATGCACCTGTTAATTTGACTAGTTAATAGTGTCAATATACAGCAATTCATACCAATCAATATTTGTTTTGGGGTATTGAGAAGCAATTCATACCAACCAACCTTTGTTTTGGGGTATTGAGAAAAACTAGCTGTTTATTTCTTGGAATTGATGAGAGTTTGTGTTTGTGCATGTGCGTCCATGACATTTTGTGTTATGATCACTTTACAAAAATGTTTCTGCTGAAATTCGTAACTGCTTATGATTAAGATCAATGAAAGAGAAGCTTTGAATAGTCTAATGTTTTGTATCATGGTGTCAGCGGAATTGAACCTTATGCTTCAGCAGCAGAAATCAAGAAGGCGTATCGGAAAGCTGCACTTAGACATCATCCTGACAAGGTTAGTTGCATTTTCTGCTGTATTTATGTTCTTGATATGGTTCACCCATTTAACATAATTGTTTACTGGCATAGGCTGGTCAAGTCCTGGCAAGAAGTGACAATGCGGATGAAGGGCTATGGAAGGAGATTGGAGAGGAAGTTCACAAGGATGCTGACAGACTTTTTAAAATGATTGGAGAAGCGTATGCAGTGCTTTCAGACCCTACCAAGGTCTCATGCCTACTATTATAAGTTCCATACACCTTATATCATTTGAATGACTCAAGTTTTCATGACCACTGCACATCATGTGACCAACTTCATTTTCATTCATTGGTTTTATGCTCTGTTAAAAGGCGTTCTTAGAAAATAAAGGTTAGGTAATATGCTAGATTTGTTAGGCTTGTTGGTAATTAAATCCCAGCACCGAGTTGTTTAAACCTACAAACTCAACTAGAACAGCAATGTTCATACTCTCTCTTTTGCTGATTGTTATGTGCTCTACTTTTATGGCAGTCTTTGTCCTATATCATTGATGTGATCTTCTTTACCTTTTATGATCAAGACCTTCACTTTAGCATGATCTCTCACCTCTTATGAATTACAAATTTGTTGGCTTTGTTATCTCCTTTCCATGAATTGATTTGGTGTTTGCATGTCTCTCTTTTGCAGCGATCCCAGTATGACCTTGAAGATGAGATGAGAAATGCTCTAAAGAAGCGCAATGGAACCAGCACCTATAAGACACATATGGATGTAAAGAATTATCCATTTGAAAGAACTGGCAGTAGGAGACAATGGAGAGAAGTTGGGAGATCATATGGTAGGTAGCATACCAGCTGAATGGGCAAAGGCACTTGATCTAACTGATGGTAACACGGTAATGATCATGCACAGCAATCTATGATTAGAATATTCAGATTCTGAGTTTCAAGAAAAAATAATATTCAGATTCTGATCTTGGTACAGAACTGGGACTCTGCATACTGTAAATGAGTCAAAATGTTGGTGAATGCTGTGGGTTTTCCACAATTATTGGTGTACGGAGAGACTGCTTCCTTCCAACCGTTGAAAGGAGGAGGAGAAACAGAAAAAGATGGGAGAAAAAAGTCTGGTTGCTATGGAAGGTCTGAGAGGAACTATGTCTGGATTGGACTCCATAATTTGAAGACCCTAGATTGCTTTACTTTGAAGGGGAGGAAAAAGATGAAAAATGCTAAAAGAAAGGATGATAGAAAGAAAGAAAGAAAGAAAGAAAGAGGCCTGCGTAAAGAGATAGAGAGAAAGGGAGAAGTACTGACTGTTTGAGTTTTGTAAATGCATCGGAAATATACAGCAGAAATATTAATCAATTGAATTAGGAAATCACTACGTCTTTTGTGTTTGATTTTGAAATCCCAAACTTTTGATTTTTATTTAAATGGGACAAAGTTTTGATCTTTATTTCATCGTGCGGATACGAACCCGCCAATAATAGATTCGACTTGGGAAATTCTCCAAACTTGGCCCAAACATCCGGGCTTGCATTGCAAATGGAGAAATTATCAAGTAGATCATATATTTTATATCTTGTGGGGGTAAGTCAGGTATAACTTCTGAATAAAATATCATGTTATCGGTTTTATCTCCAAACGTTCATAAAATTATTCAAGCAAATATGTGGAGAAGTGTGCTGATTAAGTAAAAACGATCCTTGAATCTTACACATTACAGTAGAATAATAGATAGATCCTCGTCTGCTAGAATTACAGAAAAAAACAATAAGAAAACATAACTTCGATAAACAGCAGAAAAATGTCAAGTTAAACCCTGAAAAGTTAAACTGCCGTAGATAATAATTATTATTATACCTTTTTGGCTGACTGGCTTCCCCTTTCAAAAAGGATTGAGATTGGACCTCGTCCGACCAAACCAGCTCATCGATTATGGCTGAAGTTTGTTGGATTTGGACCTGTAACTCTCAAATTTTTCCACGTTCCTTGATGATTCGCGTGGTATCTTGACCTTTTAATTCTTGAGGGTTTATAATTACCACACTCATAAAAACTTTCCCTCGGCTGCTTACAATTCGTAAGCTTATGATCTTCACCGTGCAGATTCTCACAGCCCACGCTTCCTCCAACAATCATGCCCGTCAACACTATTGGCTTGTTCCAATCGTCACAGCAGACGTCCCATCCAGTTGGCTTTACGTCTTCCATCTCGATCGTGCATGGCTCCCTTGTGGGCACTGATCTCTTGCTATCCCGTTGAGCTGCCTCCAGCTCCATCAGGAGTCTGCGGTCAATTCTCGAGTTCCAATCAATATTACAATCCACGCACAAATCAGGACTTGGTAAGCGTGCATTGGACAGAGAATTCTTGGACCAGAACCTCCTCTCCGCCTGGAAAAAGAACGTCTTTCCAGCAGAATCATCCCACAGCATGACTTTGTCTTCTTCTGATATGCTTTCCTTGCTCGTCTGGAATCGCCGCCATTTCATTCCAAACTGTTGCTCCCACTCCTGAACGCTGCGCTTCCGAGAGTCTGACGAAGACAATGAAGATGGACACGGAAGACTTTTCCAGGCTCCTTCAAGTTGATATCTTTGCCGAGAAGACGTCCTGGTAGGAGCCTGATATCTTCTGCTGGAAGCCATATTTCCCTGTAAAACATAAAGTTTCTAAGAAAACAAGACAATAATAGCGAATGGGTAGCTTCCCGCGAACACCAAAGAATAAAGTAGCGGACAGAATTGTAGAGTTGTGATTCTAAGTCCTTATTGCCAAAGAAACTTATTTATATTTCCATTTCAGTTTCTCATCTCCAATCTACTATTACCTGGACAGGTGGCTAATTGGTATAACACAACCCCTAATCGAAGTTGGATGGAGCATTCACCCGCGTTATTTTCGTGCCTTTGTAAGATAATTACAGTTATTTTCCCTTTTCTTTTTTTTTTTTTGCCCTTTATTTAAAGAACTTTATTGCTTAGGCGGAGCAATTAATATGAGAGATATTATTCCACAGATGCCATTTTTTTTTTTAAGAAAAAAAAAAAAAAAAAACCCTTCAGTTGGACATTTTTATGTCTAGACAAGTGACTGATTTAATTAAACGGTCAAAATGCAACATATTCCACAAGAACGTATCTTTCTCAATACAGTACTCAATTGTTCACTTTCCTGAAAAGAATAATCATGTTTTGTTGTAGCCCAAATAAGCAGATAGCTCTAGACAAATCTTTAATACGTTTCCTCACGGGAACATGTAGGACTAAGCTATGGAAGTTACAACTATCTCAGACCGTCAAACTCGATTGTGCCCAGAATTCTGTGGTGGTCCAGCATCAACAAAATTTGAACTTTGATTCTGAATCATAATGTTAAAGCTGAGGAAGAAGAATGCATGCATTCTCATATATAGATTCCTAATCCAATCTCTTTAGGCTCTGTTTCCACCATCCAAGGCGGCCTGTCAGAGAAGAAAAATGAGTGCTCTGAACGTCATGCGACAAAATTGAACGCATGAAGATAGCTGAGTAACTGGGTATGTTTATTACTTGTTCATTACAAAATTGATTGTTCCTTGCGAAGCCCGTTTGAGAAGAACTTCCCTTGCCTCAATTGCAATTCCTTCAGGCTATATGGAGACATTTGTAAAGAGTTCAGCAGAACACTAATTTCAATGTAGCACTCGTGCATGAAAATCAGTTAGTTGTTGTGCGTACCTCTTCTGGAAACCAGACTCCAGGCTTTGTGTTCCCCTCAAGAACCGAGAGAGAAAAAGCAGCTGTGGCAAATCCCACAGATCTGAAGGACAACAATTCCACAAATTTCAAGCCCAAATTTCACTGGCCAGTACACATATTTTTATCAAGTAATTCCACTAATTAATGTTTAGGCATAATCGTATGGATTCTTTAATGGTTAGTTTCCATGGAAGGTTTTCCAGAACATGAAATAGAAGTCCGGAAGTCTGATGCTTACAAGGAGAGTCTCCTGTGACTGAATAGGCCAATGGTATTTCGCCCATCAGAGCATTCCAGGTCAACCTGTCCAAGAAGGAAAAAATAATATTGTTTCTTTTGAGGGAATAATATTGTTAAAATGGGACGTGTGTGGCTTGATTGAGAGAAATTTTAGGCAAGCAGCTATGGTTTGCTCAGTTGCTGTGTCATCCCACCCTCATTGACACGCTCTCTCCAGCAATTCCATCAACTGCTCGGACCACAGGATCAAACAATTGAACTAACTGTTGGACTTTCATTCTGTCCCTTAGAAATTCCTGCAAAACTTAACCAACATTTATTATGCCAAGATTCATACAATTTAGAAGTGCAACTTAAGTACTTGATGCACAGCTGCTTCTTTTAGTTATTTCCTCAAGGAAGATAGAAAATTTCATTACCAACACTAGCACAAGTTGTTTAAATCATGTGGTTAAAACTGACAAACACCTATTTTTATAATTAGCTTACAGGAGGAAGAAGACTTGTCATGGCAACCATTCCCCAATTCCAGAAAAAAGGTGCAGTTCCAAATCGTGCACTCACAGTTGGTATTCCTAGGACCTCATGCGTGCTCCGTACCTCTGGTAAGTTCCTGAAATAAGCATCTGCTTAGCAACAATAAATTATATAGAGGTAAAGAAAATACATAGTGTTGTTTTTCAGATCAAACACAGACACAAACTCTATTGACATCACTTAAAAATGTTGCTTTCATTTAGAGCTACCAATAAAAACTAAACCCAAGGCCACTATTCTAGAAAGTCCATCCATGAGGGCAGCAAAATGCTAATCTTTACTGGAATATCCAGAAAATTTGATTTATTCCCCAATATGGACATTACTGCTGTACATAGCGCAAAGATTAGAACTGACAATTGTGACCATATTTCATTATTGTTGAAATCATAAATGAATGCCCAACAACTTTCCAATTCAAAAGCCGTAGAATGTCAAAATTCATACAATATCACTGACATAAGAGTATATATCCATTATACACATAATTAGTCTAACTGAGTCGAGTGTGTACCCCACTAATTACATGAATCAGCAACTTAAACTTACACAGGAAAGTTTTGCTGCTTTGAGAGCACATTCTTTCAAACAGAACTTACAGCAGATATACATCTCTCTTCCCAATCCCCTTCCCAAAGTCAATGTTGAGCATTCCACTGTATGGCTTTAGCTTGATCTTTTCTCCTGAAAAAGACAGCAACTCCGTTCAAATGCCATGCACAGGAGTGCACAATTGTAGCAGCAAAGGAATTCAGTGAAATTAATTTTTTTTTTAAAGACTGACCCTTGTTATATGCAACAACCTCCTCACCAAGAAGTAAAAAACTAGTGGCCAAAATAGTTGGGCCTGCACCACCTGTGCCTGCCGTGTAATAATAGAACCTTAGCCTCTCTGGCTTCCCCTTGCTTTCAGTTCTTGCGGCTCTAACTAGCTCCGCTGCCATTACTGTCATTACAGTCATTACCATTAATATGCCAGTCAATAACATCACAATATCCTATAGAATGAAGTTCAGCCTCTCTGGCACACATTCTATCCCCAAACCTCTGTACAATCCTAAGATGCTCCAAAGAAAGTAAAGATCTGCTAGTGCTCTTGCATTTGCATTTAAGGTTTGCATCAGGATGCAATTGCAAAAGCTTCAAGAAACTAACATATGTATGAATTTTGAAGTCATCCAGACTGCAAGAATTTAGTCACTATTGATATTGATGGTAACAATTTTGAGGAAAAGTTCTTAAAATGGAACGAAACCAATTAGTTAGCTTGCCAACCTAAATTCTGCATTTTCAACACTAATGAAGAACATATTGCAAATTATGTGCAAGATACAACCATGAAAGAGACAACGTGATATGTTACTTAAATCTATCTCATAATTAGGGAATATATGGTGGACGATAATTTGAGTTATATGGGGCTGCTGGAACAGAAGAATCTACATCTACACTATCACATGCGAGAGTGCCCAATGTGCAGATCACATAACCACAATGCACCCCGACTTACAGTTGCTCACTCCTGGATAGATGCCACCAGTTGTTATGGCGGGAATATTGGCAGCTAAAGCTTTATCCATGAATGATTTTGCACGAAATGCATAGCTCGTGTCATCACAAACATCAACATATGCTGTCTGTGCGGGAGACACAAAAAGTCAGTCCCCAAGGTTATCCTTCTCGTACAACAATAACCAGTACCAAGCCTCCAAAAGCGAAACATTGACACTTTCCTCACCTTGGTTTCTATGGCAGCTTCAAGTACAGTGCACTTCTCCGCCTGTTGAAAAGGCCCAGCAGCATGAACCACAAGATCAGCATCTGCATAGGAACACGAAAGTCTGAGTCCATGAGGTTATAGAATGGCCCAAAAGATGTAAGCTTACTTCATCATTCATTAGTCTTATGAGATGCACCACTTAAAGCTGCTTCCAAAGAGTCCACATTGTTAATGTCGACTTCAGCAAACCCAGAATTCTTCCCCAGGTTAGCCACCATGGTAGCGCCTTTTTCCCTACCATTTGAAAAACCCCCCCCCCCCCCAAAACAAAAAAAGGAAAAAAAAAACCCATATTCAATCATAAAGAAAAGGGTTTTTCCATTACAAACATACGTTGCTTATATATATGTACCTGTTTCTACCTCCAACAACAATTCGAAGGTCAGGGCAGAGCTTGGAGAGAGCAATGGCAGTGGAACCCCCGACCCGACCCGTTCCACCGAGAACAAGAACCTTAGAATTCCGGGTCTTCTCTGGGAGTTGAACCATGTTAGTCTCGTGCTTGGTCTCTTTAGCACATGCCACTACTACTAGGCTTCTTGTTGTGCTCTTCAAGTGAAACGGAGCTCGTCCCGCCATTATCATCCAACCCCTTGCTCTGCCTAAGCAATCGTCGGTTTATCGCGGGTGATTGGCTGACAATATCAGATACTTGATGGTGTGGCATCTCATCAACGGGATGGATGGATGGACCTCTGTCTGTTTACGTGGCATGCCTCCAACCGTTGGTTGTGTCCCGCCGGTTCACAATCTGACATCCGCGTGGTTCTCAACCAATAAATATTCCTCTTTCAAAATTCATTAAATTTTTATCATTTGAGGATTTAATTTAATCACTATATTTTTTTTTCTTATATTAGACAAAACTCTACTCATTTGACAAAAAAGAAAGAAAAGGAAAATTGTGTTGTTTGGACCTTGCGATGGAATTTTAGATGATATTGATATTAAGATTGAAAATAGAAAAAAAAAAAACTTATTCGAGACTAAAGGTATTTAAATGATATTTTTATATTAAAAAATAATTAAATAAAATTAATAATACATGTTCTTAAATTTAAAAACATAAATATTATATATATTTTTTGGTTTAAAATTTTGAATTAATTAAGTTGGGAGAGGTGAGTGTAAGTAAAATGTGAAGACCTTTAACTTGAAAAAGTAATTGGGTTTGGGGTCCATTAAATTTAGAACAAGTCTGGACTGTTGAAGTATTTTGGGTTGGGACTTAATCGTATTAAGATCATTGCCATGGTTGGAAACAGTGGGCCTTTTTCTTCCCAATTTTAGGTAAACATTTCAAACAATGTATCCATCCACTCCTTTTGGGCTGTGATGATGATGCCCTAATCATCCTTTTGGCGATTGGCTCGTTCCGTATTAATGTCGAATTTTAGTAATATTCCCCCTGGTCACCATCTGCATGAACTTTCTTTGTTTTCCTCCTCTTCTTTTTTTTTTTTTTTTTAAATAAATAAATAAATAAATATATATATATATATATATATATATATATATATTAAAGGCAATCTATGTAGACACATGAGGCGATGCCTTTGGAATATTCTCTCTCCTCCTTGCTCGACCCTTTTGACTCCAACCATAAAATCAAACAAAACATCAGTTTGATGGATTTTTTTTTTATAAAAGAAAAGAAAAAAAAAGGTAAAAACCATCTTGATTTGAATGGACGGTCAAGCCTCGCATGGGGGCAATATGCCCGGTTGTGGCGCTTCGGAAAAACAAAAAAATAAAAACAACAACCAAAAAGGACGAGGTGGCGGTCCCCACAAACATATATGTGTATGTGTGGTGAGCTGTCTGGATGATATCTTGACACGTTTCGATACTAGAATTCCGGCTGGTCCCATCTAGCTGGACTTCACTTCCTATACCGACACGCCCTCCGTTGTTTATTTTGCCAACGTGGGATGCGAGGGGACAGCCACTGCTAAGCTGTGATCGTCCCTGATGCACCGTATGATAATTGATAGGACGCTTCTTTTTTAAAAAATAAAAATAAAAAATTATAACTTATGACTAAAAACAGAGTAGAAACAGAAAAGTCAAAATAAGATTATCGTTAAAGTGACGATAAAGATGATTAATTTATCATAACTCTTATCACATATTGCTTAATTAAATTATTTTTTATTATTATTATTCTTATGATAACACACTCCTCGTTTGGAAAAATTTTAAACTCTTAAAACAAGTAGAATTAAAATATCATTTTCTTTCTTAATTTTAGATAAAAATTAATTTTAATCTCTGAGATATTCTTTTTTTTATCCTAAAATTTGTTGTCTATCACAATTGGAGTGGACCAAAAAAAATTTAATCATTAATCTCAGTTTAAATTGTATACTCGGTAGCCAATATATTATATTCAGTGATTATACAATTGGACGTAGAAAGTGAGAGAAAGATTCCTAGATAATCTCGAGGGAATGAGCCCGGAAAATTCTGACGAAAATTGTGGGTTTGCATGCATGCACTCAATGACTCACAAAACAAAAACAAAAATCATTTTTTTTATTATCATAATAATTTTTTTTAAAAAAAAAAATCTCAAAAAATCGAAGGTTTTCATGAGAATTTGCAGCCATGGCTTAATCCAAGCAACAGGAGAAATTTTTTCAGTCGGAACCAGCAGCGTACCAACGTTTTGTTCTATTATTCTATTGCGTTTAATTATGCAACCACTATCGTGACAATACATACATGCGCGTATACAGACAGACGTTCAAATGATTAATGGTCTCTGGTCCTTGAGATGCTCGTAATAACTACAAGAATACCTAAACTTGTGACTCAGAAAGGGTCCATGCCCATACATGATAATTATATAAAGCCATTAACCTAGATACGGTCCGTTCGAGCATGCTTATAATAAATATGAAGGGCATATCTATTCGTATCCTATCAGTCTAGACGCATTCAAAAGTGCTGGAGGAAAAACTCCCAGTGGGACATCTGTCCTGTACTGTTTATGTTCTTCTTTAATGAAACAGAATATTACCTATCTCAAATGTGAAAGAAGGAGTAGTCCATCTTACTTTCAATTTCTGATAAAAGGGCTATTTCCCTTTGTCTTATTACTTATAGTCAAGTTTTTTTTTTTTCTTTTTTTTTAATCTTCTCTCGTTTTACCAGCAAGTATAAATCATGTGCACTCAAATGTGTGTGTGTGTGTGTGTGTGTGTGTGTGGTGCGGACACAATTCTGATCATCAGATCAAATGATATTACGATTATTCAATTATTTAATCTAATGACCAAGATTTCGAATTGCCTGAAAAAAGGGGGTTCTTAAAAGTTTATACTACACGAGTTTGAGAGTCGAATAGGTATACGAAAATGGTGATGCATGCAATTGACATTTTATGCTAACGTCAAAGCTTCAGTCACTAAAATTTGAAGTAACTTTCGGAGGCTATGCGGATCTTAGGGGAGCCACCGAATCCAACTCAATTATTAATGCCTCGTAGTAGGCTTAGTTGTATCGCATACCTACTTTTGCTAAGTTCCTCTGAATTGCTTTTTCACTCGCAATCAATATTTTGTTTGGAGCACAGAAAAGCATGCCATCATCAATTCGCACGAATTGATCGACTGATGTACAATTTGGGACTCGGATCTATGGTATGGATTGGCTCATAGACACCCTCTCCACTTTGGTGTTTTTTTTTTATATACATATAAAAAAGAGTAGTTTATCAACGGTTTCTCATCATCCCCCCCCCAAAAAAAAAATGCAAAAAGAAAGAAAAAACGTGTATCAACTGTGGTACAAAGTTGCATTCACATTTGTTCACATAACTATATATGGAAATGTATTTGCTTTATATATGTGTGTGTGTGGAGCGGAGCGGCCAAGGGCGAACCCAACATGCCTTTATATAGGCATCTACTATAGCATAAAGTGACCCAATATAAATATATAAAGGAGATCACAAGCTTTTTTTTGTTTTGTTTTTGTTTTTCACAAGGAGATCATAAGCTTGCTATTCAATTTGGCAAAATTTTTAGTAGATTTGAGCATCGAGAATAATTGACGCATGCTATGTAGAGCTAGAAATCTTGAACCCCTGAAGTGTCAAAGGGAAAATTAAAGAATAAAGAAGGGAAAAAAAGAAGGTGGTAAAAGGCATATATTTATGGAACCTAATGCAGAGAAGTGAGAAACGAATAAATGGCCAGAAAGTGACTTAAAATCACATCCCCTCCTGCGCAACTTAAGTCTCCCACCACTAGCTCTAAATCACTTTTAATGCCAACCTACTGTGTGTATGCAAGCCAAAATGATGGAAACAACTGGAATTTATAAAGCCCTTTGGACATTCATATCTCCTGAGATATCAGGCCATCCAATGTGCACTTTTGGTCGGTAGGTTGTTGAAGAGTTTCTTTCATTCATTTTCTAGAGAGATAGAACATTCAAAAACCAAATGAATGTGGTACACTTGTTATTTAATGATATAGACCTAATCATGGTGCAGTAAATCACTTCGTCTAGCGTAATCATACATATATATTTATATATGTGTGTGTGTTTATTATTATTATCATTATTATTTCATTTATCAGATTCAAACGGTAGGTTTCAATTCTTTGCAAAAAGATAAAAGGTAGACAATTAAGAAAGCCAAATTGAATGGGGGGACTACTTTCAAATCACTGTATCTATTTGTCTTTGTGGGACATCTTCTGCGATTCAAGTTGTCTGCAAACCTTTCTAGTACCATTCACGCGTTTTTTTTTTTTTTTGGGGGGGGGGGGGGGGGTTGTTAAGAATTGAACCAGTGTAAGTCCTGTCTCTTATACACATCTAGGTGTGTATAAGAGACAGTTCTAGTACCATTCACCCGTTTTTTTTTTTTTTTGGGTCTATGAACAAAGGCAAAGAAGTCAAGCAAAACATTGATGCCTTGTGTACTTAGGTTAAATTGTTCACAATGGTAGTCATAATATAATCACAAACACTAACAAAACTTTTGTAGATCTTCTTGGATTATATAGATTAAATTATGTTTGCGAGTGATTAACTAGAGCATATGTCATGGCTACTCTTATTTAAATTAGAGAAAAATTATTTAACTCAATCTTAGAAAGCTACAATAAACTATAATTATAAAATAATCTATCAAAATTTTCATTATTTTTATATTATTCTTAAGTTAATAAATCAGGATTGTCAGAAAGTTTTTTTTTTTTTTATAGTAATAAAATAATCCTAAACGAGGCAGCGTGTTAATAGTTAGCGTGTTAGCAATTAATAGATGAGAGGGGACGTGTGGATCATATAAACACCACAGAAGGAATATACCAGCGTTGGTTCGGATTGAAAGGATCCGAAATCTAAACATGATCCCACCCATGACCAGTGTCAGGCAATTATGTGCCCACCGATTCCGTTGATCGTGATTATGATTTATCTGTGTTTTTGGGAGCATTATAATTCCTCATTTTCACCAATGGGTTTTGGTCAAGATTATGATTGAACTTGATCACGACTTTTCATTTGTTACAGTTCTTCTGACATAGTAATGCAGCTGCAGCAGCCATCTACGGACAACATCTTTACCCATCAAACGACATGATAGCTTGGTAAGGTCGGGGATTGTTAGATTTAATTATGTGGAGGGGCGGCACAAAATTAGTAAGCATGGGTGGACACCTGGGTCCATGCTGAAGCGACCATTCACTAGAGTCGTCCCTTATTTGGATACTTTTCCTTCCATTCTTATATATATATATATATATATATATATTGCCGTTTCTTTCTCTCTCTTTATTCTCCTTTAGGAGGTGGTACTTAATTATTACTTAACGAATAATTTAAAATCATTAGTTGTTAATATTTATAGCTCTCTCCCCGTTGATTTTCCTTACTTTTCAGAACTCAAGTGCTCTATTTTAATAAATTGAATGAAACAAACGTGACAAACTGTGTGTATTATGTTCCTTTTTCTCTATTGTGGCTTTTAAATTAAAGGTTCTTGGTGATGGTCCAACTTAAATGAGAAGAAAAAAATAAAAGAAAAAAAAAATAAAATAATATATCTGCAATCTGCAATCTGCAATCGAATGGCAAGCTAGTTAACGTGTTCAGTTATGCTTCGTCACGAATTAAAAATGAAAAGAAAAAACAAAGAAAGCAACAGAAAGCATGATATGCAGATTGTTCACTATATTATTAATTATCTTGTCAAATAATACAATGAAAATTGTGTTCGTTTGTTTACGATCCCATAACTTGCTTGTTGTAAATCCATTCCTTTTTTGTTTATTGACCATGAGTATTATATTTGGAGAACAAAAGAGTTTGAATTCACAACATGGTTCTTGAGTACAAAAACTGTGGACTGCGTATTAACAATTATTATTAGAAAATGCCCAACTAAAATAATTATATCGGTGAGTAATACACAATGATGCCTACCATGGCAATCATAATTAATTGACATCTTTGTCCCAAAAAGGGATTTTACTATTTTTCATCAAACATAAGATTTGTGCTCAGCTCTCCACATATTTTTAATTCCAAATATGCACATGTATGGTTAAAGACATATATATCAATGAGGTTGTTGCTCTCAGATTAAGACAACCCACACAAGCATGCTTTACAACTCTACGAAGGCATTGACAGGTGAGGGACAAGTCACGAACACTTTCTTTTCTTTTCTTTTTTTTTTTTGGGGGGGGGGGGAAGGGGGTAATGTATGGACTATTCAAATTCCAATTTGGTTTTCCTACCATGTGAGAGCTAGCTTTTCATTGGTCAAAAATAGTCAAATTCTGATCAAGAAAAAGACATGAACACCGAGCGCTGGCAGGGCAATCAACTTATGGAACCTGCTCATGGAGCCCAAAAGAAATTATTATGAAGGGTAACAATCAACTATATATTAAGAATGTCCAATCAAAACTATTATCAATTAAACTTTTCTCGCCAATAAACTTTCACTTTGCAAGAAATTTAACACAACAAAAATTGTTTAACCATAACTTCTATTGAGCGATTGCTCGACCAAAGTGTATTGAGTTGAGAGCATAGATACAGTCAGTATAAATCCGTCTTAATTTGTGAGAAATTTTTCAATCTAATTATAAAAAAAATAGCCACTAACTTAGTATAGAACTTTCTGTTTTGAAATTACGTCAATGTCAAGCAATCATTTAGTTTAAAAAGTTTCCGTGTAGATAAGATATGTTAATTATTTATATGCTGTTATCCAACAACTTTACGGGGATAAAATATAAATCTTCCACATAAAGAATCGAATATTCTCTAGTGAGGATTTGAAGATGATGAAAAAAAAAAAAAAAACTTTAAAAGGAACAAAATTATTGTGTTCACAAAAGGGGAAAAAAAAAAAGTGCCAATGAAAAGAACAAAATTAGTGCTCAGAAAAGGGCAAAAAAGAAAAAAGAGTCTCCATTTGACCCACCACCACCACAGTTTCTTCTATCCTCCTCCTGGCTCACTCCTTAAGAATAATAATAAATAATTGGATTGTTATTTTTTGACTTTATTTTGAATGATAATATAAATAAGTAATAAAAAATAAAATTATAATAAATAATTCATTCACATCATCAATTTAATAAAATTAAAACAATTTTTTTTTTTTAAAAAAAATATATAATCCAACTATATAATTTATTCCTTTTTAATCCCCATTGGTCGCTTTTTTAGTTAAGGTGTGGGTCAACGATTTTCGTCCAAGAAATGTTGAGAGGGAAGGGTTAAGCACTTGGCTGATTAATTAATTGACTAAACGTCATTTTCTGGGGCAGGGTGTGGGGGGTGGGGGCATTTACATGGCCAGACCAGCTGACACTTTCGCGGTCGTTGATACTTTTCTTTGTCTTTTATATTTGCACGTGCTCAAACCCAACGGAAATGCCAGCAAGGCATTGGCCCATTGGTTTGTCGAGTCAACCCCATTCTTTAACATATCCCCAGATCGTACGGTCGGAATCGTATGCATCCATTTGGTACGGTTCAGATTAATCCACACCTAGTACTAGCAGGTCTAATCTACACAACAACTCGATAAAAAAAATATATATATATACAAATAATAATAATAATAATAATTTATCTAAAAATATAGCTTATCTTTCTTTAAACTACATTAATTTTTAAATTTACATTGTATTATCGCTCAAGTTTTTCTTTAATATAAATTAATACCCAGTGTTGTTATTTTTTTTTAAAAATATATATATATATATATATATATATATAATAACTAAAATTTAATTAATTTTGATTATGTAATTATTTTTATCATTTTATTTTACAATGAATTAAATTTGTAGTGCAAAATTATGCTCAATCAAAGTTTTATCAAGTCAATATAAGTCCATCGAATAAAAATTAGTGGTTGTAGCATGCATGTTGAATATACTTAAACTCAAATGCACGCATGGCTATTTAATTTTCAGTTTAATATTTGAAAATTATCCTTAAAAGGGAATCTATCTTGGTTTTTAACTCCAAGTTAAGTAGTTCCAAATTTGTTGGAGCTAAGTAGTGTTAAAAGCACACGGAAGAAATGGATTTTACCAGCCTCCTTTAAATGAAGATTAACAAATAATTAACTTCGAGACTAAATCTTAAACACCAGTTAGCCACCTTATTTTCCAATTCAAAGCCACGTGAAAGACCAACTAGTTAGTTGTTATTATGCGTCAAATAATGTTACAGAGTGAAGAGAGCATCCTATGAGTGACGAGTGGTAGCCTTCTTCTATCTTCTTCCTCTTCTTTTTTTTTTTTTTTTGATTTTTTTTGGTTTGCTTTTACGGTTTTATTTAATTAAAAACGAGAAAAAGAAATCAGGCTGACAGATAGACAGACAGAGGAGAGGAATGGTACCTTTATTTGATAGCACAGCTGGCATTAGCGCGAATACAGCTTGCAATGCGGTGAACCAACGCAGATATACAACTACCGTCGCCGTTTTACCTAATTTCTTTTATTATTATTATTATTATTATTTTATGTGTAACTTTTCCCCATTACACAACAAGTGCAGCTGTCTCTCTGAAACGTGGTAAACCCTAAGCAACAACAACATAATCCAAGTACACCACTCTCGAAATCCGAGGCAGACAGTCTCCTTCTCTCTCTCTCTCTCTCTCTCTCTCTCTTTCTCTTTCTCCGACTCAAGTTTTTTTTTTTTCTCTTTTTTCCTTTGTTTTTCCCCTCTTGCCCTTTTATTTTATATATATAATATTTTTTTTTTATGGCAAACGGAGTCGTTTACTCTTTTAGTTGTCCTGAAGCAAAATTTTGAGGACATATGATGTTCTGAAGGCACGGCCTATATACATTTGGGAAATTGGTTTATCGGATTACCGAAATGCCCTTGTCAGCCGGACATTCGTTGGCTCGTGGAATTTCTCTTGGGGTGTGAAGCAAGCCGCTAATATTCGACTTTGAACCCTTTTTTTTTTTTTTTTTTTTTTGTCTCTTTTCTTTTTAAAAATTATTGTGATATAGTGATAATAAAATTATTCATTATTATATTGACGAGCACAATCTTACTGAAAATAACTATTTGATATATTCATATTTTTCTTTTTTTTTCAAGTTTTTGTCAAAGTTAGAAAATGATAGATTGTTGGAAGATTCACTGGCGCACAATTGAGCCAAACACTTACTTCTTTGTCGGAAAAAAAATTAATGAGCAAGATTCTAGTTTTACTAATAGAGTCAGATTTCAGATCCTCCAAAGGAAATGGATAAAGATTCTTACATTCATTTATGGAAAGTTAAATCATTAAAGATTACTGATAAAATTTTATGACAGACTCAAAGCAAAATTTTCGCAATTTTATTTAATAAAGACACAGAGAGCGCTAAGTTCACTTAAAAAATCTGGTTGCTGACAAGCTGCTTCCAACGAACAAGAAATTCATATAATATATGCAAAGTTCTATTTTTAGCAGAAGAGTGGTCGCCCCTCAATGATGCCATTACCATTTTTGGGGTCACTTCTTATCTACATAAACACATAATAATATAAGAACGTACACTCGTAGATATGCCTTCGATAAAAGTGTTCTCTTAGATCGTTATAATCATACCTAAGTTCGAACATAAACACAGATTGATTGAGGATTACATGAGCTGTGTCAACTAATGCTTATTTATCAATAACCATGTTGCCATTTTATCACAAAAATAAAAATAAAAATAAAAATAATAAATATATATATATAGTTCCATTAAATGTTTTTAAACACGTAATCATATAATAAAAATAAATGTATTAAATTACAATAAATAGTGAAAATTGTTGTGATTATTTTCAAACTATCATGACGTTGATATGAACTCAAAATGATTAGCCATTTGCACACCCTGACCAGCCATTGGGGTGAATGTGGGGGGGGGGGGTTGTTAAGAATTGAACCAGTGTAAGTCACATCCTAAAATCAACAGCCATGGCCATTTTTAATGTGTGCCCCATGAACTATGGGAGAACAAAATCTGAGTTCTAAAAACACACACATTAAAGAACTGATCCCCAAAATTAAGAAAGGTCTTAATCAACCAACGAAGTCAAAACACAACGCCGCCTTTTAACAACGGTTGACCAAAAGATTTTTCCAGTGTCTTCCCCCACACCCTACTGAACCGTAAATATCTTGAAGTTTCAGTGGCAATCACGTCCACAACAAAATAAAAATAAAAAAATAAAACAAATGAAGAAGGCAGACACGAGTCAAATTTCTCATTAACATCATAGAAAAATCCACGGAATAAATCCGTAATTTTTGAATATCGTCAAGGGCAAATCTGTCACTTTGGCCTTTCTATAAGTATCCTTCTGTTCGCTCTCCAATACTGCTAAGTGCAACCCCCCCAATCTCTCTCTCTCTCTCTCTCTCTCTCTCTCCCTAGAAAGATAAAGAACGGCTCTCTCTCTTTCTCTCTCTCTAAGGCGTTTTCTCGAACAGGCCATCGACCGAAGGAGCCAACTTTCACCGGCGATAGCCCGTTCAAGAAGCCGCCGGTGAGCGGTCAAAGCCGGCGAGGTCGACAAGAACAGTTGGTGTTTTATTTTCGGTTCGCTTACAAGGAGACAGACAAAATATTAGAAAAGAAGGAAGACGAGAATTTTTTGCCATGAAGCGGCGCCGTTTCCGTACTTAGATTGAATATTATTGGTATGCGTATAAACATTTACATAAAAGTTGAGGGAGGAAGGTGATGGGGAGGGTGGCAGTGGGAGTGGCGGTGGGGGTGGCGGTGGTGGCCTGTGCGGTGGCGGGGCTGGTGGTAGGGAGGAGGTTGAGGGGGAGGAGGAAGTGGAGGAGAGTGGTGGGGGTGGTGAAGGAATTGGAAGAGTCTTGCGAGACCACCGTGGGGAGGCTGAGGCAGGTGGTGGACGCCATGGCGGTGGAGATGCACGCTGGTTTGGCCTCTGAAGGAGGGTCCAAGCTTAAAATGTTGCTCACTTATGTTGACCGTTTGCCTGATGGGTAAAAATGAAATCTCTCTATACTCTTGTCGGTTTGATTATTGATTGGATTGTAGGCTTGTGTGCGTGAAAAGCTTCATGTTAGGATTACGGCTCTGTTGTTGTTGTGGTGTATGCACATGCCTCATATGCTTAGTATTTTCTATTGTTGAATTTGAATGATGTGTTGTGATTTTCAGTGAAGAAGAAGATAGTGGGCTGTGATATTACTTACTAGTCTGGTATTCTTCCTTCTTTTGTTTTTCTTAGTTATGTAAGGGCTTCATTTTAAATGTTACTCTTTTTTATTTTTCGCTTGGGAATGATCTCTTAGAAAATTGTTCTTTTGCGGTCACTTCCGTTGCAACTTGGACACCACTTCTGTGGCTTGTATCTGTTCCTTTTTTAGCCCACATTTGTCCAAATTTGTCACTCTTGATGTATTTTGGCTATTTCAATGTTGCCTAAAGCATGGGCGTTATTTTTTGTTCTACTTGCTGTTTTCTCCTTTTTATTATACAAGTTTCGGTCTTGCATTTCTTTTCTCCTCCGCTTATAGTCGGTTTATTCTTGTGAAGGATATTGGTTCATTAGTTGGGAGGGTTAAAATAATGTAATCTACTTTTAATTTATTAAGTAGTCTGCATCAAGTTGTCTGTTTAGACATTTTTGTTAGAGAGGAATTTTTCCATTGGTTGGTTCTCTCTGTGAGGAATATTTTTCAAGTCATAACTTGATAAATAAGGTTTAAAGAATCTTAATGTTAGTCTTCCTTTTCTGCTGCATACTCTGATTTGTGGGCTTGAAATGTTGGAGGGACAATTTACATTTGGAGTCTGTGGCTCTTAATTTGTTCTTTATTTGTGTGTTTGCTAAATGAACAGGTTCAATGCCAAGAGTTTGAACCAATGCTCTGTTCAGAGTTTGCTATATTATATCTGGTCATAAATGATGGTACCAGTTGGTCTCTTACTGTAATTTTATTTACTTGCATGGAGACATTCATAACTGTAAACACTTGGTATTTCATGTGCATGCTAACTTAAATTGCATTTGCTTGATTTTAGGACTGTTGGCATTTTCTTTGTGATATTATGCACCATGTGTTTTTGCATTTGCTTAGCATATATTTCTATAAATTATTTTTGATGTTGTGTCAGGAGTGAGATAGGAACTTATTATGCTCTAGATCTTGGAGGTACTAATTTTAGAGTGTTGCGGGTTCAGCTTGGAGGTAGAAGATGCTCAATCTTGTCACACGTGGAACGACAACCAATTCCTCAGCACTTGATGAAGAGCACAAATGAGGTAATTAAGATTTAAGAGCAAACATTGTGCTACATTTTTTTACATCCTTAAATAGGAGGAGGCATATAATTAATCCATATTGAAAAATTTTCTATATGTCTTGCCTGCAGGATCTATTTGAGTTTATTGCTACAACGTTAAAGCATTTTGTTGATAAAGAAGAAAGTGGTTCTGTGCTTTCTGTAGCTAGAACCAGGGAACTAGGATTTACGTTCTCTTTTCCAGTGAAGCAACTTTCTATTAGCTCAGGGATTCTTATCAAATGGACAAAAGGATTTGCAATTGAAGACATGGTGGGTGTGAAATATTTTTCTTATAATACTGCTGAGGGTCTTTAAAATCTTTCTTGTAAAGGGCAACTGCATAATTGTTTGAACAACATCTTGACATGCTATAGCTCTAACTAAATGTTACCTCTGCTCCTTTAGTGCTGTCTCCGAGTCAATGTTGCTTTCATAGGGTAGGAAAAAAAAAATTGTCGAAGTAGATTTTTAAATTTTATTTAGCCATAGAGTACAATTTGTAGACAAGAACAAGCTGAACTTTTCTTTTTCTAAACCTGGTCAAATTATTGCTCTGGACATGTGATACTTTAGAAGAGGTAAGCAAAGTAACCTGGTTCAGAAACAAGCATAGTAATTGATCTAGAAACATTTTGCAATATGATGAATTGAGTATTGAAAATGGAGGTGTGCTGTCTGTTGACTTTATTTGCAAATAATTGTAGGTTGGAAAAGAGATTGTTGGATGTTTACAGTTGGCATTGAACAAGAAGGGCTTAGATATGCAGGTTACCGCATTGGTAAGCACTCTATTCTTGTCCTAAAGCAATTGCTGCCATTTTGAGGCACTGAGATAAGCTAAAATGGATGCCTGATGAAAATTGTTCATTAATAGAATCCTTATGGAATTTTATTTATTTATTTATTTATTTTTGCATGTCACAACACCTGATGGACTTTCTTAAATGATATTTGGAGTCTTACTTGTGTTTTTGAAGGGAGTATTTCTTTTTATGCTTTGTAGGAGAGTACCATTTTTTAAAGTTATTTAGTGATTTATAAAAGGATAAAAAGAAAGATTCAAGGCAAAGTTGACTGAAAATGGAGAGGAGAAAGAAAGAAAGAAAATTCATAAATTGCTATCTTGCTTTGAGCAGGTAAATGATGCCGTGGGGATGTTGGCTCTTGGACATTATAATGATGGAGATGCTGTTGCTGCAGCAATATTTGGAACGGGTACTAATGCTTGCTATTTTGAGCGAGCAGATGCTATCATAAAATGTCAAGGGCTTCTTACATCATCTGGAGGCATGGTATTCTTTCTTGTCTTGTTCAGATATTTCCCACACTGCTTCTTAAAAGAGAAAAGATAAATAAAACAAAGGACTAATTGTTTATTTTTCTCACATCATTCCTTTATCCCTTTTTATTAGGTTGTTAACATGGAATGGGGAAGTTTCTGGTCATCACATTTGCCAAGAACGTCTTATGACATTGATTTGGATGCCGAAAGCTGTAATCCAAATGATCAGGTAAGGAGCAATTGCTTTTGATTGTCATTTCTTCAAAGGAACAATCTTGATTATTTCTGGATTTGACTGCAGGGTTTTGAGAAAATGATATCAGGAATGTATTTAGGCGAGATTGTGAGGAGAGTGATTCTCAGAATGTCACAGGAGGCTGATATCTTTGGACCTGTACCATCCAAGTTATCAACACCCTTTAGTTTGAAGTATGCATTTGCATGGCTCTCTCTTGCACACATTTTCTCTCTCTAAGATAGCACATCTGCTTAATACATCAATTTATTGGATTAACTGTGAGAAAACTAACATGCTGTGTTGTTTCCCAGTTGTTACTTGACCTTTCTTCTCAATCTATAAATATTGATCAATTCATGGATGAAGACAATACATTGGTTTTACTGGAACAAAGAATTTCATGTTTATATAAAACTGTCATATCACCATAATGATATAACTTCTTGCAGCATCCTAGCAGAGTCTATGAGGGTGTAGTTTACTGATTTTTAATATTTAATACGAGTATGCCTATGTTGCACAAAATTTCATCTTTTTCGTGATGTCACTGCAGAACACCTTTGATGGCTGCAATGCATGAGGATGGCTCTCCTGATCTTAAGGAAGTAGCTAGAATCTTAAGAGAGACTCAGGAGGTAGATATATAGACACATCTGTTCTTTTCTTTTTATTCTTTTCATTCACGAAGAGACTTGCTGAGGGCTAATTCTGTTTCTAAGTTCTTATGTTACAAATTTTGATGGGTCTGTACTGTTACAGATGCCAGAAGTGCCCTTGAAGTTTCGAAAGCTTGTTGTAAGAGTGTGTGATGTGGTAACCCGCAGGGCTGCACGACTGGCCGCTGCTGGTATTGTGGGGATCTTGAAGAAGATAGGCCGGGATGGGACTGGGGGCATTACTGGTGGAAGAAGTAGGGGGGACACAAAGATGAGAAGAACGGTTGTGGCAGTTGAAGGGAGTTTGTATACCAAGTACATGATGTTCAGAGAATACCTGCATGAAGCCTTGAATGAAATCTTGGGCGAAGAAATCGCCCAACATGTCATTCTTAAGGTTGCGGAAGATGGATCCGGCGTCGGAGCAGCTCTAGTCGCAGCTTCGTATTCGTCCTACCGTGTGGATACCGTACAGTTGCTATAAGAATTGATATGATATCACTTATTTATACCTATAGCTTCTGTAAATGTAGAGAATTCTTTTCAATATCGGTATATCAATATATGAAAAGAAAAAGGTTTGTCTCAGAGATGATGGCAATTATACGTTCTTGAATGTTTTCCCCTTCTTTTTCATTTGTCTCTCTCATTCTTTATCTCTTCTTTGTTATCTACTTATATTACTATTAATGTAGTGGAAAATGTAAAAACAATATATATATATATATATATATATATATACATACATTTTACGATTATTTGAGTAATAAATTTGTTTTTACCTGGTCGGACTTATTCTATAAATGGTTTTTCGTCACATTTTAACTCATCCATCTGATGTTCCTCGTGTGCTTCTCTCACAGCTCGTGATGCTTGGCTTGGCAATTGAGCAATTTGTCTGATTCCTTTAATTGAATAGATCTGACTTTCATTGAACTAACAGAAGGAGAACTCTCTATTGATGATTGTTCCAAAACCTTAAAGACCATGTATGTTTCACTTTGTTATGAGTACAACCACAATGCTTTGGTTGCTAACAGCAGTTGTAAATTAAAATGAACCTAAGACGACATGTCGGTGGGTAAAGTAGACGCGCAAGGTGGGGAAATGATAAAAACAGTTAAAAAAGAACTTGCCGAAACTCTCGTGTCCAGGTGGCTAACATGCTGATGCCTTCTTGACTCGTGACAGCCACTCCGATTCGATGGCAAGCCAAAGTCCACCGCTACGGCCGCAAGCGCCACCACCGCCATCGACGAGAGGAAGAAAATGAAGCAACGCTACCTCCCCCATAATGCGTCCACTTCACTCTCTCTCTCTTTTTACATCACTTTGCTAGCCTTTACGTGATAGTTATCAATTTTTTTTTTCTTCTTCTTGTTTTTTTTTTTTTTTAAATACCAGAAACCAGTGAAGAAGAAGGGCTCTTACCCACTACGTCCAGGAGTTGAAGGATTCTTTATTACTTGTGATGGTGGCAGAGAACGGCAAGCCACTTTTGAGGCCATTAATGTTATAGACTCTGTATGTTCTTCTAGATTAATCTCTCTCCTTAATGCTTTAAATTTTCTATTTTTAATACTTTTTTGGTATTTTCTCATTCATTCGGTTTCTGGGTATTCGTTTTTTCTTGCCAAGTTCCAGTTTTTTTTGCTTTGAATTGCTTGTAATGTATCGAGAATAGTATGAATATGGATGCCTTTTTACTGGGTCTCTGATTGCTATTTCAAATTCCATAGGATCAGAGTCACTGCCATTGTTTGGTAAATCTGCTAGTGGAAGAAAAGAGGGGAAAAAGAGGATGAAGGTCGCATAACTAAAGTAGCACAGATTTTTTTTTTTGGGTTCATACGTGCCAATGTTTCAACCCTGATTGTTTGAACTAAGAGGCCAATGAACTAGTCACTTTGTTGGATGGGGGTATGCACTTAGGGAAGGTAGATGGTTTCTAATTAAACTATTAACTGACAAAGAAAAGGAACAAAATAGAGATGCTTAATTTACTTCAATAGAAAAGTAAATTAGTCTATTGGACTTATGAGGCAAAATATGTGATTCATGGTTTACTTAACATTTCTGTCTTGCAGTTTTTCCAGGAGCTAGTCCATGGAAAAGATTCAAGTTTTAAGACCACACAGTTGCCTCATAAACCTTTGAACAAGAAGATTAAGTTCACATATTCTGATGAAGAAGAAGATGAAGAGGAGGAAGCAGAAGATGGTGATGGCAATGATTATGGGGAGGAGGATGGGGAGAAGGATGATGCTAAGGAGGAGAATAAATCTGATGCTTGTCAAATCAATGACAGTGAAAATAAAATTCCAACAAATGAAAATTCATGTTCTGCTAAGTTAGAGAATGCATTCCCTGAAAATCAAGCAGAAGAAAGATTAATGACCAGGAAGAGAATGTTGATAATTGAGAAAATCAACCAAATATATCCGAGGGGCCACCAATAAAGAAGCAATGCATGGAAGTGCCTGGCGCAAATGTGGAGTCCAAGAAAAAGTGGAGTGGAAATCAATTGATAAACTCATTGAAGATGAACTCAAAGAACCTGGAGATAAGAACAAGGTGAGTTGTACTGTTTCTTACCTCTGGATTACAATTTATGATTATGTTTCCAGATTTCATGAACTTCATAGACAAGGACAGAAAACTGATTTTGTGACTAAAGTTCCCTAGCTTATTCACCTTTCTCCTTAGTTTTTCTTGTCTATTTATGCTCCCATTTTCCTGTATTGTTATTGTATCTGTTGTTATTGATTTAAATCCAATTTTTCCTTGATGTTAGGCCTATATAGCTTATGTGTTTCATATTGAGTACGCCTAAAGATAAGGGTAGTATCTACCTTCTTTATTGGTTCCACGTGTGATAGGATGGTCATTATTTTTTGTGCTGATTATGTATTCTCTTTTGTTCAAACAGAGGCACTTTATTAACCTGGACTCAGGTTGTAATGGTGTTGTCCTTGTTCAAATGCACATGATAGATGGAGACCCTTGTCCCAAAGATGTTGTCGTACATGGTGACATCTGCTGCAACGACGAGGAAACACATGTCAAGGTTCATGAATTGCAGACTTAGTTGAAATTTATGAAATGTGCAGTGGCTTGCAATCAATGAGTTTCCCCTTTACCCATGTTTCACATCATACTATGTGTCATGGATTCTCCACGACGTTCTGATAAGGTTGCCTTGCCTTTCTAGAGATGGTTGATAGATAACTCAATTGACCATGTGGTTTTCATATGCAGGTTCATGTTAAGGGTGTTACTGATTGAAGTTGCATGCTATGCTTCAGAAGAGGAAATCTCAAAAGCAATTGCACAACTAGTAACAAAATATTTTCCCGTGGATTCTCAAGAGCCATAGAAGGTACTATGTTTATCTGTTTCATGTTTTTTCAATTTAGTATATTGATCGCAGAACCTTATGACAAGGAAACCCCGGTTTGATTTTGCATCTATGATGCAGACTTGTGCTTGCAATCCAATTGGTGTCCGACAACTTATTTGCTTTTGCAGTTTGCAGTAATCTGTGAAGCCTGTTCAAATACTGGTATAGACAGGATGGATATCATAAATGTTGTTGCAAAATCTGTTCCCAGACCTCATAAAGGTGACCTTAGCAATCCCAATAAAACAATTGTAGCTGAAATTGTCAAGGCATGTGAATTTACTCTTACATGGAAAGTAGTCTTGTTATGACCTTCAGATGTTTGCTCCAAAAGTTTAACATGGACTACATACTTTAATTTCTGTTTCTTATGGCATTTTTAAGACTCTCTGCTTGATTAATGTTGTAGAAAAATACAAGGAATTGGCCATATACAACCTTAGATAGGTCACATCACCAAAACAGCAGCAACTTATCATTTTTTGACTGACAGTTCTGCATACTTTAGATCTATTAAGTGAATCTTCTTTTATCTGAAAATTCGAGGGAAATAACACAATAAAAACAAGTTATTTACTTAATTAAGGAGAATGGTATCAGGGATGTATTGATAATGCCCCTGCATCGTTTGATTTAGTTTTCTTATCTTTTGCGTTTTATCTCTTTAGGATCCTTTTGTTCTATTCTTGTGCTACATTTCTCCTTCCGTTTTGCCCTTTAGCTCAACTAGGATACATTCGCAAGTCAATAATATTCTGATATTAGTTCATGTGAACTCTACTTTCAAACATGAAATTTGGATTAAAAACCACGCGTAAGGTTTGTTGGTCTCTTAGTGAATTGTTGTCTTTAAAGTGGGAATGTCTAAAGATCAGATCTGATGATATTATCTTAACTGCATTATACTAGCCATCATCATTTTAACTACATTAAACCAGCAAGGAAGCCTGATATTCTGTTAAGCATTTTAACATCTTAGTTCCAGATAATGGAAAAATAATACAAATACATTCGTTGGTTAAAGAGAAAGGATTCCATAAATAAATATGTTATCTTGTAGTATTGTATGGAAAATTGCAGCAGACACTGGGGGGGATAAAAAAGAGAGAAAAAGAAAAGTAGAAGATAAAAGAAATCATTGTGATCGCCACAGAAATCCTCCCAACCTTTACTCTTTCTAACATGGAAAGAGGCCAGTGATTTGTATAACTGCCATCGCCTTCTCAAAAGCCATTTATTATGCACTTGGAGGTTTATACAACTTCTCCACCATCTTTCTATATTCTGCAGGAGAAAGAGGTGTACAATGGTTCAGAACCGCATTATAAAAGAAATAACCATAAATTTGAAAACACATTGTAGGTTTCAGAAGTGTTACCTTCTTGATTGCTCCAAAGTTGTGCTGCCTGAGTGTTTAGAGGTGAGCTTATGTTTGGCTCTGAACATCACAGAAACAGTATAACGAATCAAGCGATCCAAGAATAGGAAAATTTATGTTCACTTGAAGATCCAGAAAGGAATGAAAAGTTTACCTCCAAGCAGGCTCTGGATAGATAGCAGTATGGTCCGGACATCATATGCAGATGACCATTTATCCTACAGAAGCAAAACTCCATGGTTAGAGACATCTCAAAGCACTATTAATTGTTTAAAAATGCATAGAGAAAGAAAACTTTAGCAACTCATAGAAATAAAATACCTGAAGAATATCGAGGCAAATATTGCCATAGACATCCACATTGGGATGGAAGCAGCTAGTTTCAAATTTGATCTTCGGGGGTTTGAATGGATAATCATTTGGGAAAGAAAGGGATAGCTTGTATTCAGTTCCCTCAAAGACAGTATCTTTGCTTCCAATAATAGTTCCTTTCCAGTTGAATATGTTATCCTCTTCAGGGAATGCAGATATCCCGGATTCCCCACTCATCTATAGATTGAAGATCACAAAAAGAACATAAATTTATGTCTTAATTCACAATTTGGCTTTAATTTCAGCAATAATGTTACCTATATTCCCAATAATACCCGTGGAAATTTAAAAAAAAAAAAGAAAAAAGAAACAAGAAAAAATAAATTATTTGACACCTATTTTCCAAATTCTTGTCCCCCCCCCCCCCCCCCCCCCCAAAAAAAAAAACAGATAATGGAGTTCTACAACAGTCAGAACAGAAAAAGGGAAAAAGAAAAATAAAAAAAATAAAAGTAGGCCCCAGAGATCTTACCATAAGTGCCATCAATTCTGATTGCAACCTGTTTTCCATACAAAGTAAAGAAATAAATAATAAGACTAAGCTTGGAAAACAATAAATCAGGTCACAAGGAGCCATCTTGCCGTTTAAGGACGGACTGAGTGTCAACGGTCTTTGCGGGAGGCATGCTTTGCTTGGACGGGCTTCCTGCCGCAGCGGCCACCGGCGTGTTTCCTTGGTACCCATTAACTGTCGCCATTGTTTCTGTTCGTGTTCCTGTTTACTAGAGACTAAATATTCAAAAAATAAAAAAATAAAAAAAGGAAAGAAACAGAGAAATTGAACGAACCCAACAGAGCCGAGAAAGAAAGAAGCAGAGTGGGGGGGGGGCTCAAAAGTTTAACAAGAAAAATAAGAGATCAAAGGTTTAGAGAGAGAGAGAGAGAGAAGGGCATGGGGGCTTATAAGGAGGTATGATGGTGATAGAAACGACACCGTTTTTGTTGATTTCTTGAACGTTATAACGACGCTCATCGACAACTGGATTGTCCATTTTAGTCTATAGCCTCCAACGGCTAGTTTCAAGTTTGAAAATTTGAATCTAAGTTTGCTAACTAGATGATATAATTTTTAAGATCGTGTAATTAAGAAAAATTAATTCTTCACGTAATAAAATCTGATTGACATAACTGGTGAATTGAAACTACTACTAATTAAGAAAGTGCAAATTCGATTACAAAATAATAATCATGACAAAAATTAGAAAAATGTTCATGCAAATGTCGAGACTTTAGACAAATTTTTGTTACATATATTTTAATCCTGCATATCACTTAATTGTATGAGATTAATTATCTTATGAATTAATGTTCCAAAAAAAAAAAAAAGGTGGATTGGACTTCACATTCATAAATGATGATCAATTTAAACTTTCAAAACCTAAAACAATTTTGATGTTTTTTATTGAAAATATTTTTTATAGGCTAAGTGAGTTGAATCAGGTGAGAGAAATTATAAATTTCACTAGAAGTCATGACTAATAGGATCTATTGATATGGAATTTTGTGGAAATATGAAAATTCATTTGACAGCCAAGCTTTTTAACTTTATCCCATATAGGCATGTTTTATAGGTTGATAGCAATTTGCTTCTTAATGACTCGGTGGAAGAAGATAATATCCTTGATTTTACGATCCACCAAATCAAATCAAAGACAAGATAATCATTTTGCTTATAAAGATAAAGATCGCTAACAAAAATGCACTTTTGTATTCTTAATCTAAATTAATTTTTATTTTAAAAATAAACAAAGCAAAAGTAACCTAAAGGGTGTAAGTGGTGATACAAAAATTTATTTTTTAAAAGTAATTTAAGGAGAGATTTATTCTACGCAACAAACAAAAGATACGATCAATCAGATAAATAGTAATTAAATTTTATTTTCTCTAAAATTAAATAAATAAGTTAGTCTAAAAATATAAAATTCGTATAATTGTAAAAATATGTGTATATTTATACTCAATTACTTTATTTTGTTAGGATATTCTAGTAACAAAATATTTTTGAGGATTTTAAAAAAAATTAATTCGTAATTTTTAAATTCTAAATTATTATTATTTATAATCACTTAAATATTTATAATCACTTGAATGGTTTTAGAAAATTAATTCTTTACAAGGATAAAAAAAAATTAAGTAAAGAATTAGTTTTATATCTAAATTACATAAAAAAAATCTAAATAGTCTATGAAAAATTATCTATAATTATTCAAAAAAAAATATTAAGCACTAAAATGAAAAAAAAAAAAAGAATAATATCTCTAAACATTCATATAAATTATTTCAAAAATCTCAATAATAATAAAAATATTAAAAGCAAATGAACGTTTAGTTTTGTCTGACTAAAAGGCAAATAGTACAAATATTAATTGTAATTTTTAAATGCGATATGTCAATAAAAAGATATAAAGTTAAAGTCCATGTCCTTTGAAAAGATAGATAACGAAAATCAATTGTTGAGTGCAATAAGTTGCGAAAGAGACCGAAATTGGATTCTTGTAATGGTAAGGACCATTATTTTCTTCACCCACACTAATCAGCTTCCTCGTTGACAGTTCCTACAAAATACAAGAATGAGTGAAGAAAGTAATTACACAATTATGTATTTTAGTAAGTTTATGGATAAATAATAAATTGATACTGAAATGTTAAAAAAAAAAAAAAGAAGAGGAAGAAGAAGATAATTTTCAATTTAAAAGATTGTGATAATTTAACCTTCTCTTTTTGTGTTATTTGAACCCTTTTGGAAAGTTAGTAGATATTTTATAAATGAAAAAGATTTTATAAAAGTTGAGATTTTAAATCATCCAAACTCTGATAATATGTAAAAGAGCATGAATATAAAATATAAATACTAATTAATTTGAATATAATTACACAAGCATTTATTCATACATAGAACTATAATCTTTTGTTTCATAAAGTAAAAATATATAATAAAAAAATTTAAAGTACAAATCACTACAAAATGCAAAATTAAATCGCCTAAATGGCAAAAACAAGATGTGTGTTAGCTGGAAAAAAAAAATATAAAAATTTGCATAATCATTGTAATAACACTATTATAACATAGTGGTACGGGTAAGGATATTCCAATGAATTTTGAAGATCCTGTAGCAGCTGTTGGAATTGCAACCCAGTTTCAGGAACCTACTAACGAAGTCTGTAAGGTGGTAGACTAAGAGACGAGATATGCACAGAACCTAGGTATTATTTTATTTTATTTATTTTTTTTTTTTTTTGGGTTTTCAGCTGCAAAAAGGAAACTATCTTGGCATTAAGAAGTTCACAATTTCCACACATATGTGATCATTGATCTTTGGCCAACACAAATAGATATGACCAGACATCTGATTTTATAAGATACCTACGAGGAAGTATTCATTTATTTTTCAATTGCTTGGAAGGTGATTAGACATACGAACAAGGGAAAGAACAGGGAGTATATGTGTGTGCGTATGCGTGATTGAAAGCGAACCTTCAGCTGAATCTAAAGGAAGCTTGGTTTAGAAGTAAGGCGTTTACCGTCGAGCTACAGCTTTTTGAGGTGACTTTCCCGGACGAAGAGTCCGTGGAAGCCGTAAGGAACTCGGCGGGGAAGTTTCACGGCGGCCACAATATCAAGACGAGGTGATTTTGCATCCATAACCAAGAACTTGGATTCCCCAGCATTCTCATCATGAACGTAAGAAACTAAGTACCCATCATCCTCCTCTGCCTCTGGATTCTCTGGCTCCCTAGCCACAAAGAAAGGCTCACCTCCATAGCAACCCTTCCCATATATCCTAGCAGCCACAGTGCACTCCTGGCCCTCCCCTAATTTGGACACATCCAGCTTCACGGCCCCTGATATCTTTGGCATTGGATCGCCTATTCCTGCATATGCATATCTGTTCTTTTTCCCCGAATAAGCTGGATTTATCACTGCAAAGTCTAGATTCCTTGCTGAAAGTGGGGTTCTTGATACTATCCCTGTTTTCAAATCTATTCTGACTTTCTCCACCAAGGCATGAATGAGATCCAATCTCTCCAGGGTGTGCTCTACTGACAATATGTTTGGTGCTATCATGACTATTGCCTCCTCTTCCTCTTCATCCCATGCGTTAATGCTGTGTATCAGGTTGAATCCAGGCACGTCAAACCACCTCATCTCGGACTGGTCGTTTGCATATCTAGGAATGATTCCGAGTCTACTCACTTTCTTAGGGTCAGCAGCCACCGGCGACCCGCCTAAGAACATTTCCATGGGGTTCATCCCAATTTGTGTTTCACAAAAGATAGCATACTTCTTGGTAATTGCAAAATCATGCAGAAAAGATGGTTGTGTCATGGAGAATATGGGCACATCAGGTTGCTTGTTTCCATTTGCATCGAAGCGGAAGTATGTTAAAAATGGGGGCATGGGACCGTATCGAAAAGCAAAGGCTTCGTTGGTATCAGGGTCGATCTTGGGGTGAGCAGTCATGCTCATGAATAATTTTCCATCAAAATCATGGCGCCCCACCGTCTCTATATCTCCGTTTGATGTCAAACGGACAGCATAAGGTAGATCAGACTCGCCAAGTGCATAGAGACGGTTGCCAAAGTAAGCCAAGCTTGTGTTTGCCAGGCCAAATCCATTAGCTAGATTGTATTGGCCAGTGAGGGCTCGAGCAGCTGCGAGAGCACCGCGGGCAGCAGAAGAAGTGAGGCCATTGAATCCGGAGAACACGTTTGGAATAAGTGGAGCCCCAGCATCGCGCTCCATGGTGTATTTATATGTCTTGACATAGCGGCTGCAGAGAGTGGCTTTGCCTTGGGAGATTTTAATGGAGTGAAGCATGCCATCGCCATCAAACAAATGGTAAGGCCCCTTAGGCAGGTATTGGGGGTTTGGGCCATTGCGAATGTATGCTCCGTCAAGGCATGCTGGAAGGGACCCTTCTATCACCTCACACTCCACTGGAGGAAGCTCGTCCACTGGAGCAAAGTTGTCAGAAAGTACGTGCCTTGGATCAACTGAAGGCCGGCGTGGAGAGTCTATGAAGTTGTTGATGATGTCGTCCAAAGCATTAAACATCACGCTCAGAGAAGGTCCGTTTGCATCCACCACTCGTCTCTTAATTCTCTTTGGCACACCAACTGTAGGTGTACTGGCTGGAGATTCCACTTTTATAGTTGATTCGGGCAAATCAGTGGGAGCGCTTGGGATTGAAGGAGAGAGTACTGATGTACTTTTGTTGATATTGGTCCTTGATCTTGGGTTTGATGTGGTTGGACTTTGAGTTTTTTCTTCAATTCTGACAGATGATACACGGAATAGACGAACATGATCACGAGGAGAAGATGGAAGTGTAGTGGGCTTGAGAAGGGATTTTGAATTGGAAGCTGGTATTGCAGATAGGAAAGAGGAAGACAGGGCATCCATGCTGTTGCTGCTGCTTTTGTTTTAACGACAGTAGCAATAACCAATAACAATAGCAACGGTCCTGATCCTTTGCTTGTTAAATGGGGAGGAAAGATGTTGGTTGGGCAATGGTATTAAAAGTCTGGTTGGACAGTTGTGGGGGCCTTATTTATGGGCCAGGGAAAACGAGGTGGCAAGCATTGCGAAGCAAATAATTGGGATAGATGTTCCCAGATGGGTCCCGCACTATTCGGCGCTGACATGACTGATTTTTGTACCCTCATTTCCCCCAGATACGATTATGGAAGGAATTGCTTCTTTAGGAAGTCCACCATAAAAGCCGAACAGTTTTGGCAGTTCTATCGGGTTAAACGGCTGCAAACAAGGGTGGTAAAGCACCGTCCATAATATGCTTTTACAGTCAAGTTAAAGTTAAAAAAATTGTTTTCATCTTTTTGGTTTATTATTTTTCTTGGCAATCTGGTTAGTAGTGATCAGGCTCCCATATTTATGAACTATTAAAAAAAAAAAAAAACTTCTAAAAACTTGTCAATGGTACCAAGGACTTCTGCAAGGAGACTGTCCCTCTCATCACTTTAATGCTGGATGAGATGCTTGAACCCCCCAAGTTTTTTCAGCCATACTCTGTACAGATGCTTGATAGTGGCTGTGATTCTCTCCATGTGCCAATGGCTAACAATTTTTGGAATTTGGGCCAAACTTGAGAAGATAAGGTGGTGTGGGGCTCAATTACCTGATGACGGGGGTGTCTCATTCAAAGTATAAGCTCAGACAACCCCATCGTGACTTTTACTTTGTAAAATACATTGCAAGAAAATGAAAAATACGTAGATACAAATAAGTAGGGTGATTTTTTATTTATTTATTTTTATTATTTTGTTGTTGTCTAAACATCCAAAATTAATCAATTATATTGTGACCCTGAAGATCTCGGAGTCACAAAAACAACATCAAAGCATAAATTGTGAGATTTGTGGATTTTCCTTCTTAAATTTTTTGGAGGCTAACCCAAGTAATAAGGCGACAAAAGTCTAATCTTGGATGAACAACTTAGAGCTGCAGAATCAGTTTCTTCAAACTCATCCACAAATTCGGAAAGATGTGTTGAAATCAGCCCAAATGTGTGCCAACTGAAAGCTATCTTATTTCATCTTTTAATTATTTGTTAACCAGACGTGACGGAAAACGCCAGAAAGGATTTTTTTTTATTTTTTATTTTTGGTTTGGGGTTGGGGGGGGGAGGAATAAAGAATAAAAAGAGTTAAATGCACGAACATGTACTCGAAACTGTTACTTAGTACAAGTTTTTCGTGGTGAGAGTTTGGTGGGGTCATAAAGATGCAATTATACATGCGACCATCCTCCTGTTGAACGTTTATCACACAGTGCGAGTTGCACAGAATCTGATCTGCATGCCTACCGACAACCTCTCATATCCACTGTTTATTTTATTTTATTTTATTTTTCATTAAAAAAAACACACTCTTAATTACTTTCTCACACTCATGTTGAGATTAAAACTAAAAATATTTATTCAAATTTAATAATAAATATTCTTTTATAAAGAAATACAATTTAATTTATAATTATAATAACTAGCATATTGCTATGTTTTTTTTTTTTTTTTTTTTTTTGGGTTGTTCGTATTTTTAGTTTAGACTGTCTTTCTATTTTTATATTAAGAAAACGTCGCCGTTCGTCCAAAGATAATTTTCACAAAAATCCTGATGACCAGAGAGGGTCTACACTATTCTCGCAAGTATCAGAGCAAAACTCTAGTAGTCAACCTTCTCCTTCCCAAGTTCCCCCCCCCCCATTTTATTTTATTTTTCGATTTTGAAATCCCGCGCTTTCTCGGCTCCCAAACACACGAAGCCATTCTAGAATCACTCGGAAAACAAAACAAAACAAACTGATCAAAAACGGTAATTAATAGATACCTTGACTGCTAATTTCGTGTAGTTGCAGATTATGGAGGCTCTGTACTCGAAGCTCTATGACAAGTATGCTACGCTTAAGGTAAGCTTCCTCTTTCGCTCTTCTCTTCTTCTTCTTCTTCTTCTTTCGCAATTTGTATGTAGCTGAATTTTTCCTTTCTATATTTTATATAAGAAAATGAAAAGATCTGTTCAATTGGGCTTCAGAATCCTAGGGTTTCTATTTTGAAACTATTTAATTTTAATTTTGTTTCCTACTTCGACAAATGTGGCCTATTTTTTAGTATTTCTCATGAATTTGTGATTTTTTTTAAAAAAAAAAAATTCAGAAGAAGAAGTTGTCTGAACTGGACGAGGTCAATAGAGATCAAGAAGTGAAGTTTTTGAATTATGTGTCTGGTACGTTTTATTGCTCCTCTTTACCGTTAGACCAAGGCTGGCTTGCCCAAGGCAGGCTCCAACGTTGTGGGGTCTGACCCGACCTGAATCTGTGGCTTCTAGATCACGATACAGTAACTTTATTGTTCCTTAATCTGTTAGTTATTTTAGTTCGGTTCCACCGTCGAATTTCCAAATGTAAGCCTCAAAATCTTATCTTTGTCACAAGAATTGGCTCTATTTTAGAATGTGATTGAGAAATTTCTTTCAAACTTTGAGTTGTATTGTCTGGAACCATATGGGTGATAGCAGGTGCCTCTATGTTCCATTTTAGTCTTTCTAATTTAACTTTTCATTTTAATCACTGCAGTTGCAGAAGAGCTGATACAGCACTTGAAAGACCAAAATGACAGATTGCGTGTGCAAGTCAATGATTTGAGAAGTGAAGTTGATTCAATCAGGCATGCATCCCAAGTTTCTTATTTTCTTTCAGATTGTTGCTTCTCACAGCAAATTTGAGTTGTCTAATTTGTTTAAATTTGGGGTTCAGTCTGTAATATGTGCTATTTTGCTGGCAGATCCAACAAGGATGAGCAGTTAGCAGAGTACCAAAAGTCATTAATAGAAGAGAACCAGAAGAGTGAGGAAGATTTATATCTCTTAATATTCTTAATTATTTTTGTTCTCTCTTTCTTTTCTTTCTTCTATCAATGTCCATTGTCTAGATAAGATTTTCTTGTACTCACGAGACTGGTTTGTGCTCTATCATGAACATCCCTGCACTAGATTGTAGTGTGTACTCACTTAAAATTGACTGCCAAAGGGGATGCACTGGGCAAAGTCCTTTCAGCTTTGGACTGTAAAGGCTCTTTGGCTTTTTTGGTTCATTTTCTGGCCAACTTCATTTACACATCTCATTCTTGAGGGTTCATTTGTGGCAGACAAGCTGCTTTCTGAAGAAGTGGAGAAGCTTCAGAAGCTGCTCCAAGAAGGACTTTCTTGCAATTCAAAGGATGGCAGGAATGAGAATACACAATTGAATATGCTCAAAGCTGCTCAAGTTCCACCAATAGAGGTGGGCAGTGGGCCAATGACAAGAACCAGAAGAAAGCATAGTGAAGCTGCTCAAGTTACACCCATAGAGGTGTCCAGCAGATTAAAAAGAAGAGCCACACGAAATTGTAGCCAAGAATCTGGGGCCCAAATGGAAGGTGCAATAACCCCTGCTTTTAGTCAGCAGCCGGGTGAGACGATTGCTAGGAAATTGGCAAAGGGTGCATCCATGGGAATCCTTCCCATTGGGGATCTTTCAAAAGATCAACAGGTATATTTGCTTCCTTTCCCTTCAGAACAAAAGCTATAAGTTTCATGCTTTTCTCCCCTTTGGGCTTTCACTAACTATTCTAGCATGATTGTCCAGCTAGAGTGCTGTAAAAAAAATTTCAATGGGGCAGGTATGTTTCAGAGTCCAAATTCTCCACCATTTTTTTGTGATGTTGTCATTTTCTTATTTCAATTGTTTGTGTTTTCCAGATGGTGGTGGTGTTGGAAATGATGGTCAGTCTGCTGTATGTCAGTTTCAAGCTCTTATTGAGTACCTAGTGGGCATGAAATTATCTTCTGTTAGTCAAACTGAAGGGGATTGCATCTCAGCTTTGCATCAATCAAGTGGTAACTCGTATTATCTCATATGTATCTGCACACACCTTACATAGGCATTTTGTGTCCCTTTCCAGTCAATATTAGTTTCTTTTACTAAACATTCTATTAGTTGATGCATGTAATAGTTCAAAAGTATGCATTTCACACAACTTTCTTCCTTGCTAAGGTTGGGACACTTTGACCTTGCAATGTATCCATGTCCTATTTTATGCGAGTGCTGGAGGTAGGAGTCACCGTTGCAGCCTCAAGTTTATTTTATGTGATTTGAATTTGCATGAGTCAAATTTAGACTTTGTGCTAATCTGGTGGCATGGGCCCTAAGAAAGATTTAGCTTTTTCTCTGCTTGAGATTCTTAACCAATGCTGAGGTTCAGCCAGTGATGGACCAACTATATCAGAATTTTGTTTTCTGTACATTCATAAGCCATCCATCTTTGTGGCTGTTGCAGGTTACTCATTCAGCCTAACATGGGTCAAGAAAGCAGCTGGAGAGGAACCAGAGCTGCTATATCGTGCCTTAACATTAGGGACATTTGAGATGGTAGCACCTGAGTGGATGAGATCAGTTCTCATGTTCAGCATGAGCATGTGCCCAATCTTCTTTGAAAGGGTAGCTCGTGTGATCAAGCTGCATCGCTGACATTCTCTGCACATTAATTCACGATGTTGAGATCTCTTGTTGGTCCCCAGTGATTGCAAAACTGATGGTCATTACAAGAGTGTAGAAGTTGTACATATGAACTAATTCAGAACTGATTGCAAAACAGAGGAGAGGGCTGGGCTTCCACGCCCGTTTCTTTTAGCACTTTGTTTTTACTTGACTTGAAGAGCCTTATGGAAGATCGAGCTGCGAAATTGTAGGATGGAATGGATTGGCTCTATGCAAATTATAGATGCTGCTTATTCCATGGATTTTAGTGTCTGCCCGCTAAAGTTATTACATGATTAAGGATCATTTGGTAAACTGCGCGTACATCCTTCTTGGAAGTCTCCGTGTGAGCTGTACAGCCTGTGCTTTATTCATTCTTTGCTGTTACGGTCTATTGAAAACGGCCAGATTGCTTCAATTAAAGAGGGATCGGCAGCACAAACATTTACGTCCAAAGAAGCTAAAATGAGCAACGAGATGTTTTAAAAAGGAAAATTCCATCAGCAGGTTTGGCCATCTCAATTGAAGCAACTAGCTGTTTTTGACATGTCTCAAAGAAGCATTCCTGTTGTGTTAACGGAAAATGCAAAGGAAAAAAAAGAAAAAAAAATGAAGCAACAAACTAACAAATAAAAATGTACTCAAAACGAGCAATGAATATTCAATTTCAACATGTTGATGTAAGTTTACATGACGGCCGTGCCACAGCTATCCAATTGGAATGATGTTACAAGATTTCCCTATATCTGATATTTATATCTACATTTCTTAGTAGTTAACAAGAACAATGCTTCAATGGAAATTCAATCCAAATAATCAATGCTAGAGTCCAAATGTAAGACTAACACCACTCAATTGGACATAAAACAAGGCTCTCACAACTATGCCCCACGTACCTTCCATTGGCAGCCAGGGTGCAAGGCCTCAATGGGCCAAAACAAATGACTGCCTGAGAAAAGAAAGCCCGCAAAGCAAGCTATGGGGTCATGGAAAAAGAAGAATTGTCCGTAGACCTGGCGGACGACGTGTTGCGAGAAAACACCCACATCCTTCAATTCCTTCTCAGCTGTTCTACCAACAAACTCCTTTTTTTTTTTTTTTTTTCTTTCTCGTCTGATTACTCTTCGCTTTGGTCTATCATTTAGTAGAAAACATAGAAACAGAGAACGAAAAAGAGAAGTGCCATTTTCGTTTCTCACATTCTCTCTCTAGAACTTTTTGTTTTTTGTTTTTTTTTTTTTGGGGGGGGGGGGTGGTTCGTTGGGGGCCACTTTCTCTCTTTAGAAGTGGTTTTAACGTGCACAGATTAACTGCAATCGGCATTATTAGAGGAACGATCAACCAATTAAAACAGAGAGTGACATAAATTAAAGCGCTCTTGCACTGGTTGTTTTCCTGGACATGCCTTCCAATGTAAAACCCCATTTATGTATCGATCCCCCACGGAGAGTAGACCAGATTAGAGTAGAGAGCACGACAAATCACATAATGCAGCCCAATACAAAATCATTTGAACTTAAAAACACTGCCAAAAACAAGATTTGAGACCGCGTGATGGGGGTTTTTTCAAAATAAAGTAAAAGTTTGAAAGATTGTGTGACTTTAATTTTGAATTTGGATTCGTGCGTAAAATTATATGATAAATATGATTAAAATAAAATTGAATGCTTGATCGTGAAAGATATTAATTAATTAATTAATAATGATGGTCTGATCTTTATTGTATTGTATGCATGCATATATTTTTTTAAACATTGACTTTTAAAAATTTAATTTTAAAAGTATAATATATAATCAAATATATTTTATTTTATAAACATTAAATTATTTACATAATTTTTTATTATAAATTTTATTTTAAAAAATAATATTAAATATACGATTTAAAATAATTATTATCTAATTTATAATATAATTCAAGATTCTTAATCCACATACTTCCTGTATTCAAACTATCCATTATTGTGTGTTGAATTCAAATCCAAAAAAAGAAAACATAACGCCTTTGTACAACGCATTGCTTGAGGATCCTTTTTCAGATCACCTTGCCATATGTGTGTGTGTGTATATATATATATATATATATAGAGAGAGAGAGAGAGAGAGAGAGAGAGAGATGTGCATGAACCAACGGCTTACTAACTACATTTATATGTTTCACCACCACTACCAAAATCATTCAACCATTCATTAGTGATAGAGATAGAGAAATGGCAAAAACTTCCGACGCCAAAAGCACTTCCCGCCTGACTTTGGCAGTCTTGGCAATCTTGTTTTTGGGTTACAACAGTCAGCAGGTCCAAGGCGAGGACTGTCCAGCTTTGGTCGGCCTAGGCGTTCTAATTGGATGCCAAAGTTCCATACTCAAGACGGGCCCACAAGTTCCACCATCACCAGACTGTTGCAAAGGCATCCGGCAAATTGGGATGCATTGTGCCTGCAAATTGATCACCAAGGACATTGAGGCCACCATCAGCGTGGACAAACTGGTCAATGTTGCAAAAAGTTGTGGCCGTCCACTCCCACCCGGGACTCGGTGTGGAAGTAAGATTTCAACATTTACAATTAATTTTGTCCATTCAAATCAACCATTTTTAAGTCCATCCAAATTTTCTCATTATATATATTCATGTCTTGCATTTAAGGTTGAAAAAAATAATTATAATTATATTTATTATTTGTCTGTTTCAGGTTACCAGGTTCCACCAGTGTTGATTTGAGATGTGGTACTCAGCTTCGTTTCATTTACAGAAATTTGGGTACTGGGAATGGAAAAAGAAGAAAGTGTTTTTGCATTTGCGATTTGTGGCCTTTGCCTTTTTCAATAAATAAAATCCGGTATTGCCTTAGCATTTTTCCTTTTTTGCCTTGACAATATGACAAAGAAATGAAATAAAAATGGCAAACCAAGCATCTGATCTTATGATCAAAAGTCTGCATTTTTACCGTTAATTATATAAGATTTAGTAGTAGAATTATCTGAATTTTTAATTTCACAACTTAAAATTTGTTTTTGATATTATCTATGACATTCAAAGTTGAAAGATTTCTAAGTGAATCGTATAACAGTAATGAGATACAAACAAGTCTGTATAACGACGCAATTGCTTGGTGAACATTCTTAATTTGAGTTGAAGCAATTTCTCCAACCCCTCTTATTGAAGCGATTTTTGTTTTTACTCATTTATTTATCCGTTCATTTTTTTCAAAAGGAGTTCAGTATAGTACAGAGCAAACGCCCTTTGCATAGATGGGGGAGCCATTGAAGGTTATTAAAGATTCAACACCATTGAATATGAATGTGAACGCGAGAAGCCAATGCCCCATGTAAAAACAATTTAGAGGTCAAGTATTAACAGCCACCTAGATACCACTTGCCTTCCCCCCTCATTTAAACTAATTTATAAGCGGTGGTTAGTGCAAAAAGCTCCACTGGTCGATTTCTGCGAGTACTAAACATCAAACAATTATATCTGTGACAATTTCATTTTGTCATTTCCTGTTTATACCAGTTACCATGAGATGTTCCATTGTGTGAACCAGTCTGAACCTACAACCAATGTATTAAACCTGTCCGTTCTCATGGAACATTATATAAGATTTTCTGTTCACACGGGAGATTTCAATCAAGTAGAGACAAACCTGAAAGAAAACAGAGGACAGAGAGAAGCACATATGTGAAGAAAAGGGAGACTTGCCATTGATGCTAAATTACAGATTGAACCAAAAACCAACCATCATATATTTGATCTAATGCAGGAACAGAGAACACGAGGACATACTGATTAGCGTAACCCAATACTGGATTTATGATACTTGTGTGTTTTGAGTATTAGCCAATATCATGTATATGAATCAGTATTGGCTAATACTCAAAACACACAAGTATCATAAATCCAGTATTGGGTTACGCTAATCTGATGAATAGAACTGAACGAATAAAGATTAGATATGAAGATCCAATGGACTCTTAAATCATTCAAAAGGTAAAAGTTTGGATATCAACAAAATTCCTTCGTACAGAAAGGAAAAGCAAGAAAAACTCTGAGCAATCAAAGTGTTAAGCTCTTATTTCATTCGCGTCCAAGCCGATATCGAAAAAATAGGCCGGTCCTGCCAGCAAATTAGCACACACCCATTTTCGTCCTTAATCCTATAACCATCAAAGCCATAGCCTTGCAAGCATCTCCTTGCCTGCAAAATACCATAGAAGCTCAAGGGAACTTTTCCAAAGCCAGCAAATTCAAGCCTTTGAATCCACTCATCGAGTTTTTCATGCCTTTCCTTCCTTTCAGCTCCTTCACATGCTATAATGTTCTTTATTTCCTCCCCAAAGAGCATCTTCTCTATTTTCAATCTCTCCATTGATGTTCTTGATAAAGTAGATTCCAAACAATCAAACAATGCTGCGTAAGAGTATAGAGCCTCCAACATCCTCTCCATGAGAGTAGATCCATTATGGTTGCAATCTTGTTCCATGACCACCATGAGTTTTGGAGACAAACCCCAGAGGGTGTTGAGAAAGCAATCCATCTTCACGGAAGCAGGTGAAGCTAGTGGAGACGATGAGGATGAGTCAGGACTTTGGCTATATCCATTTAGCAAATCTTTCTCAAGCAACTCACCCAATGTGCTTCGGTTCATGTCAAGGACCCTATGGAGTTTAGCCCCATTTGAGTTCCTCAAGTTCAACGGAGATTTCTTCCTCAATTCATCATCTGAGGCTAAAAAAGAATGCAACTGGAGAACCGAGCTAATTGCTAGAGCCTCCCCAGTTCTCACCCGCACTTTTTCAATATCAAGGTGCTCTAATTTGCCAACAATGGGATTGAACTGGAACGGAATATCCAATCTTTCTGCTTCTTCAATAAGCTTGTGAGCCATGTTATCCAATACCTCATTCTGCTGGTGAATCCCCGTGATTCGCAAGTGGGGTGGTCCCGCAGGCCGTAAACTAAAAGCCTGAAGAAGTGCAATCCATTGTGCAGGTTCAGTCGCGTGAAGATCAATGATATGAACCATCTTCTCCCCTTCCATGGCTTCAATTATGGCTTGGTTGGCAAGCAGAAAACTCAGTTTCAAGAAGGGAAGTGTCTCAAAAAAGAGTTTCTGGACCATTATTTCCTCGGAAGCCAAGTTTATTCTAGTAGCATTGAGGGCCCTGTGGACACCAGGCCAGGCTTTGATTATCCTATCGGCAAGCGCCTCAGTAAAGTATGCAGCAATCCGCTGCATGGTATCCCCATCCGGAGAAGCTAACCGAGAAATCTGCCCAAGGGCAATCTCTGCATTCTCAAGGTTACCAGTGGCCACATGATTTGCACAAGTGAGCAGTAGATGGATCAAACATAAACCCCTTTCCTCAGATTTTAGCTCCCTAAGCCATGGATATGGTGATCCCACGCCAGGTGAAAGTGACATCATGGAAAAAAATTGGAGAGGCGATGACGTTACAGATGATGATCCATCATCTTGAAACATTGGCATCAACTGCCCATCACAAAATCTCAAAAAAGAATTTAGGATATGCGAATGATGAGAAATTTAAGATCACCAACGTTCCAAGATCTCAAAAACTGAGAAAAGGCCGTTTAACTACCTCATGCTACAGACTTAACAGCTATTTACACCAAAAATGACCTTAAAAATTGCACTCAAGTATGCAAAATCCCAGAAAATGCAGTTGATCAAGCATGCAGCTAGACTGATGATGATAATCCATTAAAAAAAAAACTAGAACTTTGTAAAGAAAAGAACAAGAAGACTAACAAGACAGAGCCGAACACAGTACCAAATACTACACAAGCCAGAGCAGAGCAGGTACAAGAAAATCCTTACTGGGTTTTGCAATTGGTTAAAACACCACAAGAAATCACATAAAAATTCCAAATCTTTCCCCTTCTGGAATCTATAAATGCAAAGAGGCGTTCTGAGGCATTTTCATGGTCCGTTCTGAAAACAGAGGAAATGGGCTCAATTAAAAAGCTTTCAGAGTTTTTGAAAGACTCTTCATGGCTAAGTTGTCGACGATGCGTGAGGGGATACTTCTTGTCGTCTTGTGACTTGTTTTGTCGTTCTCTCTCCTATCCCTCGCAGCGGAGTGGAACGTGGAATTTGTGAGCAGTAGTAGAGCCCCATTTTGCCTTTCTTCTCTCTCCAGAATGCTTTTTGTCTTAACGTTTGGTGGATTGGAATCGGGGCTGGCCTAACAAAGCTTTTAACTTATTCTCAAAGGTGACAAAAGTCCAAGCATGCCCTAACAAAAGACAAACAAATGCCTTGTCTTGTTTTGTTGCTTAGTGGGGGTTAACGGTGGGCATTGGAAAGAACGGCCTTCTTGTTTTTTCACAGAGAAGTCTGAAATGAAAAAAACAAAAGGAGAGAGAGAGAGAGAGAGAAATTGTTACTAAAATTTCAACTCATAATTAAAAAATTTCAATCCTGAGTGCTCTAATTACTTGTTTCTAGAAGCACAGGACGTACATTTTATAAACGAATTCTCCGTTGCAGGTGGGGCGTGAATGTCCAAAATGTGTTATATTTCATGATTTGATACAACGCCATTTTATCTGCATTTCTGTCGTGTCAATTTTAGAGAGGCGTTCTGGGTTCATAATATAATGAAGATCCCGAGCAATGTAATAATTTTATAGTTATATATTTGAGATTTTTATGCATTGAACTACTGTAAATATTCAATTAACGACAGGCCTGCGGGTCTGCTTCACATTTATCCTGTTGTACTGTACCATAAATGTTCTGAAAATGCTTCCGAACATTGGTTTTGTTTTCTGGTGCAAAAGCAAATGCATGTACAATTCGGCATTACCTATGAATTCCTATGCCAGGACAGAGAGACGAGGAGGTTCAGGAAACATCCAAGAGTAGATATTACATTAACCTCTGTTTGTGAAGCCTTGGTTGGCGCTTGTGCAGGTGGAAACTGAAGAGCTAAAAAGCTTCCATAAGACTTCTACTTTATCTACTTCGCTGCCACCCAATCAAATTTGAGCGTTCCTGCTCAATCAATTCATACGTTGTGTGCCAATTTCCGATTGAGTTTGTTTTATCGGTGCAAAGGTATTCGCATTTCCAAAGTCTTTCCATGGCATTTTGAATGGCCCCAAAACCAACAATTTTGTTTAAACATCATGAATAATGAAAGGGTCTTACATTTTTATTATTTTTTATTTTTTTTTAAAAAAAAAAACGAGAAAGAAGCTCTACTCTTACATTTATGACATGAAATAAATATTCTTGCAAGTTGATTTCATGCACGATATCACCCTTTAAACATGAATTTTCGGGGAAAACGAAAAGAATACTATGCTTGTCGCATGAAAAGCTGTTGAAACCAACTGACAACTGCAACAACTCCACGTTTAAAGAAACGGAGAAGAGTAGTAGGGTAGGATATAGAGAATTAACTCAGGACTCTCCTAGTGGCGTCCTTAAAATATGAGAGATGGTAGATAGGACTTGGAGTTCTTAATCAACCTAAAGAAAATCTATATCTACCAAGATTTTTTATTTTATTTTATTTTTTGTCTTTTACATGAGAAGAATAATTTTGTATCAAAAACATCAAAGCTTCATATGATAACTTTCCTTGTTTTTTTTTTTTTTTTTGGGAGAATCAAACTTGTTGCTTATATAACGACGTTCAGTAAGATGGACCGTAGTTGGCAAGTGAATTTAATCCTAGAATTTTGTTAATGAGAAATTTGTGAATGGCTACTTGTAAATTGTATTCATATGGGCTATCGAAATACAGCGTATTATTAATTATTATTATTATTATTATTATTATTATCATCTCTGTCTCTATTCAGCAAGTTGAGAATCTTTTTAGACCACTCATTACATTCAAAAATTGATCATATCCATTTCGCCACAGTCAACGACATTAACATATAAATAATAAGCATACTACAAATTATGCAACTATGCTCTGACGAATGATGCTGCTCAATAGAATCCAAAAACGAGAAAATGTCTGCAGTTTCCAAAATTTGTATTGACTGACTGGCCTCATTGCAAGTCGAGCAACTTGTCTTGATGGGAAGACGAAAGATGCTTTTTTTCTGTCTCACTGCCGGAACTTGTAGATCCTTGAAGCACCAAAATGTCGAGTTACATATGTATAGTTCAAAGTAGCAGGTTTGTTGTTCTCTGACTATCTAAACCCCTTTCATTTGTGACACTGTTTTCCTAAGAAATATGAACATATAGCGAGTCCTATTCATTTAATTGACGAATGAAAGGAAGTTCTAAACAGAGGACCATTCCCAACGAAGCTTTCAAATGGAGACCATTTCAAGGGGAGAATTGTCCACATATTGGCCCCGGCTCCAGTCTATCACTTTGTCTAATATGAGACCAATAATTAAAGTTACCCAATAGCAAAACCTTTACAAGAAAATACATCAAAGACAAGGACCCAGGAAGACATATTCTTTTGTTTTTGTTTTTTTTTTTTCCTCAAAAGACTTTAGTAAGTCGTCCAAGTTGTTGCAGTACCGTTGAGCAGGTTTACAATAAAGATAAGATCTTGGTGGTGCATTAAAGTCCACAGTATAAGGTCGGCCGTGTTTAACTTCACATGCCTAGGAGTTTATTATACAAGGACAATATAGGCCGTTTCTGTGTACACATATTTCCTCTTGTGCTTAAGCATGATGTGTTACATTACAAAATCATCGTAATTATTTCGTAATGCATAAAGAAAAATGATTTGCAACGCAATATTCATTTCTAATGGTGTCAATTTACTTGCAGTCTGCTGAATCATATTACAATGCTGCTTATCCTCCTCGTAACCTTGTTGCCTCTCTCTCTCTCTCTCTCTCTCTCTCTCTCTATCTCTCTCCCCCTTAATTACTTTCACATTTTCACCTGAGGGAGGCATAGAGAGGCTAGAATGCTGAGTCAAGCATCACCTGCCAAAATTTTAGACAGTTAATTCAATTATCAAGGAAAATGGTGGCCTAACAAAAACTGCAATACAAGCACGTATGGCTGCCAAAGGCAATTGCAAACAACAATGCTACATAATAACAAGCATGCAATGAGACAAAAGCCTGCCACATACATTGAAGCAAGTTCACTCGGAAGGGCTTTACTAGGTACCATGTGCAATGTGCATTTGGCACTGTCTTTGCACATTGCACTTCTCATCATGCCCATGTGGTTTCCAGCCTATCATTGATGTAACTAAAATGCAGGAAAATAACTTACTTGAATTCAACAGCATAAAGCTTACCTCTATTAGAATGTTCTCTGTGCTGAGCAAGGGCCACTGAAATCTTCGAACCAACAACCACATTATTTTTTATAAGTGCAATGTCTAACAAATGGTCAGGAAAATTCTTTACTATATCAACTTTCACCACTATAAAACAACAACAACAACAAAGTGTTAATCCCAAATTTTATTCAAGTTGACTACATTAATCTTTCTCATATAAGAAGGCCTAGAATGAATCATACAGCTATGGATATAACATAAACATAATCAAATGTTTTAAGTATAGCTACCGTAATGGTTAGAGCTTGCAGATTCACTACATGTTTGATAACACAGAATTTGCATAGAAAGATGACTACAAGGATAAATTTAATAGTTTTCCGTTAAAAACAAAACATAGGATACTTGAAGTCAGCGAGGCTCCTTCAGTTAGCTCATTCACTCTCTTAAGCAAGAAAGGAGTCTCAGCATTGCCCGTTATATTCTTATCCCTGTGGATCAGATTAAGACTGTACAAGTTAGGCCTCTGTATATGAAATAACGGGCAGAGGAGAGAGAAAAATGATACATGATATCTTATGATCCAAAAAGAGTTGTCAAACCTGGCTTCTTGGATGGCAGTTTGTATTGCAGACTCAATAATGCTTCCAGAAGCTGCATGTTCTTTTGGGATTGGAACAGTAATCAAAATTCCAGTTCTAAGATTAAGTTTGACATTAGCATCTGCAATAGATAAAACCATAAGGGAATATATTGACTTCAAATCCTCAATAAAGGGAAGGAAAGAAAAGATGAGGAAAGCTAACTTCTTCACTTGCCTATTAATCTAGCGCAATCTTCTGGAGTATCTACACGACAAGGCACCTAGATAAATCAGAGACGAGGAAGCAAAGATAATCCAAGTCAGTATTTCAAACGAACTGCGCAAATCAAATATTTCAATGCAAGTCTCTCTATCTCATAAAAATGGAACTTCCACTAACATCCAAAACACATACTTTTTCTTGCATACATTCAGATATGTTCTTTGGAAGTCCTAGGTTCTGATGAGCCCAGTTGTCTCCCTCACATCCTTACTTATTTGAAGGCTATTCAAGCTTTTATAAAAGGGATGTAGACATCATCCACAATGTTGAAATGATTTCCCATGTTTCGTTAACTAATTTGTTTTAGTTTCGTAAGGAAGATGGACAAGGAATTTGCAGCCAATTCAATTCCACTAGTCTAGCATCCATGGAAGAGAATGGTGTTAAGGAAGCAAATAAGGAGCTAAAACTCAAGAACATTATATGCATTTCAATTGAACCTACAGAAATCTCAATAATAATAATAAAATCTAACATTTCATGTTATATTCAAATTCAATGCAACATAAAAAGCAAATGATGGCCTCAGATAAAATTGGTTGTTTTCCTACCTTGCAGCCGCTTCTTTCAGTGAAAAAAGCAGGAAACTCATTGGTCTTATAAGTGGCAACACAAACTCCTTGTGTTTCCTGTATGAACACAATAGGTATGAAATATATCATCTGAAGATGAGTTATGGACAGAGAAAGCAATGATCCATACCAAATATTCAAGGGTGCGAGGAATATCTAAGATAGATTTTACTCCAGCAGAAACAACTGTTACTGGTGTCCTGCCAAGCTCCGTAAGATCAGAGGATATGTCCATTGCTTTCATGACAACATGGAGAAGTATTATTAAAGGTGCATTGAAATTCTGACACCAGAAAGAAAGCATAGAGTAACAATAGCTTTTTCTTATTTCTTTTCCAAGAGAGGGGAAAAAGAACAATCATGTGATCTCCAAGGGGGGTATAAGCATAATTAAAACAGGTACCAATAACAAATATATTGGATGAAATTATAAGGAAAAATGCACAATGAAAATTTCTTCAGTAACTTGTAGGAAGGCATGATACACGTCATGGAACTATATGGACTGCAGCATGAGTGTCAAAACTTTTAGGCAAAATGATATAAAAAGAAATCACACTTACTATGCTCGCCATGTCTGTGTACTCCTCCAATTCCTCCAGTAACAAAAACCGGGATGCCAACCTGCAAAAATTTTTTTTTACCATCAGTATACCTACAATCATAAATTTGTATTACTAAGTAGAAAAATGCATCAGAAAGATAAGAACACAATTATCACCATAGAAGCAAAAAACATAGATGCAGAAACAGTTGTTCCACCATTCCCTTTGCTGGCCACCTGAAAAGAAAATAAGCAAGCACATGAAGTTGGCGGCCAAGAGGGTTTTATGCAGACAAATATAAATACATTGGTTCAAGGAATTAAACTAGTTAAAAATGTGCAGAAGCAACATTTGGAACACAATGATCAAAGTAAACATTCCACACTGGATTAAACACTCTTGTTTCAGTTTGCTAATAAAGTGAGAAATGAAAGTTAGGTACCATTGAAACTTACAAAACTCAAAAGGTTCAGGACAGTGGAAATAAAACATAAATGTTTCTGAAAACCCCCAAAAGAAATAGCCTAAATGGACATAATGGATGACACAGAGATTTGAGAAATACTCACAACATGTGCAATGTCCCTCCTAGCAGTCTTTCGTACACTGGTGCCAAGAATAGCAAGTCTCTCTAACTGTTCCGGACTTAAACCTGAATACAGGTAGAGCTCAGTGAAACAAAGAATTCCATCAAAGTACTGCATGGACTCCAATGGGTGTGTGACAAGTCCTCATAAGTGAAACTACAGCATCGCTACATGGTACAATCAGAACGCTAGACTTCAACCCAGTCATTGAAATTTTCTTCCCAGCCAAGGTTTTAACAGAAATAATCAGGCTAATTTTAATATCTTAAGGAAAATGGAACAAGTTTAGCAATAACAACCAATGCAAGGGACCCCATCAAGGATTGCAATGGTAGCAGGGACTGCTCCATTCTCCCTCACAATCGCCTCAATTTCTTTTGCTGTTTCCAAATTCTGTGGATATGGCATTCCTAAACCATTCAATACAACAAAGAAAGAATGAAAAAAAAGTCAAAATAAGACAAAGCGACGTAAAAAACTTGAAGTAAATGAAGTAGGTATTTGATAGCTAGCAAGTTTACCATGGCAAATAATGGTGGATTCTAATGCAACTACTGCCTTCCCGCGCTCCAATGCTTCTGTAACATCTGGGGATACCTTCACCAATCCTCCATACTGTATATTGAGAAAAACAAACAAATAAAAAAGAAAAGGAAAAAGACCGTTACTTTACATGTTATCTAGCCATGATTGAAATTCGGAGATAGATGGTTTACAACAAATTGGTGTAAAACAGGGGAAGGGCTTTATGTTCTTGCCTTTGAGTTTGAATCCGGCGGTTGAAGGTGGCGGTGGAGGTTGGACAGTCTTGCCGCAGCTGCTGAAGACGCCATTTTTTTTTTTCTTTGTTTTTTCTCAAGACAACCTGCGGCTGAACTGTGAGAGAGAGAGAGAGAGAGAGGGAGGGAGGGAGAGAGGGTTGCTGTCAATGTCCGTTTAAACAATTGGCATGAAAGATCACGACACCGTTTTGGGCACAATCAGGGTCGGGAAGAAATACTTGAGTTTGGTGGAGCCGAGTTATATGGGGTGCATGACATGTCGGTTGGTTCGAGATCCTGCAAATCTCGGCCCGTCCATCAGAATCCAAAAACCAATAATGTGGGCTGCCCCATTTCTGCTGGCTTGGGCTGTAAGGAAATCATCGTACCTTAAAAAATAATAATAATAATAATATTTAAATAATACATTTTACATAAAAAAAAAAACAACAATAATAACTTTCCATCTCATTTTATAAATATAATAATCAAAATATTTAAGATAATTTTTATTATCATTAAAAAAAAAAAACAAACATATATATAAATAACTATACGACCTTTCATGGATCAGCAATTGACCCCGTGGGGAGACTGTGTCCACATAACCGTTTTCGAATCCAAAAATGGCCACCAAAAAAAAAAAAAAAGGACATAAACGGAGAGGGCATTATGGTAAATGCGAAAGCAAATAACCACCGCAAAGACTAACTGCTTCGATCGAGTTCCTGTGTCTCGGCGGTAGCTTGCTTGCTTGATTGGCTCTCCATCAATGGCTTCCAAGCTCTCTTACTCTGACTTTCCTCTGACGCTTCAGCAGTTTCCTAAACACCCACAATCGAAATGTCCTCTCTACCCTCTCCAGCACGTGAATATCTCTTCAAGTTGTTGCTATTTCAAGTGCATGTCAAGCTCCAGAGGAGATGTATCGTCATCAGCAGCAGCAGCAGCTGTTGTTCGTGCTCTCAAAGAAGAAGTGATTCAGTCAGCGACTTCAGAGTCTGCCCATGACACCCAAACCACTCATCCTGCTTCATCTTCCTCCTCCTCCAAGCTCGTCCTCGTCGTTGGCGGCTCCGGCGGCGTTGGTAGGTGTTCTAAGCGCACTTACCTTGTAATAAATATCATTATGAAACAATTTGACGGTCACTGTTCATCTATTCCAAAAGGATATGTGCGATTTCCTCTTTCTTCTGATTAAAGCTTTGAACTTTGGAGAAATATTTTTCGCTCAACTTTTTTTTTCTTGTTTTTTTTTTTTTAAATTATGTTACTTACTGTATGCATTTGGGGCAAGCTCAATTGGTTCCCGAAATCCCCTTTTGCAGGGCAGCTGGTGGTGGCATCATTACTTGACAGGAACATCAAATCCCGCCTGTTATTGCGAGATCCTGTGAAAGCAAATGCATTGTTCGGCAATCAAGATGAAGATAGGCTGCAGGTCTGGTCCCCCAATTCTCTCTGCACATGATGCATCATCCATTTCTAATTGTTGATCCGCAGTACATGTATATATGTGTTTCCATTTCTGAGTCTTATGGTGCAAACAATCTCCTTGCTTTAAACTTGTTCTCTTTCCTCAGGATGTGAAACTTAATCGTAAAGAGATGTTAAAATTGCCAGGTATTTAAAGGGGATACGCGGAATCCTGAGGATCTAGATCCATCAATGTTTGAGGTACTTAGAACTTGCTAGCTGTATCTTGGGTGTCGTTAGCTTTCTGAAGTATGGTGCAAGCACTTAGGTTACAGTTTACAAGTCTAGCGCATGTTGGATGTTTCCAAATAAATTCTTCATGCAGGGTGTCACACATGTAATCTGCTGCACCGGAACGACAGCCTTCCCTTCTCGGCGATGGGATGGGGACAATACACCAGAAAGAGTAGGTAAGAAGTTTTACTCAGAACAATCAGTTTCTAGAGTTCTATGCAGGGGGAAAAGGGAGGGTTGCCCAAACAACAATTATAAGTTATAACCACACGGTTGGAACAAGCTGATGTTTGAGACTTTGAGCCTTATTGTGAACAGTGAAAAGGGATCTTTTCTGTTGGTGCCTGTTGGTGCAGATATTGAAATGATAGCCCTTACCAAATACTTAGTAACTCCATATTTGCATTCCTGCACATACCTCAGCATGACTGTTTTCTTTATTATTGTCATTCTTGGATAACAGTTAAGACATAGGAAGCCGTGACCATTTTGCACGTTTATTTCATATGCAACTACATAAGCACAGAAAAGTGTGACATGGACTGATTTGTTTTGTCTGAAGACTGGGAGGGTGTGAGAAATCTTGTATCTGCACTGCCTTCGTCTCTGAAGAGAATTGTTCTTGTTTCGTCAGTTGGTGTAACAAAGTTTGATGAGCTTCCATGGAGGTAAGCATTGTTTGATTTACACAGAAGCTGCATTTTTTATATGGAATTGGGATACCTAGCCAAAATTAACAACTGCATCAAACAAATCTCCTTTACTTATTAATCTTTTAGCATATCAAAAAGGGGTTCCAAAATTTTTATTTATCTTGTCATTCTTGTCTTAAGTATAAATATGCTGCTAGAAGTGGGTATCGATCCAATGAAGTTGGTTTTCTAAAGAAGCAAATGAGACATATACTAGCATCCTCTGTTCTGTTCTGTTCTTGGCAGCATAATGAATCTTTTTGGTGTTCTCAAGTATAAGAAGATGGGAGAAGACTTTGTCCGAAATTCTGGCCTTCCATTTACCATAATCAGGTCTGACAATCTATTCTCTTGCTTCATGTTAGAAAATTGGAAGTTAACTTTTCAGGAACTGTAGCAAGAAACCCAAATGCAGGATGACTCGGTATAGTTTTCTTGTTTGTGCTAACATCACATTTATGCTCTTTCCAGAGCCGGTAGATTAACAGATGGTCCTTACACATCATATGACCTGAATACTTTGCTCAAAGCTACTGCAGGTCAACGGTGTGCAGTTCTTATTGGTCAAGGTAGATTTATATTCCCCCAATTAAACAAGCTACAAAGTAGTAAAGGTGAATCAATTTAAGGGCACCAGTTTCCTGTGTAGGAACTTGGATAAATTGCTTTTTGGTTCATGTTATTTTCCTGGGGAACTTGAATAAGAGTTTAGGTATCTATTTTCAGTTTCTGTATTGATGAAGGAGTGATGTATGTAAATCTTTGATGGAAACCAGTGTGCGACTAGATTCTTTTGAAGGCAACATCATGCTTTATTTCTGTTCAATCATGAATAATATCTTCTACATCTATACTGGATACATATAGCTGATCTTTCTCAATTTTGTTCTGTTCTGCTTGTCTGGATTTCAGGAGATAGGCTTGTTGGGGAGGTTAGCAGACTTGTAGTTGCCGAAGCTTGCATTCAGGCATTGGACATAGAATTTACTGAAGGAGAAGTATATGAAATCAACTCAGTTGAGGCAAGTCATTTCAGAAAGATAACTAAGCAACGCCATAAAAATAATTTGTTATTCTTGATGAAAATATTTCATTGTGATTGGACATGAAACAATATTGGTATCATTTTTGAAACTAAGTTTCCCTGTCATACTCAATCTTTGATGAATTTAACTCAATTGAACTCAACTAATTCTTCATTCTATCAGTCATTGGGGTCAGTTATACAAGCCTTTTTTCTACACTATTTTGATTTGCAGGGTGAAGGCGCTGGGGACAATCTGCAAAAGTGGCGAGATTTATTCAGAGCTGCCCAAACCCAGTGACTGGATATAATCCTGAAATGAGAAAAACTAGCATGACATTCTGCACGTGAATTTTGTATAGTTGAATCCACACAATTTGCAGTCACAACTTATGTATAATTTTGAGGTTCTTTGGTCTGATTAGTCAAAATTGAGTCTAAAGTAGATTCTATAAGGCTGGGAATCCTGGGACAAAGGCTTCCCGTGCATGCTTGCTAAGTACATGCCGTGCTTCTTGTTTGTTCTTTCCTAGGCAAGTACAAAATCAAAATTTTATTTTCCACAGACATTATGTCTAGTTCAGACAAACTGCGAAAGCTTTGAGGAACACATGTGCTAAAACCTTAATGGCACATCTGTTATGTTTTTTAATGGTTCGTTATTGTATGTTGTTAGAATTAAGAATTTAGCTACTCTACTGCAACTGAATACTCATAATATTTAGAACTCATATCATATAAATTACCAGTAAGTTCAAAGTCCAGCTGAAAATTACTACAAGGGACATTCAATAATTATGCTTCGAGTCTATCATGACTTGTTTTTTTCACATAAATTCGAATAGATAAATTTGATATAAAATGTATAAAGACGGACTTAACTGTAGCCATTATGTCATTATGGGCTTAAGGTTCTCTGGGAGATTCAAGAGTAGTCTCTCATCTTTTAACATCCTTTGAATCACGAAACATAAAAACCTGAATATTTGAGCTCTAACAATTATATATATATATATATATATATGTTTTCGAGGATTCTCTTTAACCATGGAATTAAAGTCTGCAAAATTTCTGCTTGCTCCTTTGAGCTTAGCTGCCAAGTGGGGGATTTGCGACTTTTTGAAGGAAGCCAAAGGGCCGAAAAGCCCTGATGGGGACGGCCAAAACATATTAACAGGAGTAAGGCGCAATGAATCTTGGTACAATCTTTGTTTTTCCTTAAAAAAAAGAAAAAGGTGAATTTCAGGTGATTGGATTACATGTACAGTGAAAGGAAAGGACTGGGCACAAGAGACATTAGGATCCCATTCAACTTTAAATATACTTACACTAGGCGCAGGAAATTTTACGTTCAATATGCCTCAAAATGGACGTTATCAGTTCTTGCTTAATTTCAGATTTCCTGTTTTTGTAGCATTTGACTCCAATGGATCATTGCTCTTTGGCTTAGTCGGACTCGCCCCTTTTTCTGAAATGCTTTAGAATATTTGTGGCCAGAGGTGTGTAACAGAACCCCATGGTGTCTCATTTATGGTTAAGCTGCCGAAAGAAAGAGAGGCCAATGTTACCCCGCTAAGTCCCAAACCCGAGAAGCACAGCACATGTATACAACACAACAATTTACAAAGAGGAGGAGAAAGGGCGTTAAAGCCAAGATTGCAACTCTCGTGTGGTCCTAAATCCTACAAAAAACCAAAAAAAAAAAAAAAAAAGGGAGTGGTTGATACTGCTTTATCTCATTATCTTTCACATTTCTTTCTTAACCTCATGTTGATACCGCCAACTTCCAAAGCACTGCATGCATGTAGCGTCAAAACAAGGTCTGCTTGTTGTGTGTGCTATCAAATCAGGCACCCATTATCCTAAATTTAATTAAGATCTTTTATCGTGTTATATTTCGATTTATTATAAGCTAAGTTGGAATGTAAAGGTAGAATATATAAAAACTTAGCTAAACACAAAAAAGGGAAAAAATACACGGATGAAGAAGAGCTGGTGGAGAAGATCAATTTTATAATTATAATGCAATTATGATCATGTAAGATATCAGTCATTCTCAGTCGCAGGACTCCCCTTGATTCACTCTTATCTGCTATGAAACGTCGTCACCATGGGGGAACCCACCTGGGACATTTGATTGGCTCTCCCGGGCTCTTAAACAAAAAAAATGAATGAATTCTCTCTGCTCTCTGGCTTTTTATAGCAAACAAAGGCTAAGCACTTAATTTGCTACTCATTTCTGCCTGCCAAACAGAAGAGTCAGAGCCACTTCCCTGCTAGCTAGCTCAGTTTTTGGATCAGAGGTAACCTTAACGCTCTTACATGAATACCCTTTTTCTTTGAATTTAATCCGATGTCATGTTTCTGTTGTGTATCTCTGTGTGCGTGTGTGCATGGATTATGTATGTGCGGAAGCTTTCATCATCCGTTTAATGAGAAGTATGCCCTTCTTTTGAATGTTTTTGAGGTTCAGTTCAGTACTGAATTTAGGTACTAACAAAACATATTATTATGATATGTATATATTCTGCTTTTATTTGACCCCATTTTCTCTATCGGTAAGTGATCTTTAATTCTTTTCGATTGGAAGGGTGGTTAAAAATGGGTTGCTGGCAGACATCTTGTAACTAGAGAGAAAAGAATATGGAAGGAACAAAGAATTGCATTTTTTTTGTATAATGATCTTTTTGCTCCTTGAGGAACGATGTTGAGCTATAGGGAAAAGGAAATTTATTTATGTTATTATGTGGAAATCAGTTTTGCTAATTGAAAATTATAGGAAAAGGGTAATTTATTTATGTTTTCATATTTTTGCTCAAGGTTTTTACTTTTTGCTCTGTGAAACGTCAGGATTTCTTAAGAACCAATTTTTTTTACTGGAATTCCTTGTGGGGAAAGATGGACTACTTTTATGGACCAGGAAGGAACCATCTGTTTGTTCCAGGGCCTGTTAATATCCCAGAACCAGTCATCCGGGCTATGAACAGGAACAATGAGGATTATCGCTCTCCTGCTGTTCCAGCTTTAACAAAAACTCTTCTGGAAGACGTGAAGGAGATTTTCAAGACTACTTCAGGAATCCCATTTCTCATCCCAACGACAGGTGCTGCATTGGTTGTATAATATAGTATTGTAGATAGGTTCTTAACCCTTTTTGAGTAATGTTATCTTGACTTCTATTGTTTAACATTGGTACTATTGTTCAGGTACTGGAGCATGGGAGAGTGCACTTACCAATACATTGTCGCCCGGAGACAGGACTGTCTCCTTTCTGATTGGTCAATTCAGTTTGCTCTGGATTGATCAGCAGCAACGCCTTGGATTCAATGTTGATGTTGTAGAAAGTGAGTGGGGTCAAGGTGCTAACCTTGACATTCTGGCTTCAAAACTTGCATCAGATAGAGCACACAATATTAAGGCCATTTGCATTGTTCACAATGAGACAGCAACTGGAGTTACCAACAACTTGGCAAAAGTCAGGAGAATACTTGGTAGATACCTAATCAGATGCTTTGATATATGCTTTTCCTTTTTCATTGCTATAAATTAGAAATTGTGGTTGGTTTACTACTAAAGATTTGACAAAGCAATAAGCTCGTGTGTTCTGTCCTTCTGTGTTTTTATTATTTTGCTGTTGTGGGAACATTTATGTTTCAGCTCATTCTTATATGGACTAATGGATGTCATGGCTGCCTCTGATTCGCAGATGACTACAGGCATCCAGCTCTCCTTCTTGTTGATGGGGTGTCATCAATTTGTGCTCTTGATTTCCGTATGGATGAATGGGGAGTGGATGTGGCTTTAACTGGCTCTCAAAAGGCACTTTCTCTTCCTACTGGGATGGGCATTGTATGTGCAAGCCCCAAGGCCCTGGAGGCATCTAAAACTGCAAAGTCCTACAGAGTTTTCTTTGACTGGAATTACTACTTGAAGTTCTACAAACTTGGAACATTTTGGCCTTACACTCCTTCCATCCAACTGCTTTATGGCCTTAGAGCAGCTTTGGACATCATTTTTGAGGAGGGGCTAGATAATGTGATTGAAAGGCATGCTCGTCTTGGCCAAGCAACAAGGTTTGGTTGGTTTTATTTCTAAACATTGTTACTAGATCTCTCACACATGCATTTTCCTTAGGATTCCAAATTGAATGTTGCATGAAATGTGTCTTTAAATCTTGAATTGTAGGCTTGCTGTTGAGGCATGGGGCTTGAAAAATTGTACCCAGAAGGAGGAGTGGTTCAGTGACACAGTGACTGCTGTGCTTGTTCCTCCTTACATTGACAGCGCAGAGATTGTTAGAAGGGCATGGAAAAGATACAATTTAAGCTTAGGTTTGGGCCTTAACAAAGTAGCTGGAAAGGCATTCAGAATAGGACATCTTGGCAACTTGAATGAGGTAAGTTTTGACTTCCTCATGTCCATTCATGTTGATTGCAAATGTCCCAACACCGACTGGCAATTTTTTCATATTTTCTTCTGTTTCCATACCATCTGAATTGAGGATATTCAGCTTGCCTAACATGTTGGTGGTGGTTACCTAGAATATTAAACTGTGATGCACGAGTCTTTAAGAGTCAAATAAATTTAGGCAATTTTTTTTTTTTTATTTTCAACAAAAAAAATTGTTTTTTACTATTCAAACTTATAATTTTTTAATTACAGTAAAATAACATTTTAAGTTATAATAGAGTAATATTTAAGTCAAGGCTTATCCTTCTGCTACATGGAATATTGTGGAGGAAAAATTAACAGCTGGAAATTCATTAAAGGGTGCTCTGCCTAACTTCCAATCTTTTATGGTATGTCTTTTTGCAGTTGCAATTGTTGGGTTGTCTTGCTGGAGTGGAGATGATACTCAAGGATGTGGGCTACCCAATCAAGCTGGGAAGCGGAGTAGCAGCTGCTTGTGCCTACCTGCAGAACAACATTCCAATGATCCCTTCTAGGATTTGATTCATTTACAATTCAATGTAATTATTTTCTTTTCCGTTGTCTTAATTCAGCCAAAAACTGTATAACCAATGCACAGTTTGCTTTCTTCTTAACCTTGCACTCCTTACGGCGTACAACATCTTCTAATCCAATTTAGCATGGGCAAAGGCTTTCCACAAGTGATTTGAAGTCTTATTGTGAAGAGAGGAGTTATCTTCTTGCTCAAGGAATATCAAAATAAGATAAAAAAAAATGCCAGTCATAAATAAAATGTATATTGTACAGGTAAGTGATGGCGGTGGAAAAAGGCAAATCCAAGGTCTATGTCACATTCAACTCATAACAATCCTTTCCCACCTATCTCTCTAACATGGTAACTTTGCCAAAAACTGTATTTATGAAATGACCCTAGAAAATGTGACACCGAAAAGAAGTGCCAAAATGGAAATTTCTTCCATTCGGCAATCATGGCATCACTTCAGCATTAAGAGTGACTCCAATCCAGCCATATCCATTGCGTAGAGTTGTGACTTTCAAGTTTCTAGCTTGTGTTTAAGCATAATGTGGCAGATATTGAGTCCTTTGTGGACAAGAAGGGAAGTTTGTAATGATGATTGCCCTCCAACATTACAAGTAGGGGAGCTTGAAAGAAGGATATGCCAATAACCTGTAAAATCTGTGAATTCAGTAACCTGCACAAATTAACAAGTGATAACCAACTGTATTAAACTACTTTAGAAAGCTCCGGTTCATGAAAGGAATCAAAACTATGTAATAGACTAGTAGTGCAGTACTGATCATCTCCCCCCGTATGGTAAGAGAAAAGGCAGCTCCCTCTTTTATGTTTAAAATATAACTACTGCCACTTCTCTACAATGATCTCTAACCATAGGAAAGGCGATAAAAATTCTTCCTAAACAGTCTGCTAGGAAGTTCAAAACTGTAGATTGACTTGTCCTGAATGCTAATCTTTCCTAGTAGTATGATTCCAGAAAGACTTACCTCCTGCAAGCAAAGTGAAGACATTTTTCTGGTCATGCAATCATCTAACTTGTATCCATGCTGGAAGATGCCCGCTTTCTTCTTTTGTTCTTGGGCTTCACAGCATCCTTCAAGGTTTTCTCTCCACTCTTTTGTAGCACAGTCCCATGCACATCTGTAGCTGAGGTAGCCAGCTTAACATCTTCAGGTGGCTTCACTTGCTCAGTTTCAGTACTCATCTGCTCACCCCCTTTCTGTTTGATCTTGGGTGTTACAGCTCCTGCATATTTCACACAACTCATGTCAGTTTCCATAGCTTGTTTTCCTTCAAAACTTGGTGTAAAATTTCAGGGGATAAAACAAAAAGCTCTACACCCATTGCCCAAGAAGTAAAAATCTTTTTTACCATTTAGAAACAATCAAACAAATTACATACCCCGTAAGGCCAGAGAAGCTTTGAGAGACTCTGGATCAATGCCTTGTGAATGAGGATCCCTGAAGCAAGGAGAAACATTGCACCATAAACCAAATTAATGCTTAAGGGGAGAGGGAGAAACCAAAGAATAGTGGTAAACATTTTTAAAAAAATGGAAAATAAGCTGGAAAACAAAGCAGAGCACATGAGGAAGAGAGTTCTTTCAAATGTACCCTGTACTCATAACCAGTAACACTGCTTTCATTCCCTCTTTCCACACCAGGGTCAATACAAAACCAAATCCTACAATGTGGCATAAAGCTAAAAGGATTTACAAAGCCCAATACAGAAAATTATCTTTTAACCAATCCAGTTCAACTGTTCTTGGGTCAAGAGTCCTTCCCACATACTTTCCCTGAATTGAGTTGCTTTCCTATCATAAATTGCCTTAAGAAAATGCAAAGATATTATGTGAAGCTCATAATTATTATCTTAGATATGGAAAACAAAGTCCTCTTGACACAGAGAACCAAAAAATAAAAAGGTCCCTAAGAGATTCTTAAAAATGAAAAATACCAATGTTTTTAAACTTGAAGATGGCTAACACCTTACCATTTAGAGGGGCCCCCAAGAAAGTTCTTTGAATTGGCCTCTTCATTGTTTGTTCCACCTTTTTCAGATGGTTTCATATCACCATCAATGTCATTATTTTGACTGCTGCTGCTTCTCTCAGATGCCAACTTCAAGTTGTCCATTTGCTGCGTTGATAACTCACCTACTTCTTTTGGCTCAACGGATTTATTTTGGAGCTCTGTGAAACAACCCCCAGATGCACTAACACTGACAGGAACAGAAGTAGGGTGACGCTTAATCTTGCGTAGTGCTCTCTCAGTATTGTATGCTTCAACCTAAGAGGAATGCCTTTTATCATGAACTCTTTTATTTTTTACCAACAAATAAGGAAATATTCAAATGAAAGCTGATTCAACAAAGGGCATTTTAGTGCATGAATCTCCCACCCTGTAGAGTCAGCAGAAGGATTAGATGTGTGCAGCCTTAACCCTGTTGTTCCAAAGAGACTGTTTTTGCAACTTGAACCTATGACCTCCTATGTCACAATGGAATAACCTTACCATTATTCCAAGCCTTGGCCTTCAACAACACAATAAGGAGACCGAACCAGACTAAAAAAAGAATGTTGTATTCATGGTGAGGGCCCAACATTATTATATTTGCTTACATCTGAATTTTTTTGGTCTTGACCATCACACTGTAGTTACCTGACAGTGAAACATGCATTCAAAAGAATGAAAGCATAAAAACCATACAGAGGCAATTATCACATTGTTTACGGAATGAAAGCAAGCTAGGCAGTTCGTCCAGCTTAATTGAAATCCAACATTCAGTTACAGAATAAATGACATTAAGCAGGTTTCGACAGTATTTATACTTTAGAATGTACGATCGTAGAATTACACCACTCTGGAGCATGAGAGCTAAAGGTGACCTTTCCATCCACCCAATTGCAGATAGACATCAGATTTCTTATATAAAAATTACCATTGTTTTGCTCTTCAACTATCTGACAGATAACAAAGACAAAATTTATTGCTGCATCATACAAAGAAACTCACTGCATCTTTTATCTTCTTTGTTATTGACTCAGCATTTCTGGATGCAAGTCGCAAGCAACGCATGATATCACTCTGCAGCACACCCTCTCCTCCAGGCTTTTGAATAGCACAGATGTCACCATTTGCATTAACTGTGACAGTCATTCGTCCGCCCATAACAGCCTCCTCATTGTGGGTTGGATCTACAACCTAAATTCCTCTAATCACATTAATCTAATTGGCTGATGAATGGCTTTAGTTCAAAGTAAAATACACATTATTTATTTTACAGGAAAAAATTTTACAAAATAAAAATTCCTTACCATCATATGCTGACTGCTAAAAAATGCAAAAGTTACTGCTATAGGTAGGTGGTGTACTATCAAAGGAAGTGGCTCCCTCGCCTGCCAGAATGAAATGCAGAATAATCAGCAAAATAAAATATGATATTCAAGAGCCTCAATTCATGCTCAACCAAAAGAAATAATATACAACATCATCAAAATAATGTTACAAGTGCATAGCTCACAAGAAACATGGATAGAAACAGTGCCTAGGGAAATGAAAAGAGGTCAGGCAGACATCAACAAGAGTGGATATCAAATTCCACCATTCAGTAGAAGTCATTTCCCTTTTGTTCTACCAAAATGACATATATCCCACAGAGAAGAAAAAAAAAACACAATGGGAATGATCATAAAACTCCAGCCCTGAATTGTAAAGTTGAAACCCTGTCACAATTAAAATGACTCATTCTTTCCAATTAATGCTATATTCAACGTTTACAATCCACCCTATAATATTGTTTTGGAATCTGACACCCCCCAAAGGGAAATTAGCAAAAGGAGCAAAATTAATGGGAAAAAAGTGTAGGAAAAGAATACTTGTAATAAAAGGTGGATTCAACAACACACGAGGAAGAAAAACAGTTCCGCTCTGCCTTTGCGCTTGGTGCCATTCTGTTACTGTTTGAATAACATATTTATCAAATTGCCTCTAACTACAACAATGTTTATGTTTTTACGCCAAAATTCAATGAGGTCTCAAAACTAAGAACAAGTTTCCAGGTTCCCATTTAAGGTACTATTAAAAAAAGTTGCTTCATTTCTACTTGATGAAACAAACAAGCTAACCTCAGGTGGATGTATTGTCACTTCTTGACCATCTTCTCCTCCTAATGAGCATTCTGGCCTTCGAAATGTCAAGAGAGAAGCCAAAGCAGCAATATTTGCAGCATCAACAAGATTTCTATTCACAGAAAATTATAAAAGAAAGAAATTTCATATAATCTTTAGCATCAGCAAAAGCACAAACAATCAAGATCTATAAAAAAAACTTGTTGACGGATAAGTTTTAAAACATAAAAATATTACAGCATACCCTCCATTATCTAGGATGTGAAGGTCAATGCGGATGGCCCACACTAACTTCCCGGCAAGCACACAAAGTGATTCCGTATCTACAGCTCTGCTTTCCCTGCACATCACTTTAAACTTTGGAATAATTTTGATTTTGGTATGTGAAATCCAGCATAAATACTACTGCCAGACCCAATACTTATCCAACGAAAGAAAGGAACACCAAAAATGAAGGCTATAACGTGTAAAGCACATTCTTCATAATAGGATAGCGACCAAAAATAATCTAATGAATACCATTGAATTTCAAAATATGTTTAAAAGAAAAAAAGTTGAGACAGTAGCTACCTGAGGCCACGATCAACTATCCGGCCGAGCTCTATTGCAGACTCTCCGGGACGGCCAGCCTCAAATGAAGGATCAGCCATTGGAGAAAACTCTGTAAAAATCGAAAGTGACCCTTCATTTGGCCGGTCCCGATAAGGTTCAACCAGTTGACCCGTCACAAAACCCATCACATGCGTCTGGCCTAGCTGCACCTCCGATGACCCATCTTCTCTGTAAGTTCCACCATAACGAAATAACCATTCAATTATACTACTTTTTGCGAACAAGAACATTACATAAAATGAAGACACCATTCTCATTAACAAATTGTACAAATGAAAGTCCAAAAAAATCATTACATAAAATATACATTTATGGATCATTTGCTCCGTGGTAAACCAACCAAGTTCTTCAAGGAGGGAAAAAAAAAAACAAAGTAAAGTGAAGGGAACTTGCCTTCCAAACTTGATGGTTATTTTACGGTATTCGAGGGGATTGCGGCCATCAATTCTCAAGTCAGAGGCCAAAGCAGTCTCAATAAACCTCCTCTCATTCACAGTCAGCCGCCAATTATTCGCTAGTCTAGCTTCCATTGCACATAAACAATTGCCCAAAGTCCACTTTCACAGGAAACCCACTAAGAAAAATAACAGCTTTAGCTTCTCTCAAGCATTGGAGCGAACAGCTCGAAGGCAGCTGAATACAGAAACGCCAAATCTACGAAAACCCAACAACTAATGCCACTTAGCAAAGATGGGTTTCGCGAACAAGAATTATAATTGAAACGATGAATGAGAAAGATTGAAACTTGCTGTTTTCTTGCCGGCGAGACTGAGCATCTTCCAACTTTCTAGCTTAAAACCCTAGTAAAGGTTTTTGGCACATCAGTTTCAGAATTTTCGCTGCAATTTTCTTTCCAGTCTTTTTTTTTTTTTTTAATAAATACAATTTGGGAAACCTTCTTAAGACACAAAATTAGACACAATAAGTACCATATTATATATAAAATATTTTATTTAAATAACAAATTATATAAAGATATAATAAATATTAATATAAAATTTATTTATATTATATAAAATATTATTAGTATAATATTATAAAACTATATATAATAAAAATTATATATTGTGTCTATTTAAATTATAAATAAAAATATATATTTATATAGTCAAACTTTTCCTAAAACAATTATATATTTATTTATTTAATATTTAGTATTATTTCGAAAAAAAAATATGGTAGCTGCTATGGACCCTTATTTTTGGGTTATTTAAACGGGGCCTTTAAGCTGGCCCAAAAAATAGAAAGAGAAAATGGCTGGTACAATACACAATTATACAACCGGACTGGCTAATTGGGCAAATTGACAACTGGAATAATCCTTTGGATTCGATCCTGGGTGTTCTTTCAACTGCCCTGTAGCTAATGGAAGACTTATCTTGTGGACAAGCTGGTGTGATGCTACAGAATCATAAATGCCACCTAGTTTTTGTTGTTTTTTGCTACATTCATGTTATTCATAAAACATCAAATTTATATACCAAAAAAAAAAAAAAAAAAAGAAGAAAACAACAAAAAAAAAAAAAAACAAAAGAACAAAAGGAAAGGAAAAAAATAAAAAATAAAAAATGTAGCATCAAACTTTGCTCATCAATCCTAAACATATAGTAAAGATACTGATTAATTTCATCTTTGTCTTTTGAGAAATAGAGAAATCCAATTTGCTTGCTTGCTAAGGTTTGTTTTACAAATAGATAGATAAAAGCAAAATGAGGCCCCAAAAGTATAAAAACAGACATTCATGTCAATAATTGTGGGAAATTATGTTTTTGTCTTTTCTATATTAAGAAAAAGAGGAGGAGCTTTAAAACATTCCAAGGTGGCATAGTTGGGATAGATGCTAAAAACGTCCATTTATGGACGGCACTGCAACCAAAAAATAATGTTAAGAATATTTAAACTTTTCCTACTAAATTTTTTATTACATAGTGTGTGTGTGTATATATATATACACACACACACAAACACAAACACACACACAAAAATAGTTTAGCAGTATTAATAAGATCTTAACTGAGTTTTTATCTTTAAAATTCTTTATCTACTTTACAAATTATGACTTTTATTCTGTAGTTTGACTTAAATTAAATCTTCTTTTTTTTATATATATTTGAAAACTAATACTATAACATGTTGGGCTAATATTAACATTAATTTTTTTTAATTTCTAATTAAATTGAATCGCCTGTTTAATTTCTTTTGTTTTTCGTATAATTCTAATAGGTTAATATTTGAAATTACCAAAAACTATAAAATAAAATAAAGAAAGGAGGAGGAGGAGGAGGAGGAGGTGGGGAGAGTTAAATTGGACAGAAAACAACAAAAAGGATACAGAGTAAGACCAGATCAATAAAAAAAAAATGGGTGGAGCCCGTTAACAGGCAGAAGCATATTCACACGCATCAGCTAGCGAATATCATTGTCATCAGCAAACAGATGAGAGCTGCCCGTGATTGAGCAGATTTCCTATGAAGAGAAAGCCAAAAACACATTACAGAGAGATTTAATAACATGAGTTTCTCTCAAGACAATCTAAAAGGAGTCATCTTGGCCTTGTTGTCAAGTGGGTTTATTGGGGGAAGCTTCATTATCAAGAAGAAAGGCCTTAGACGAGCAGCTGCAGCTTCTGGTGTCAGAGCTGGTAAATTCAATTTTCCTCCTTTTTTTTTGGGGGGGGGGGCTTTTGATTTTGTGAAATGGATTGGTCTTTGATCCTCAAAAATTTTTAGGTATTGGTGGGTTCTCATACCTCCTCGAGCCTCTGTGGTGGGTGGGCATGATCACAAGTAAGCAGAGGTTTCCTTTTCATTTTTAGGTTAAGAGTATTCTCCTTGTTTTGGAAAAGGATACATGTTTTGCGGGTCTTGCTCAATTTTACATGGGCTGTAAGCTTGTTATGGTTGTATTATTGAATGGAAATGAAGGGAAATTCCCTGAGTTATAAGCTTCGTTAATTAAATTTTGGATTAAGGTTTTATTGTTGAGACATCTTTTGTTTAATAGTTGATTTTACACACACATTCTGCCCTTAATTCGAGTTCTTTGCTCGTTGGAACTTTTATTTTCTTTCGATTCCTTTTTGGGTGTTTTGGTTGCAGCCAAAACTTTGCATGGTATCAATGATTTATTGACCATTTGTACCAGATCTCTCATTTCATTTTATGTGAATATAGTGATTGTCGGAGAGGTTGCAAACTTTGTTGCCTATGCATTTGCCCCAGCAGTTTTAGTTACCCCTCTTGGTGCATTGAGTATCATTGTCAGGTACATACCCTCTGTGTCTTGCTTTGAGCATGCTTTTTAGTTGCTGTAGTCTCCTCTGATTATGTTCCATGTTTTCTTCAATGGAACATTGTGTAGTGCTGTGTTGGCTCACTTTCTTTTGAATGAGAAGCTGAACAAGCTTGGGATCTTGGGCTGTGTAATGTGTATTGCTGGCTCTGTTGTCATTGTGATCCATGCACCACAAGAGCGCCCTATCACCTCTGTTCAGGAGATATGGATTATGGCAACTCAACCAGGTGAGTTTCAACTCTGCATGAATTAGTTTTCTTGTATTTCCATTACTCTTTTCTTGACTAACAATATTACCTTCTGTGACAGCATTTTTGCTTTATGTGGCATCAGTGATTGTGTTGGTTTTTATTCTGGTCTTTCACTTTGCCCCAAGTTGTGGGCACTCAAATGTGCTTGTTTTCACAGGCATCTGTTCATTGATGGGTTCTCTTTCGGTAAATATTTGAACTTTTGATTGTACCTTTTATACTGTGTGCATCAATTGAATTTCAGAAACTCAATGAAGAATATGGATAAGGGACTCTGCAATTTCATTGCCTTACCTAAATAATAGTGGAGTGGATCCTTATGCTGCTAATCTTTTCTTGAATCTTGTCGACATATAGAATATCTTTGGGGGTGGGGATGAGTTTTTCTTTTTTTTTTTTTTGGGGGGGGGGGGGGGGGGGGGGGTTGTTTTTTTTTGTGGTGGGGGGGGGGGGGAAGGTGTTTTTGTTTTTTTTTTCTTTTTTTTTTGGGGGGGGGGGTGGGGTTCTTGGTGCTTTTTGTTTTTTTTTTCTTTTTTTTTTGGGGGGGGGGGTGGGGTTTGTTTTGGTGTTGTTGGATGGTGTGGGGTGGTGGGGGGGGGGGGTGGGTTGTTTTGGTGTTTTGGGGCGAAATGGGGGGGGGGGGGGTGGAGGGGTGTGTTGGAATTAGTTAGGTGTTTGAATAAAAGATGTTTAATAAATTAATTGGGGGTTTTCTTCTGTCACAATGAGCTGTTGAACTGTAAAAATTTCCTCAATTGCGATTTTTTCACATAAATTATGGGAATATAATCTAAGACAGCTTTGGCTCTTGGCTGTGGTTATGTCTCCTTTTGAAACTGGAATTGCATTAGATTTCTTTATTTGATATTTCCATTGTCCTGTATGCTTGGTCATACATGTTGACTAACGTTCAATTTTCAGGTGATGAGTGTCAAAGCTCTTGGGACTGCACTGAAATTGACCTTTGAAGGAAACAATCAATTACTTTACCCAGAGTCATGGTTTTTCATGCTTGTAGTTGCTACATGCGTCATCACACAAATGAATTACCTAAACAAGGTTAGTGTTGGGCGATTACTGCTTGTTTATTTCCAGGAATGCAAATGTTATGTGTGTCTTCAGGATCTTGCTGCAGCAGACTGTTTTCTCAAAATTCTCTCTTTTTCATGGAAGGGGTTTTTCTGTTTGTTAGTATATGCTGGCTTGCTTTTCTGTTTGTATTGTCAATTAGTTTGTCAGATGCTTGGGGATTTGGAATCACTTGGACACATGCCCAATTCATGTAGAATCCTTTACTTGGTAGCATGGAATGCTACTGAAACTACGTGGAATATTTCTCCTTCTGGTTATAAGCTATAAACTGAAGAGTTGGCTGAAAATTGATTGTACAGATGACCATGGAAGTGCATACCCATACACATGCACAAACAAGAAACAAGATTGCAAGGTGGAACTTTGAATTGATTGATTTTCATCACCATTAACCTTACTTTTTCTAGGGCATGGTATACCCTTCCTGCTCGTCATTCCTCTGGATTAACTCCTTATGCTCTACTTGTCCTGCACCACTCTTTCATTTGTGAAAGATTTGCACCTTTTTTTTTTTTTAATGTTATTATAGTTTCTAAACAGTATCGGTGATAGTATGCCTCTAAGGTATTCTATCAACTGTGGTGTTAATGCTCTCTTCCCACTTCTATTTTATGAGACTTCAAAGCTGGTTGACATCTATGTAAATGTGAAATTGTTGCCTGTAAAACTCTTTCTTATCTTCATTCTTCTCTGCTAAATTACCAGAAATTCTGATGTTCCAGGCACTTGATACATTCAACACTGCAGTTGTATCGCCCATATATTATGTCATGTTCACATCACTTACAATTCTTGCAAGTGTTATCATGTTCAAGGTACCGTTACAAAACCTATAACAGCTTATGTCATTTGTCTTATTATTTTGCCCCTTTTTGACCGAGTGTTTTATTTAGTTTAAGTTGAGATGAATGCAGCTGCATCTAACTCAGGCATGATTATGTAAATTGAATGCAAAATAGGATCTAGTATCTCAAATGTGTACTGGCGTGCAACTACTTGATAGGAACAATTATAAAAAAACTGCTTCCCTGAAAACATTTTGATGCCTGGCCATAGTGTGCTTTATAATCAAATGAACTGACAGTAATTGGGATTAAATTGGCCAGGACTTGATTTCTAACAGTACAAATGTTCAAATCCAAAGTTGCTAACAGAATGTTATATGAGGAGAGAGTTGAGAACAATTGTGACTTTTCAACTGCATCCAGGTATCTGATTGTTTAAAATATTCCATTTCAGGATTGGGATGGACAAAGCGTGGGAAGTATTACATCGGAGATTTGTGGCTTTATTGTTGTGCTTTCTGGGACAATCCTATTACACACAGTCAAAGACTTTGAAAGAAGCTCATCCTTCAGACGTGCGTGTTCTTACCTTTTCTGAGTGATTCTGTTTGATCCAGTTGAATCACACACTAAACTACGTCGGCTGTTATGCCAAAACTTTCTTAACTTTGAGTGGCTTTGCAGTCTCAGGTGGCTATGCACCTCTTTCCCCTACATTGGCTGCCCGACTGTGTGGTGGAAATGGGGAACTTATGAAGCACGATGAAGAAGATGTACCCCCCCATGAGGAAATGTGCCTTCAAAAACAAGAATTGCATTAGATGCCCACTTTGAATACAAAAATAGATGATGTTCCTGTCTGATGATCTCTTGCCGTGACTTAAAGAGACATCTGAATATAAAGCGAACAGAAAACAAGCATTGGGGATGGTCTGATAATGGCTTGCAGGGATCATATTTGATTATTCTGTTTTCTGCTCTTGGTAGGGGATAGTTTGGCACTTACTTTCCAGGTCAATACTTGTACAGCATGTTTAAGGTTGATGGTGCAAAGGATAGTCTCATCGAAGGCTGTTAAAGAGAGTGAAAGTGGATCGATGAGATGGCAACTCTGCAAAGAGAATTTGTGGAAAATGGGTTAGCTGGTTGATGTCTGTGGTTAGCTATTTGATTTCATCTTCTCTCCCCCAAGGCATCTTCGCGGAGAAAGCATGCCAAAAATATGCAAGTTAACATTTGTTGTTACCCAAGGTTTGTAAATAATTGATTGATTTGGGGTTGATAATAGTGAGACTGAGAGCATGTATTCCCTGGCCAGAATTTAGTTGTTAGTATAAAATGAAAACTTATTAGTCCCGATTAGGATGTAGTTAATAGAGAGAAATGCAACAAAAATTTTGATTCATCCCATGGTTAGCAATGCCGGTTCTGGTTTTTCCTTTCTCTGTATATGATACTAAATGAGAACCTTGATTCGGTAAACTAGAACAACTAACCTTTGCTGCTTTTGTAGTTGTCATTTTAGAGGACAAAAAAAAAATATATATATATATATATATATATATATGTTTAATCAGTGAAATCCAAATTTGCAATTATTTATTTAAGTGTCAATCAAACTAAAAGAAAACAGTCCTGAATTCTGAAAGTTATTGAAATCTGGAAACTAAACCATAGTAGCAGTGTTTTAATATCAGCTTCCTCTTCAAATGAGCGCTAGAACTAAAGGTGTCTTAAATTTCCAGTAGTCAGCAAGGCAAGAAGAAATGCTTTGTAGTCTCCAAATGTGCCTTCGGCTACCGCACGATCAAGAGATAAGTTGTTCCTCTTGAGATAGAGTTCCTCGATCTCCTTCAAGTCCTTCTCTGCACGCGTGACGATCACACGACTGAGCGATTCTTTATCTTTGTCAACAAGATCTGTATGGATGGCATGACGCAAAACCTGCACAAGATAGGCCCAGAAATATGAATGATACTGCTTTGATGGAAATGATGCCTGAAATGAAACAAGATAATGATTTCACGAATTGTAAGAAAGATGCACCTTTGCAAAGTACTTTTTCGAATCTCTGATGCATCGGATTGTAGTGCGCAATGCTGGTAAGTATTCATCTGCTGTTTCACCCAACAAATCCTACAAAGAGCAGGATTTCCAATCTATTAGATTATGAAACTGAACTTCAGTCTTTCGTATTTACTTGGATTTATATACCTTAGTAATGGATCTGCCATGAACATCTCTGTAACAGTTGAAAGTTGCATTGAGTTGTGCTTTGCTCCTTGTGCTCAATATCCTGATTAACTCTTCATGATCAAAAGTCTTTCCAATAATATCCTCGTGAAGAACGCCAGCTTCTGAATGTGCCAGATGATCATCAATTTCTTGCCCATCATACCTGTAAGCACTAATGACCGCAACCAACAGCTGCACATGTATATGGCAACCCTTTGATCAATAACAATGCAATGCTACAGGCCGAAAACTTTAACTAGCAGCTAGAAAATGTACCTTACGAATGTCACCCTTGGTGTGAGAAGCCACGTCTTCTTCAAGAGAATGCTTGTAACGAAACCGATATGCACGCTTCACAGCCAAGAGATCTTCTGGAGATCTAACGCAAGCAATTTCTATTATTACTCGATAATTGGGTGTTGCTTTCTGCAATGCTTCATTAGCCATGGCAGCATCTCTTTCAGGCGATTCCAAGGTCCAATGGCATATTGCCCTCTGTGAAAATTTGATCAGAAATTTGTCAAGCATAAAAAAAGGGTCCCTAGATTTCCACACCATGGAATCTGGAAAGACGTAAGATGTATGCAAGTATGACATGTTTTATCACATAAAGAAAAAAGTGCACTAGTGGTATATAGGTTAAATTTAGCTAAGAACATTAAGGCTTGGAATGATTGTTGAACTTGTTGTACCTCAAAGTCTCCTGAAAGCTCGGTTTTGAGTTGCTGGATGAGATCTTCCTGATATATCTCCTCGTAAGCCAGCCTGATAAGTTTCCTTTGAAATGAATTTCGATGCCCCAGAATGGATATTATGGCCTTCTCGTCCGTTCCCCAACCTACCAAATCATTAACAAAAAATAGTCCATTAGTGCATGCAATGTTGCCATGAAACATATATTAACCCTGCTTTAGCCATGAAGTGGAACCACTGACTAACAATGGAGGAGAAAAAAAGAACATACGTGAAAAGAGGGAAAAAAAAAAAGGAAAGAAAAAGAAAGGGTAACACTATTTCAATCAGTGTTAAACTATGGAACTTGGAATATCAATCATAGTGACACATGATCAATATTCTAAAGAAGAGAGGCAAACCCAGGCAAGCCTTCTTGATGTTTTCTGCATCTTCAACAGGGGAGAAGTCCTTGGGAGCAATGAGGGTGGCCATGTTGTAGCCTTGATTAGGTATGTGCTGTAATGTTCCTCCTAATTCCGTGTCCAACTCTTAGTTTAGTCAGAGCAGTTTCTTTTGGCACATAGTCCAGTCTGAGGAGTTGGGACTACTTAAGTTTCTTAATCCATCTGCATAATTTATTGCAAACAAAAAAACTGGTGAATTGTTTTAATCACAGTAACAGTAACAGTTTTCAAGGAATTTAAGAAGTATAAATGCTCGAATAATATTTAGGATAAATAAAATGTTTAAAATCATTGACGTCAATTGACTCCATGGCCCAATGGATAAGGCGCTGGTCTACGGAACCAGAGATTCTGGGTTCGATCCCCAGTGGAGTCGGATTGGATGGAGAAAATGTCTTAAATTTTTTAAATCCCACAAAGCCATACAGCCTAGACGAAAGTGATGGAGACGTTGATTATATATTTATTGTCACTACACTGTTGCATTATGCGACATTGCTGACATACACGATAAAATATGAGTGGTGCTGAGAAAAAAGAAAAAGAAAAACACATCTTTACATCCTACCAACCCCTTATTCCGCCTATCATGATCAAGCTATCTGAAGTCAACTATGCCACTGAATTTTTGACCTCAAGCTGTGGCTCCCTCCTACTCATCCTCCTCCTCCTCCTCTTCAGCCTAACAGGCAAGCCTCCTCTCATCTTGAGGAGTAGAGTTAACATGTAGGGCGGGTTCATCATTTTCTTTGGACTCGCGCCACCATCAACTGGGAGGACCTCAAACTCAGCCATCACAGCCGTCGCAATGGCCTTCATCTGGATATAAGCCATTTCTTTCCCAAAACACATCCTGGGCCCACAATGAAAAACTGGGAATCGAAATTGATCCGACGGCTGAAACACTCCATCGCCATCCAACCACCTCTCGGGCTTGAACTCCCTGCAATCCTGGCCCCATATTTTCTCCATCCTCCCCATTGCATAAGCAGAATAATCGGCGAACCATCCTTTCCTCACGCGGGTCCCATCGGGCAAAACATCATCGTTTACCGCTAATTTCGAGTTGATGGGTACGGGTGGAAACAACCGTATTGACTCCGATAGAGCTGCCTGCAGATAGTGAAACCTTTTCAGGTCATCATACCCAAAACCGCTCTTCAACTCCGCCGCCGTGTCCGGCTCCCGGTGGGTCACCGCCGCATCAAATGATGACAATTCATCGTAGATCATGGTGGCGCAACGTGGGTTGCCAGCGATCAACCAGAAAAACCAGGTCAAAGCAGTCGATGTCGTGTCCTTGCCAGCAAGCACAAAACTAATGATTATGTCTCTCAAGAACGACATTTTTTGCTCTTGGTCTCGAAACTCCAAGTTGGAACTCATGAATCTTGACAACAAATCTTGACTCTTTCCCCCCTTTTCGCCGTTCCTTAGTAGCTTATCTTCCTGTTTTGCTTTTATAACCTCCACGGCAAACTCGTTGATGATGAAAATAGCATCTTTGAATTCTTTCTCTGAACCCATGTTTAAGAGCCGTTTGATCTTCCAAGTTATAGGGAGTGGAGAAATGAATCTTTGAAAGCAATTCTCCACAGCATCATCGAAAGCTTTGGCAAAACACAGAGCTGACATGCTTGCTGGGTCTACTCCAAATGCAACTTTACATAAGTTGGTGAAAGTCAATTTTTGTAATACTTCTTGTAGGTCAAAGATCGAGTCTTGATCGCAAGCTCTGTTTAGATATGGCATGAGGCTATTGGAAATTTCAGTTTTGACAACATCTGAAATGAAGTGCTTGAGAGATCTGGTGTTGAATTCATGACTAGCAATCTTGCGTTGGGCGCTCCAAAGTTGACCATCAACGTTGAAGATTCCATGGCCGAGGAGTTCATAGAGGACGGTGTGAAAGCGAGAACCTTTGATGTAGTTGGGGAAGTTGGAGACGAGGAGGTGCTCTACGTTGATGGGGTTTGCAGTGCAGATGCCATGGGAGAGGTTGAGGAAGGTGTTTACTTGGAGAGTTGATGAGGCTGTTTTGGAGAGCATGTCGGTTATCCAATCATGGAAGCGTTGGCGGTTGCGGAGCAATCCGGGAAGGTTTCCGATTATGGGGTATGATTCTGGACATGAGTTCTTAGTTGATGCGTGAGATGACGAGAAGTGGAAGTAGATGAAGGTGAGGACTGTGACGAAGGAGATGGATAAGGTGAAATAGGTCAGTTCCAACATGTCGGCGAATGGGATTTGAGACATTGGTGTGTGCGTGTTTAGGCCAAAACAACTGAGCAAAGCAAAAATATATATAACTTGGAGGCGAAATAAATGCAAGATTCAGCACAAATTCATGTTGACTATAATGCTCCTTGATTTGGGAATCATATAAACTCTATTCAAATGTCCAATGTATTTATGCATAAAATAATGCTACTGTTTTTCCACCTTTTTTATGGATAAATGATAGCAAAATAACATGTAAATGATAATTTATATTATCACTTCAGTGAGATCAAAATAAAAGTAGGGTTATTTAGTATCATTCTCATTATACATATAAAGAAGGCTGCTCTGCCCATATAGGGTAGCAACATGGAGACAGCGGCTGAATTTGGTTTGTGAGTTTTTACATGAGCCTTTTGGCCACAAATATGCATGGATTTGTTGTTGTTAGCCTAATGCAATTTTTATGTTAAAAGTTGTCTTTGCAGTTATGTTAGAGAGGATTGAGTTATTTTATAGTGGACTGATCTGTTATACTGAATCATGAATAAATAAATTTTATAGTATTTAATAAAAATTATTAGTAATTCTCAAAACTACATATGTTTAATTTTACTAAACAATTTAATAAAATTCCAATTTTTATAATATGAATGAATATTTCAATCAATAGATCACAATGTGTATATATTTTTTTTTTAAGAAAAGAAAATTCTTCTTCTTCCATCCTAATAAATACCCTCACCTCTTACATAGCCAAGATTAATTCATCCGTTAAAAAAAAAAATAAAATAATAATAATAATAATAATAATAATAAGCCCACAAGAAGGGGAAAATGAAACCTGTCCTCCCATCGAGTCCTCTGGCCTCTGCTTGAAAAGTTGGAGATTAAGACCCGTACCCGACTTTTTCCAACCCGTTTGGCATCATGACCCGTCGGGAGGAATCTGGCTACGATCCATTGTATCTTTCATTGGGCCTTTTCGAATTACGGGAGGGTCTTGTATTAGGCCCAAGTACAAATATTCAAAAAGCGGCGTCGTCGTCGTGCCCGCCTTCCTCGGTCCGATCGATTCATACCATCTCCGGCTAGCAGTTTCTACCACTCACGGCCATCAACACCTTCTGCAAGAATCCGGTACGCTAATTTTCTTCCCGAATCTCACAAATCTTGATTTATTCAGTAATTTTTTCCTTGATTTATAGCATATAATAGTTTGAAATTGAACTTCCATTTTTGATTAGAAATTTTTGTGTTGTTGCGTAGCCGTTTGTTGCAACCGTCGGCGGTGCAGAAGTATGGGGAGCCGTGCCGCTCCGAGACGGCTGATCATTCAGAATGAGAATCTAGGCTTGTACAACGAAAGTAATTTTTTAAGTTACTTCATTCATCTCCTTGTTCTTTCTGCTCTACTGAGCTAGAATTTTTTTTAATTTATTTATTTATTTTGATGTAGAGACTGCTTTTGATGGAAATGACAAGAGTTCTAAATTAAATGCGAAGAAAAGCAGTGGAGTTGCGTTGGGGAATCGGAAGGCTCTCAATGACATTACTAACAAGAAACCAATTCATCCCGAAGAATCATCCTTGAAGAACAAGAACGTAGCAAAGGTGGAGGAATTTAATGAAGCGGAGGAAATGTTTTTGCATGATCACAAGAAATGCATTCAGGAGCGAAAAAGAGCATTGGATGCTTTTTCCCTGGACTTGGTCCTTCCAGGACATGGTAACATTACCAACTTCCTAGGTTCCATATGGTCCAAATGCATATGTGTTGAAAAGGGCGTCCAGTGCACACTATGAGGTTTGGAGTGGTCAGATGTGTGTGGCCTTATTTTTCACAAAAAAAGTTGTTTCCGCAACTTGAACCTGTGACCTCCCTAGTGCATGTGTTTTGCTAACTAAAAATTGAGTAATCATTGTTATTGTGTTTGACATTTGTTTCTACATTTGCTATTTTTTTTCATAAGCATTACGTCTAAAAATTACTAATGTGGAGAAGTCAGAATTTGTATCGTGCACACACTTGTGTGGAGGGTTGATTTCAAGGAAGGAAAGATGGTATGGAAGAAATAATAGGAAATCCTTAGTTGAGAATGTCTTGTGTGGTTTCCGTGCACAACAGTCTGCTGAAGTTCTAGTTTCCTGGTTCTAATTAGATTTGTTGTTTTTATATATGTCTGCAGGTTCTAAATCTACTGGTGACTACCCTGATGCTAAACTAGCAAAGGTAACCCCTCTGTATTGAAATTTTTCTCCTTTAGTATATCTATTCAGAGTTTAACAAAAATGTCTAAAGTTCTATTACCTTCCTGAGGGTGTAAACATGGACGAAGCAGCTATCATTGGAATGTTATAATTTACCTTTTACTTCCCACACAATTTGCTGAAATTCTTTTTACAATGTACTGATCGACTTGAGCTTTTTCTTAATTCTATCGTCTACCCTACTTTGTTTTTGCTGTAGACTGATCCCAGTAGTCCCCGCTGCTATTCTGAGCCTGAAGAATTGTCCATGTCTGAGTTTTCTGGTTGGTTAGAGTGCTCAGCCCGATGGGTTTCTCCTCCATGTTCTCCAATTTATTGGGATTCTAACCCACTGTCTCCTTTTTCATGGGAATTTGAAGAAGTTGAATATGTGCTGAAGCAAGAAGCAGATTTGGAATGTGACATTTAATTTAGGAACCGTGTATTCATATTCAATTTCATGGTCCACATTCTTGCTTCTTTTTCTGTATGTTAATGATAATGAAAGTGGAGGCTATTGAGAGTTGTTTTCCATTTTGGGTAGCCTGGTTGTTCAGGGTTTTACTTGGCTCCTCCAAATCATTCATGAAATCTACATGAAAAGTGATATTCACAAATTGGGTCTTTTTTAATGTATGTTGCTGTTATGCATTATACTGGCATGGGGAAATAAGGTGAAAAAGATTTCTATTAATTATTTACTCCTACGGCTGTTGGTGGCTGGGGATAGTGATGGAGACAGCATTGGGGATACATATCATGCATGATTCACCTTTCCTTTTAACTTTTCGTTTTTCAGTATCATTTTGTGATTGTAGTTTGAAGGCTAACATCTTTAGAGCAGGGGTTGTGTTTATGACATTACTTTTCATCATGAATATGAAAGTTGGTTGAATAAGCTTATTGATTATAGGTTTTACCAAACCTCTGATGGGGCACTCCGTGCTCTTATTGTAAAATGTACAATAGGAATGATATTGGCAAAAAAAAAAAAAAAAAAAAGAAAAGGATGATAGGAACAAGAATGAATGTTGAGAAACATTGAACATCAATATCCTAGACAGCATTTTAAAGTTTTTCACTACTTCAAGCCTCACACAGTTATGATGGCTTCTTTTATGGACTCTTTGGGCGGGCAAATTTTGTCTTTGAAGTCTTTTTATGTGCACTTACTCTTTGTCAACTTCTCCTGTCTAGGTCTGTTTCTTTCAAACAGCATTTGTTATGTTTAAGGCTGGCCATTAGGTTTTCCCTTGTTCTGCCTATCTATTATTTTCCGTGTTTTACGTTTCAGCCAAGGAACAGAGACTTTTTTTGTGTATCTGCTGGCCAAAGCCTGTCAAGCTTTATATGATGGTCTATGCTTTTTCCCTCAACATTTTGCGTCTGCTATGCTTTTTGGGTAATATCAGGTTCTTTTTGTTGTACTAAATCAACTGGAATGTTGGAGATCAGATGGTGGGTAACTGCTCTGTCGTTGCTTTCTGTTCATCTGCTTCATTGTTTGTCTCTGGAAGATAGCTCCTCTGGTTTCACTTACCATGGACGGAAAATCATGAAAAAACCAGTGATGGTTTCTCTTCTATGGTTTGGCATTGGATGGCAAGCATCAGGTAGAGAAGCTATTTGAAATGCAATAAATTCAAGCTATTTGAAATGCAATAAATTCACTTACTCCATCTCAATATCTTGGCAAGGATTCCCAGATACCCACAATAGGAGACTGGTGGCGGATGGTTACAACAATACACAGATGATTCAAATGCTCCAGTAACAAATAGAATAGTTTTTGGAGCTGAGTGCTTCTACACAAGCCCCCATCTCAATGCAAGTTGAAACAATGTGATTGACATTGGCTGTTCTGTGTTCAATCAGACTTTGATTGAGTGTTCGGGTGGGAACTCAAACTGTACTTGAGCTTTTGAAGTGAAGGAGAGTAGAGTTTATAATATTCTGTTTTCTCATAGAGTAGAGTTTTCAGTGGGAGTAAATCAATGGGAGCTGATGTTCTCATGTTGTAGCAATACGCAGTTTGAGGCCTTTCCAGGTGTTAATGTATCTATGGCCTGGGCTAGACCCCCTTGAACTGCTACTGATCAATGCTCCTTAACTTTCTGGGGCAGTTCCTATTTGGGTTCTCCAAATGCAGATCAGTGGAGTGAGTTTGGTGGGTTACATGCTGGCTAAGATCAATGAGCAAGTTACAAACCCAGATGAAAGAGGATGGATTATTTATGATGGTGTTGGCTTGACAGTTAGAAGTGACTGTTTTTCTGTTTTACAAAGAGAAGTGGAGTATTGTCCTTCCCTATATAAGGACTATGTGAGGAATCAAAGTTTCAATGAACTTGGCTTGAATGGTTATAGATATGTTATGCAATATATTTGGGACCAGAAAATCATGAACTGTGCCTTGAAACCATCAGGTAAAACTACCATATTTACTGTAAACTTGAATTGAAAACAGAGTGCATAAATGGTTAATTTCTAACCTTCAAAAGGAGACCAAAAAAAAAAAAAACAAAATGTATGTCTTGTTTTTGCTATTTTTGGTTCATTACTTGCTTGCTATCATTGTTTCATGGCCAAAAGTTTCATTTTCATTTTTTTTTCCCACTGTTGTTTCATTAGTTACTTCCTCAATAATGTTAGTTATCAATCAAGCTCTTCATATGCAGTAAGGTGTGCAATCAATGCACCTGTTTTCAAGAAGCCAAGAGGATTGTTGCATGGAGGAATAGTGGTCAATCACACTGATGGGTTGCAGCCATATCCCCCAAACGAGAGATGTTCCTGGAGAATTGACAGTCCAGCAGCAAAGTTCATCAGTTTCACCGTCAACTACCTCTCCCTTGCTCCAGATAGTGATGATAGTCTTCAAATTTTCCACTCAGATTCAACTCTACTGCAGTGTACTGCCATCTAATCAAACGGTATAATTTCCTAAAAAATATTCAAGGTAACGAGCTCAAAAGCTTCAATCCAGTTTACGAGTGGTGAACATGTTTCCTTTCAATCCAGAGAATGGGAACTCACTTATTCTGTAGGTAAGATAAATGCAAGGTTGCTTCATATTTATTATCTTTTACTAAACAGAAACCTTAAGATACTTAAAATGTTCTCAGGATTCTGTGATGGGAAATAAGATATTTATGCATGCAATGGCATCATTGGATACAAATCACCGCTGGATTTTCCTATGTAGAAGGACTTTGTTGTCAATGGGTTTTCCACGGAAGACCCGGAACTCCTGTGTTCTTGAGATTCACTCATATTAATATCTCCAAGGACTTGGACTTCATAGCTATATATAATGCCACAAGGGACCAGATGGCTAACTTCTCTGGGTATTACCTTGGGTCTGACCTCCCACAACTGAACCTGAGTGGTGAGGTAGTGCTTGTATTTTCTACTCAGACAGAAATGGGAGAGGGTTGGTCAGCTAACTTTGACATCGTTGCTCCCCTCAGTTGCAAGAGACAACTTTTGCTTATCATGTTTACCATTGTTTTAGATGTAGTAGCAGTCGGCATTTCTGTTGCTATTATAGTATTGGCCTTGTGCCAGAGGAACAAGTACATGGAGTCAAGAGGCCTAATGCTGACAAGATTAGGAACTGAACTGGATGCAAACAAGATTGGGGAGGGGCCTTCTGCAATTGTATATAGAGGCATTTCGACAGGTGGGAAGTTTGTGGCTGTCAAACATTTTAGAGATACATCTACCAAAGCAGACCTAGAACAGGAGATTTTGCTAAAATCCTTTTCCCATCCTAACATAATTTCCTTAGTAGGCTATGCACATGATGGCCTCCAGAGACAATACTTGTTTTTTCAGTTCATGGAAAGGGGAAGCTTGAGTGCCAACTTGAAAGAAAAAGGGGAAACATGCCTGGGAAAAGATATTAATTATAGCATTCCTAGTCTGCTGTGCAATACAAACACTACACATGAACTAAGAGCCAACCATCTATCATGGCAACACAATGTCTGGGAACATTCTTCTTGATGAATCTTGCAATGCCAAATTAGGTGTTTTCGGGGGTGCAAATTATTGCAGCACCAACAGGATGTAGGTGAGCAATTACCTGAAATGAGTGAAGATATAAGTAGTTTTGTTAGTGTTAGTAGAACTAATAAGAGGAGAATGTCTAGAGGATAGACAAGCTTGCACAGAGATCAGGAGCCTGGAAGAGATCGGCTTAATTGTCGGTGGTCGGGAATGCCTTGATTGAAGGTTAGATGCTCCTCAGAGTAGATGTAAAGTTACTACCTTGGAAAAGTTTTAGCGAAATTGCTAAATGGTGTATCAGTAGCAGGTGCATGGATGAAGGCGTCAAAATTAACCTCAAGATGTGTCATTTTGTTGGGCTTGAAGCATGTGAAGTAGCTGTATTGTTCAGTTTCAGCCTTAAGGTCAAAGCTAAACCAGTTTTAGCTCAATACTACTGAAATCATCTCCGTGTCTAGAGTTGAAGCCAGAATCGATTAACACAAATGGGAAATTTTTGATTGTACATGTAAACAGTACGAGGTCTGATGCAATGTGTATGCGTTTCAAGCACAAAGGATGATGTATTGCCATAATGGCATTTGGTTATCTAATAACAATCTGATAAAGATCTTTGACTCTTATATTTGTATGACCCGTCCAGTTAATCACATGGCCAAAACCTATATATATAGATTAAAGGATTAGAGTAATGCTGTGGGTCTCTTCTTTATTCTGCCATATTTTGCCTTATTTACTGTGTTTCTTATCTCTTGCCTAAACTCCATTGTTCCTTTGTATGCAGAGAGGTACACATTTAAAGATTGAAATGGAAGACAAGACTTCTTCTCAAACTAATTTTCATATACTTTTCTCGGATATCTTGCCCATGATTGAAAATTTTTAAGTTATAATTTTCCTTCAATTACGTCTATCTCGAAAATCTGGCTATGCAGTTAGGTAATCAGGATCAACAGAATCCCTTGGGGCCTATACGAAGACTGCCACAAAATGAAAATCTCGTTCCCATGAATCTAAACAAGGGTGAATCTCAAGAAAATAGCAGTCACATCAGCCTAAAACATCAAATGTCGGGCTCATCTTACCTGTTCCGGGGTTGGAAAGTCCGGAGCCACCAGCCATGCCAATAAGAAACACAAGGCATCACACAACTATCTCAATGATAGAACGGGGAAATTTTTCCCCAAGGAAAGAAAGATTAGACGGTTTCTTAAATTCACAAAGAGAGGCAATGAAAGGTGATTTCACGGAAAAAGGCCATCACAAGCTCTATTCATAGTGTTTGTGGGCAAAGAAACCGAAGACCAAATCCTTGTGAGCAGAACGGATTTATTTTAGCTAATGCACAAAATAGCACTTAATATGACTTCCCACAATGTATCAAACTCCCAGCACCCAAGAAAAGACCAAAAATGGCGGCACTTCCAAGTGTAGTTTGACCAATGTACCTTATCTTCAGAAGTCCTGGCACCTGCATTATCCATCATCATCAATCAATATATTACATACAAACTAAGTGAAAGGACTAATGACAATCATACAAGTGCAACAGATATTAAAAAAAGAAAAAAAAAAGTCAAAGAAGCAACAATGATAACTCTACAATCATATTAGGTTAAGAGGAGGGAAAATTAACTGGCAAGTGTATCAGGATTGAAAATAACTGTCAGTTTATCCAAAGGATAACTGACAACTTAATGCTTAATGTCAATGACAAACAGGATATGTCCCAGTAAAATGGATAGAAGCTGGATGGCCTTGAGGTCAGGTGATGCATGTTTTGGCAACTCTGCCAGGGCAATGCTTCATAAGATATTTTTGCGAGTAACTATGCAAGATAAAAGGTCTCCCTTCTATGAAATTCCCAGCATTGGAGAGCTTGAGAGTATATCCAACCAGCAGAAAAGAGAAAAATAAAGGAACTACAATTATTTGTGTTATTTTGGTTATTTTTCTTCTTTTTTCCTCCTCATTCCCATTTTTTTGTAATCTCAAATTTCCATTACTGTTTTGTTTTAGGGAAGAGAATGGTTGGGGTAGGGGACACCCATGATGGTGAGGAACAGGGCAATATAACATGCATGCTTCTATGTTAGATATCATACCTTATACCTGATTGCCTCATATGTCCCATAAACAGCACCTGGATAGGAGGCACACAATGAGATCAATAATTATGAAGCAAAAGGTAGGATGCTACCAGAAACTTGCCATCTATGTTGATAAGTACAAATGACAACGTATCCAACATCCAAATCCAACAACATTGTATGTAGCTCTTGTTAATCATATCAAGACATCAGCTCGAACCTTCAAAAAGCTGAGTTGTTCCATCACTACAACTACGACGGGCTAGCAGGAACAGTAACCCAAACACAAACTTTTTTCAATGAAGCCTTAGCTTAAAGTTGAAAGCCGATGCTTGGTCTCAGGTTCACGTTCAACCCTTCACTTACAGACAAAAATACTGGAAAAACCCACTATATAAAATTTTTATACACTGAATGACCAAAAAAGTTAGATATAAAAACGTAATCACAGAAACAAAAAGTAAACCTGGTTACAGTGTGTCTGAAAAAAGGTAAAATTGAAAAAAAAAAAAAAAACCCCAATTAACCCATATCATCTTAGCATTGAAGCTTATTGAGATTCCATGAAATTATAAGGAAAAATAACCCAAAAAAAAATACACAATAAGAGGCAAAGATAACGCAAAACTTAGACTAAAAGAGAGAGAATTGAATCGAGAAAGACCGAAAAGAGTGAAGTTCGGAGGGGTTGAACGGTTTAAGAAGAGGAAGGAGAAGGAAGAGGCGATTACCAACGGCGCCGCCAACAGCACCTCCGACAGCAACGCCGGCGGTCACGCGAGCCAAGCAGCTATCCCTCGCCATTGCTAAGGCTTATTCAGCTTTGGCTTCGGAATTTTTTTTTTTATATTAGAAATTGAGATAAGAAGGAAATTGAGAAACTTTTATTCAATTCAAGGACCCAAGTGTCTTTCTGTAACATATATAATATGAGAATATCGGTGCAGCGGCCGTCTTACAGACAAGTCTGGAAATGGGATAGACAGTGCCTTCTATTTCGAGATCTCTTCTCTCTTGATGATGACGACGACATATATAAATTGAGAATTTTTAATTTAATTTAATTTTTTTAATGAATAATTCAAGTTAATGTTACATTTTTTTAAAAAAAAAAATTAAAAATATATTTTTCATTGAATTAAAAAAAGTATAATTAAAAATAATAATTAAATATTATAAATTACAAATTTTATTAATTAAATACTATAAATAAATATAAAATAATTATCGATTTATCATTATAATTTATTTTGTTAAAATTATAACTGTTGACATGTATTTTGTGCCTAAATTTTAATTTTTCTTAATTTTTTCCATGTGATGGATCATACTTACTTATCCCATTTTCATGAAACTCTCTAGTATTTATTTATAATGTTTTTTTCTTGGCCTTTTTTTTTTTCTTTTTCGGTTGAATGGGAGCATCTTTCAACACTTGAGTAGATAAAAGTAGAACTATGATGATCCAAATAAGGGTACCGAGATTACCTGTCAAATAGTTCCGAGTCTTCTTTTCAAGGGCTTCAATGTACGTAATATAATTCTCGGTGTAAAAAGCCATAAGCCCATTTCACGAAGAGATGTCAAATGGATTCTCAATACTTCGGTAAACAAGATTTGGTAGACAATGAAGGTGCAAGTTGATAAGGCTCTTGCACAAGGCGACGTTGTCTTGCATGCCCGGAGTTACAATTTTTTGACGGACAGACATGTTTTCCATGTTGTAGTAACCCTGAACTAATGCAAGTTTTCAGTGGGCAATTGCCCCTCTCGCCCCCATTAGGTCCATCCCCGGTTACAAATATGCAATTATCGGGCCCTTTCATAGTGGAACATGAAAGCGCATCTGTCTCTCTTGAAATTTTTTGCATCCTGTAATGATGGAACTATTTATTTTTTTTAAGTCAAGGCCAATAGGAATGCCGATGCGAGTCCCGCGTTAGTATTGACGTGCTAAACGTATCGGAGTCTCTCTATATACGGTAGGAATTTTCCACTCCTTCTCTTTGTTTTCGCTCCGTCATGGAGCGTTCTCAGAAAGTGAGAAAAAGAAATACAGAGTCTTTGTGCCTGTTCGTCTGCTATCGTTCCTTTTTGGTTTATACGGGAGACTGTAAAACATTTTTAATAATATTCACAAGAGAACTTGGCTGCCTAACATAACAAATACGCAGCCCTCAAAAACATTATTTTAATCAAATATGTCCAATGTGAGTCCCAATTACGATCGATACACGCTACGACCTGGTCCATGAGACTGAGGCCCGATCAAATGTTGCCGAGATTAGCTGTAGAATCAATAGAATAATTAGTGGTGAGCCGACAGGCAACGACAAACCGAGAATTTTCATATTACCGTTTCACAAGGTGCCTATAAATTGTAATCGATTCCCACTCTTGTGAATAGCCAGCAGTGCATAAACAGATCGGCTAAAATCAACATGATGTCGCCTTTACTTCTCTCCATTTCCGTTATCTTAAGCTTCTTGCTCTGCTTGTCTTCATTTCTTCAGTATGTTTCAGTTACTTCAGCCGCCTCTCTTCTGGGTCATCCATTCTGCCACGGTCACGACCGCCTTGCCCTCCTGCAGTTCAAACAAAGCTTCATAATAAGCAGCTCTGCCTCTGGCAGTCCTTCCGCGTACCCAAAGATCGAATCTTGGAATCTCCAAGGTGGACATGGTGATTGCTGCACCTGGGATGGCGTGGAGTGTGATAATAGCACCGGTCATGTGGTCGGTTTGGACCTTAGTAGCAGCTTTGTCCATGGCTCCATCAACTCCAACAGTAGCCTCTTCAGTCTTTTTCACCTCCGTAGGCTTAATCTTGCCGACAATGATTTTAATCAGACGGAAATACCATCAGGTTTAGGCCATCTTTCCAAGTTAATCTATCTTAACCTTTCCTCTTCTGCATTTTCTGGCTCAATCCCATCAGATATTTCAAAATTGTCAAAGTTGGTTTCTCTTGATTTACACCTTGATCTCTATTCCACTCGTCAAGTGGGGCTTAAGGCACCAGATTTTGGGATGTTATTGCAGAACCTGACTAGCCTCGAAGTTCTTTTTCTCGATGGTGTATACATACCGTCCACTGTGCCTGCTTCCTTGGCCAACTTATCCTCTTTAAGCTCACTTTCTCTACAAGATTGTGAGTTGTACGGTGAATTTCCTGCAGCAGTTTTCCAACTGCCAAACCTGCATGTTCTTGCTGTGACACATAATAGGGATCTGAGTGGTTATTTACCTGAATTTAACTTAAGTAGTCCACTTCGGGTATTGGATTTCGCAGGAACAAGATTCCAGGGAGAGCTACCAGCCTCATTTGGAAACCTCCGTTCCTTGCAATTTTTTGATACTCATGACAGCAACCTCTTTGGAAAAATTCCTGCTTCGTTTGAAAATCTCACGGAGCTTTTTCACTTGGGCCTTGGGGGAAATCCTTTTGTGGTTCCGAATGTTTCTTTCCTCTCATGGCCTAATGTTTCTTTCTTGTCATGGCTTGGTAGGCAGAGCAAACTCACTTTCCTAAGTCTTGAGAATGTTATACTTAATAGCGAGTTTTCTCTTTATACCAATAATCTTACTCAACTTCAGGATTTATATCTAATGAACTGTCAAATATTTGGTCAAATTCCAGTTAACATCTCTCAATTGTCCCAGTTAATGACCTTAAGTCTAGCGCGCAACATGTTACAGGGACCCATTCCTGACTCAATCTTCCAACTGGGTAGTCTTCAAAGTCTTGATCTTTTTGGCAATAGCTTAACTGGCATAATGGAGTTGGACACAATTATGAAGCTCGAAAACTTGACTGTTCTTAACTTGTCAGGCAACAAGTTGTCATTTCATGCCAAGTCCAACCTCAACACTACTCATAGAAAGTTTGTTGGTTTAGGACTTGTATCATGCAATTTAGGCCACTTTCCATCTTTTCTGCGTGATCAAGATCGCCTGGAGTGGCTAGACTTGTCCGACAACCATGTTCATGGCATGATACCCAGTTGGGTAGGGAACATTGGCCAAGGCACTTTAAAAATTCTAGACCTTTCGAGGAACTTCCTCACAGGTTTTGAACACCGTCCGGCTGTGCTTAGATGGACTCAACTCCACTCTTTAGACCTCAGCTACAATATGTTGCAAGGTTCGCTTCCAATACCACCACAAACCATCGGTTCTTATGTTGTCTTTGGAAACAATTTTACGGGTCGGGTTTCGTCATCGTTCTGCAACTTCACAAACCTTAAAATCCTTGATTTGTCCAACAACAATTTTGGCGGCGTGCTTCCTCAATGTGCGGAGAGTTTAAGTACTTCGCTTGAAGTACTTGCTTTGGAGGGCAATCATTTTCACGGTAAGATTCCTCCTGCACATCCAAGTGCCTGCAACTTAAAGGTTCTTATGTTGGGTGGCAATCAACTAGAAGGGCAGGTACCAAGATCATTGGCAAATTGCACAAAGCTAGAGATTTTAGACCTCGGAAACAACCAAATAATCGATGTTTTTCCATCTTGGTTGGCAGTACTTCAGCGGTTGAAGATTCTAATTCTACGTTCCAATCAATTTAATGGCATGCTCAGTGATACTAAATTAGAGTCCGGTTTCCCTTCTCTGCGCATAATTGACCTCTCTCAGAACAAATTTTCAGGCCAACTGCCAACGCAGTTATTCCTCAAATGGAATGCGATGAAGATAACAAATGCAAGTCGATTAGCTTACATGCATACAGTCATCAATCTTCCATTTGGAGGATCATATAGGCTTGAGCGAGACTTTTTGTACCACATGTCGATAAATAACAAAGGAAAGAAACAGCAATACCCCAAGATTATAGAATTCTTTGTAGCCATGGATCTCTCGAGCAATAGATTTGCAGGGGAAATTCCGAAGTCCATTGGGAACCTTTTTGGGCTTCATATGCTGAATCTTTCTAACAATGCTCTTAGTGGCAGCATTCCCACATTCTTGGGGAATCTCATCCAGCTCGAGTCATTAGACCTTTCTCGGAACAGATTCACACAGGAGATTCCTCAGCAACTAAAGCAACTAAACTCCCTTGAAGTCTTCAATGTGTCTGAAAACAACCTGACAGGGCCTATACCGCAAGGGAAGCAGTTTGACACCTTTCAGAACAGCTCGTATGAGGGAAACTTGGAGTTGTGTGGGAAGCCTTTATCGAGGAGATGTGTAAATGCAGAGGCTCTGTCACCATCAACTGCAAAGCTTGAACAAAACGAAGAGAGGAGATCTTCGTTAGAATTTGGTTGGAGACCAGTCGTGATGGGGTATGCCTGCGGGTTCTTGGTTGGGTTGATGATTGGGCACGTCGTGTTTACGCATAGATATGAATGGTTCATGAAGACTTTCAGAGTCAGCCCACAAAGAAGAACGAGGAACAGGAACAGGAGGCATAGAAATTGAATTGGAATTTCTCAGAGGCAAAGATTTTTCTTGATTTGTTGCCCTTCAGATGTTATTGTTGACAGTCATTGCTACTATGTCTCTTCATGGTTAGTTCAAAAAGTAAGGTCATAATTGATTGTACAAGTTTGAACTAAATTTATAATATTCCAAGAAAAAAAGACATCTGTGATTGCATTTGCTTATGAATGTACATCAGCTGCTTTTTCAATAATAGCCAAGCAAACTACTAAGAATTTACATTTCTCAACTCTCAACTTCCCATGAGATGTGCATACAGGGAAAAAAATAATAATTAGAAACCATGAAAAAATTAAATGAAGAAAAATAAAACCACAATCAGTCGTTCTCTCTCCTCATGCACCAACTAGTTTCTCCTAAATTTCTGAATTGGTGAAGAAACATGAGGATCCCTCCTTGTCAATGAGTTAGAGTTGGAAACTAGACTGGTAATTCATCTACGAATGCTTTTCTATTGGCTGATGAGTAAATCTTCACTTCCAACACCAACAATTCACTTATCGACCATGCGCAAGTTGTATTTTTCATACACTCCGGCCCTATTCTCTGCCCACCACTGTTTTGCTTGTTTCTCATTGAACCACTTTCGAATGTGTAGATATAATTCAAGAGGACTCTCAAACAAAATACTCATGCGAATTCAAGTTTGCAGAAGGCTTCCCTCTTGTTTTTGAATTTTTGTTATGTCAATTGTTTCTGGTTGAAGAAAGAGGTAGTCAAGCTTTTGTTAAAAATCATCCAAGCTTAATTAGAAGAATCTTAATCGTGTATTTAAATTTCAAATGTATTAGAATGTGTGGTTAATGATATCCTCCTTTTGTAATCCTTATGTTTAAGTTTGAATTAATTAAAATTTGTAATTGAATGTGTTTGCTTTTGTAAGGATATTACGTCCAAATCCAAACTTGTAATAATGTACATATTCAAATCTTCACACACACACATATATACAATGAAAATGACAATCTACCGAGTAAAAGTCATCTTTGCTTTTAAAAACTTTCTACCCATTCTTTGGTCTCAACTTCTTACACTTAGTCTGTAACTTTAAATTAAAAGGTTTTTTTTTATTGTATTTGTATGGTTAAACATTTGTTATATCAATTTATAGTATGAAAGCAGTACAATCCAAAAGAGGCTTGTAAGAATGATCTAAAAGGAACAGGAGGGCCTTGTCTTAAGGTAAAAAAAAAAAAAAAAACCAAAGAAACCATCACAAAAAATCTATAATCTTGAAATAATATCTTCTAATTTTACTTTTTTTTGTTTATGCCAAATTTCAATAAAAACAATTTATTTAGTGAATTGTCGTGATGAAGAAATACCTAATAGCTTTCCATTTATGGAAGGTTACTGAGAATGAAGTTGAATATACTCTTCTTCTTATTAATCTAACCATAATATAAATAAAATATCACAGTGGGCAAGTTTTAAAATAATACAAAAACTTGACTTGCATCTATTTTGTTGTTGAAAATATATTTTTAATAAAATTATAACTTATTACACAACTAAGAAGGTATAAAAAAGATTGAAAGTAACTTTAAAACTAAGAATATGCAATTATTAAACTTTTAGAGGGAATTTAAGTTACTAAACATGAAAGAATTTAAAACTCATCCATACTGATTTTTATGGTCTTATGAGTAATAGATCTTTAAATGAGAACAAGTATTTTATAATCTTTATAGAAGATCATAAAAAGTTAAAATAATTTTTTTAAATTTATTTTAAGTTTAAGGTTTAGATTGAAATACAAATAAATTTTAAAATTAAAACTTTTAAATCTAATAATAGTTATGAGTATATCTTAAAATCATTTAAAAGTATAAATATTACTACAAAAAATCAAAATTCATTCATTACTTTATACACACTTAAAAAAAATAAGGTGAGTGAGAGGAAAAATAATACTATAATGTTCATGACAATATACACGTTAGTAGAAAAAAAACTTTTAAAAAAGTTTTAGGTGAAAGTAGTGGTTTATTCAATATATTTACTGAATAAATTGCTAACTAAAAAACTATTTAATTATATTTTTTTAAGGTTCAGTTTGAGTACTAGCCTTCTTTTATCATATAAAAATCTTTTATTGTTTATACTTTACTTATATGCTTAAGTTAAAAAAAAAAAAGAAAAGACAAACTAAATTCAAGAGCAATTCTAACCATTTTATTTTTGCTAGCACTACTTACAATTATAAAATTTATCATATTCATTTTCGTAAAGTCTCAAATTTCATGAATGTAAAATTTAGTAAGAATGAACATTAGAATTAAAACAAGTTTGAGATTGAGACAACTAAAACTTAGTTTGAATAACTCTCGATTCATTAATTATAAATTATATATAAATAATTAATGACATACAAATTCAAATGCATTAATTTTATATGTTTGAAACTGAGATAACTCTCACTTTAGTTTGAATAGACTGCTTAAATTTCATAAATTACTTACATACATAAGTTAGAGAAAACATATGTTATAATACCATGCAAGGTGATGACTTACAAGAAAAGATCGATTTAACATTTGTGAACATCAATTAAATGAAGGAAAAAATTAAAATTAATGGACGAATATAACTATATTCATTATTTTTTTTTCCTAAGCAAGCCTTCTTTCCTTCGTAACTTAAGTTCTTAAATAAGAACTCATCCATAAAAAATAGTCCATTATGTAAACTTATAAACTTGGAAGAGAGTGTTTACTTTAAAGTTAAATGATTATTATGTTTAATTGAACCAAAATCTAATAATACATTAATGACTTTAAATTAAATGTTATACGATATTTTTAACTTAATGGTGATAAAAAGATAACTTATAAATAAGGAAAAAACATTTTACTTTAAAGTTGAATTATTACTATTTTCAATTAAAGTAAAATTTGACACTGACTTTAAATTAAATATTATATATTATTTTCAATTTAATAACAATAAAAAAGTAATTATTTGATGTTTGTGTTTGCAATATACTAATTCTACAAAAAAATTTAATTTTAGCAATTAAAATTTTTAGTCATAATTTCATCAATTTTAAATTTTTATTTAATTGTAAATTTCATTAATTTTAAATTTTAATCTTAATATTGTGAGATTTAATTTTCTTAAGTTGTTGTAATTTATTTTTAGAAATTTTTTGAATTTATTTGGATACAATTATTACATTTCAAAGGTTAGAGTAAATTTATTATAATTCAAAAAATTAATGATTTATTCATATATTAATTCTAATTATTTTTATTATTTATTTTAATACTTAAAATTATTTTATTATTTATTATTTGATCTCGCTCTTTACCTAAAGGATGGAACACGGAGGAGGGAAGGGGGAGGAATATATATATGAAAGAATAAAAAAATGAAAAGAGAGGGAGAAAGAGAAAAAAGGAGGGAAGTTAAATAAAAATAAAAAGAGAGAAATAAATAAAGAAATATAAAGAAAATAGTGAGAGAGAGAGAGAGAGAGAGAGAGAGAGAATGAGGGACTGAAGACAGAGAATTAGAAATAAAGGGAGAAACAGAGAAAGAACAACGGAACGGAGGGGGGAGACAGTGAGAGACATGGAGAGAGAAAAAGTGAGAAATAAAATTAAAAGAAAGATACACAAGTGCTAGAGGGGACGAGAAAAATAAAGATAATAAAATAAAAAGAGAAGAGAGAGAGACAATATAATCTTAAATTCATAAATAAATAATAAAAAAAGAGTTTATTTATAACATAATAATTACAAGTGAGCGTTTGCTTTGCAAGTATTGGTCCACTGGCCATATGAGTAAACACCACAGATTATTAACAATTAGTAATTTTAAAAGTAAGTTAAGCTCAAAGAGGACCTCTTAGATAGCAAAAAATGAAAATAAAGTGAGAATAATAAAACATAAAAGAGAGGAAAATATGATTTTTTTTATTATTATTAACAAAAGACAATATTAGAGCTGTCACATGCAATTTCAGGTTGTTAATATACTTAAAATTAGGCTACTTCTATAAATTTTAAAACTGTGTTCCTTAGGTTTGAAGACAATATTTGAATAATTAACTAAATTTTCAAAACGTACGTATTAACAATCAATATCAATTCATAGACGACAGGAAAGTAAACGCACCGAAATTGTTTGTCTTCGTTCAAACCAACCCTTCCTGCTACCAACTGCCCCTCTCTCTCTAACGCAGAAAAATGACTTACCATTCGACAATAGATCGTCGTAAATAAAAAGTCAAGAAACCCTTTGCCTCGGAAATGTGGAATTTCACGTCCTTCAAAGTCAAGCTTTGGAGAGATGAAGACAGGGACAAGTCGTGAAGGTGGGAACATGCCAGCAATCCGAAAATTTTCCAAAAGGGTTTTCTCTCTATTAAAAAAAAAAAAAAAGGAAAACGAAAACATGGGTGGTCCTGCTTTTGGATGTGGATGGAAAAACAGTTGCGATTGGACATGCTATTGCGATCTCTAGGTGGGTTGGTGACTGTCGTCATAAGGAAATATGAATGGTTCATGAGAACTTTCGAGGAACAGGAAAGAACGCGTCGAAATTGAATTTAAATTTTCTGAGGGAAGAAAAAAAAAAAGGACTTCTGGGAGAACAATGGGAAAAAAAAAAAGTTTTTAAGTACCGAGAAAAAAATTGGTTACTTCAGATATCTGAGCAAATCAATCAATGACCAGAGCCTTTTCTAGTTAAAAATGGTCATGATTAATTCGAAAAATGACAGATTTAATCCACTTATCCCCCATTTGAAACTGTGTTTGTATTGATGAGTGGCCCACAAAGAGGAAAATTCAGCAATACTAATAAAAACGACCTTGTGTTCATACCCCTAACGCTTCTTCTTCACATGGCGTCGTAAACTTTGATTTGTTCTTTTCAATTGATAGCTAAAGACATTGGAGGAGTGATTTTTTTATTTTTTTATTTTTTCTGGGGGCTTCAAAAGTAACTTCGCCGAAATTGTAAGGAAATTTTTGGATTATTGTCAACCCTTTTGTATTAAAATAGCACAAAATGTCTTTTTCACATACTTGTCTTTTCTAAGTCATCCAAAAAATTTTCAACTGCCCTTTATAGTCATGAGAAATATTTTCACGTGTGATTTCGCACAAATAATCGTTGGATGGCGGAGAGTTCTGGTCCCCCATAGAAAGAAAAGAAAAGAAAAAAAAAAAGGTCAAAAATTGTTAGTTGTGAAAATTGTCGCATATAGTTCTTGCGGGCCCGTGCCTTTCGTGTAAGATACTCCAGATGAATACTAATTCGCCTAATTAGATAGCAATATTCACGATTAATGAAAATTGTTAAATCACAACTCATTATTCTTAATTGTAAATTTCTAAACGTTAGGAGGGCTTGGTGTCACGGCTGCCCAAGGCCTAACTCCGTGACATTACGCTTTGTTAGAGACGTGAACACCACGTATCATTTCTTATCCTTTCCAAGTTGAAAATGGTTTTTGTTTTTTTCTATCATTTAAACTTCTATCAATCTCTGCATTATTGTTATTAAGGATCAGGGTACCGTTTCACAGAATGCCTATAAATTGCAATCAATTTGCCACTCTTGTGAATAACCTGCAGTGCAAAAACAGATCAGCTAAAAACAGCATGAAGTCTTCCTTACTTCTCTCCAAGTGCATTATCTTAAGCTTCTTGATCTTCTTGTTTTCATTTCTTCGTAATGTTTCTGTTACATCAGCCGCCTCTTTTCTGAGTCATCCATTCTGCCAGGGTCACGACCGCCTTGCCCTCCTACAGTTCAAACAGAGCTTCATAATAAGCAGCTCCGCCTCTCGAAGTCCTTCTGCCTATCCGAAGGTCGAATCTTGGAATCTCCAAGGCGGTCATGGTAATTGCTGCACCTGGGATGGCGTCGAGTGTGATAATAGCACCGGTCATGTGATCGTTTTGAACCTTAGTAGCAGCTATCTGCATGGTTCCATCAACTCCAACAGTAGTCTCTTCCGTCTTGTTCACCTCCGTAGGCTTAATCTTGCTGACAATGATTTTAATCAGACGGAAATACCATCGAGTTTAGGCCATCTTTCCAAGCTAATCTATCTTAACCTTTCCTCTTCTGCATTTTCTGGCCCAATCCCATCAGATATTTCAAAATTGTCGAAGTTGGTTTCTCTCGATTTATCCCTTGATGACTCTTCGAGCGGTCAAGTGGTGCTTAGGGGGCCAGTTTTTCGAATGTTATTGCAGAACTTGACTAGCCTACAAGTTCTTCATCTCGATGGTGTGTACATACCATCTACTGTGCCTGGTTCCTTGGCCAACTTATCCTCTTTAACATCTCTTCGTTTACAAGGTTGTCGGTTGTCCGGTGAATTCCCTTCTGCCGTTCTCCAACTTCCAAATCTACAATATTTTTATGTGACACAGAATAGGGATTTGAGCGGTCATTTACCTGAATTTAACTCAACTAGTCCACTTTTGGAATTAAGTCTTAGAGAGACAAGTTTCAACGGAAAGCTACCAGCCTCATTTGGAAACCTCCGTTCCTTGCAATATTTTGATACCATGAACAGCAACTTCTTTGGTAAAATACCCGCTTCATTTGGAGATCTCACAGAGCTTGTTCACTTGGCCCTTGAGGGAAATCCTTTTGAGATTCCGAATGTTTCTTCCCTATCTTGGCTTGGCAGGCAAAGCAAACTCACTTCTTTAGTTCTTAGGAATATTATATTTAATAGCGAGTTTCCTCATTATATTATCGATCTTACTCAACTTCAGGAATTATATATACTTGAATGTAAAATATTTGGTCAAATTCCAGTTGACATCTCTCAATTGTTCCAGTTAACAACTTTAGGTCTATCGGACAACATGTTAGAGGGACCCATTCCGAGTTCAATCTTCCAACTCCATAGTCTTCGATGTCTTGATCTTTCTGGCAATAACTTGAGTGGCACAATGGAGTTGGACGCATTTCTGAATCTCCAAAATTTGACTGACCTTAACTTGTCACACAACATGTTGTCATTTCACACCAAGTCCAACCTCAACACTACTCATAGAAAGTTTGTTGGTTTAGGACTTGCATCATGCAATTTAGGCCACTTTCCATCTTTTCTGCGTGATCAAGATCGCATGGAGTGGCTAGACTTATCCGACAACCATATTCATGGCATGATACCCAGTTGGTTATGGGACATTAGCCAAGGCACTCTACAACTTCTAGACCTTTCGAAGAATTTCTTCACGGGTTTTGAACACCGTCCGGCCGTGCTTAGATGGGCTCAACTTCGCGGTTTGGACCTCAGCTCTAATATGTTGCAAGGTTCGCTTCCAGTACCACCACAAACCATCGGGCGTTATTTTGCCTCGGGAAACAATTTTACAGGTGAGGTTTCGTCAGCATTCTGCAACCTCACATACCTTAGAAGCCTTGATTTGTCCAACAACCGCCTCGGTGGTGTGCTTCCTCAATGTCTGGAGAGTTTAAGTGCTTCGCTTGCGTTATTGATTCTAGGAGGCAATAATTTTCGAGGTAAGATTCCTCCCGCGCATCCAAATGCCTGCAACTTAGAGGTTCTTTTGTTGGGTGGCAATCAACTAGAAGGGCAGGTACCAAGATCGTTGGCAAATTGCGCAAAGCTAGAGATTTTAGACCTTGGAAACAACCAAATAATCGATGCTTTCCCCTCTTGGTTGGCAGCACTTCAGCGGTTGAAGATTCTAATTCTACGGTCCAATCAATTTAATGGCATGCTCGGTGATACTGAATTAGAGTCCGGTTTTCCTCTGCTGCGCATAGTTGACCTCTCTCAGAACAATTTTTCAGGTCAATTGCCAGCACGGTCATTCCTCACTTGGAATGCGATGAAGAAACCGAATGCAAGTCAATTAGCTTACATGCATTCTGTCATCAATCTTCCACTCAGAAGATCATTTGGGCTTCAGCAATACTATTTTTACCAAATGTGGTTAACTAACAAAGGAAAGGAGCAACGATATGACAGGATTCTAGAATTCCTTGTAGCTATGGATCTGTCGGGCAATGGATTTACAGGTAAGATTCCGACATCCATTGGGAACCTTTACGGGCTTCAGATGTTAAATCTTTCTAACAATGCTCTCAGTGGCAACATTCCGACATTCTTGGAGAATCTTAATCAGCTTGAGTCATTAGACCTTTCTCGAAACAATCTCACAGGGGAGATTCCTCAGCAACTAACGCAATTGAACTTCCTTTCTGTCTTCAACGTGTCTGAAAACAACCTGACAGGGCCTATACCGCGAGGGAAGCAATTTGACACCTTCCAGGACAGCTCGTACGAGAGAAACTCAGGGTTATGTGGGAAACCTTTATGGAGGAAGTGCAGAAATACAGAGGTTTTGCCACCATCAACTTCAATGCTTGAAGAAAACAAAGAAAGGAGATCTTCATTTGAATTTGGTTGGAGACCAGTTTTGATGGGGTATGCCAGCGGGCTTTTGGTTGGGTTGATGATGGGGCACATCGTGTTTACTCAAAGATATGAATGGTTCATGAAGACTTTCAGGATCGGCCCACAAAGGAGGATAAGGAACAGGAACAGAAGGCCCATAAATTGAATTGGCATTTTCCAAGGCAAAGACTTTTCTGGATTTGTTACCCTTCAGAAGTGATTGTTGACAGTCATCATGGCTGGTATGTCTCTCTGTAGTTAGTGCAGATTACAATTGATTTGACAAGCTTGAACTAAATTTATAATCTTCCAAAAAAAAAAAAAAATCTTTAATTGCATTTACTTATGAATATACATCAGCTGCTTTTTCAAAGAGAGACAAACAACCTTCTAAGAATTTACAACCCTCAACGCCCCACAACCACGAGATGTGCATATAGGGCAAGAAATTGGAAACCACGAAAAAAAAAAATGAAAGGAAGAAAAATAAAACCACAATCAATACTTCGGTCTCCTCCTACTCCATCTAGTTTCTCCTAAATTACTAAATTGGTGAAGATGACGAAGATCCCTCTTTGTTGGTGAGGCGGAGTTAGAAACTGGAATGGGAATTCATCTACGGATGCTTTTCTGTTGGCTTACGAGTAAAATCTTCACTTCCAACACCAACAATAATTCACCCGTCGCCATTCTCTGCCCGCCACTTTTCTGCTTGTTTCTCGCTGAACCGCTTTCGACTGCATAAATATAACTAAAGAGAAAGTTTCAAACAAAGCACTCGTGTAAGCAATCCTCGGAGTCTGGAGCACTTGCTCAGCTCTCGTCAATTACTTGCATACGTAAGTGAAAGAAAACACACGCAATGGTTCAAGAGAAAAGATGGGTGTAACATCCGGGAACCTCAAATGAAAATGAAGAAAGAGGTTAAAATTTATACTCGCTCATAATTATATTCATTATTTTTTGGCCTAACCAACCCTCCTTTTCTCCACAACTTAAAATCATATCTCATCTATAAAAAGAATTAATAAATTACATAATTTATCATTAAATTTATTTTTTATTTTTATTTTTATTACTTAATTTTAATTTATTATATTTAAATTACTTAATTTCAGTTTTATTTCAATATAAGCACTTTGTCATTTTATTAAATTAAAATTTATAAAAATTAACTATTAAATAATATATTTTTATATAATTAAAGCTACTAAATTTACTTATGATTAATTAACATATCCATATATTAAAATTATTTAAATCATTTCAAATTAATCAATACAATGGTGACCAAAAAAAAAATTATATGTTTATCCAAGCATTAATAAAAATTTATCTCAAAAACTTCAAATTTCAAAAAAATAATAAAATCTTATTTATTTTTCTATATTATTGTCATTATTGTGTAATTTGGAATGGTATAAATAATTTTAGTTCATGAATATATTAATTAAACAAAAGTAAATGTAGTAGATGAACCTGAAATCTTCATCTGTCACTGCTTCTTCTGCTGCCTCATTCATGGGTCCTGGTTCTTTCTCAGCTCCAATTCCTCCGTTCGTGCTCTGGTTCGTGTGCCTCTCCTCCTCCTTCAACTATTCTTCTTGTGGCGATCTTCATGCTCAGACAATATTAAGCTACCGACAATGACAACAAAAGAAATGGGACAAGTCTTTGTTAAGTCCTGAATCTTTGTAATTTTTGTGGTTGAATCTTAAGCTTTTTGAATTTTTAAATTAGTCTTTTAACTTTTAATTTTTAATATATATATTTTTTTTAAAAAATATGAATTAATTAAACTATTAACTATATAACTTAACTTAACAAAACTTTATGCAAAATACTTAAAATATATTTTAAAAATATATCCATAGCATATTTTTTCAAATTTCATCTTTTTTTAACATATAAAAAATGAAAATTTTAAAATTTTCTCATTTTTTCCTAATTCATGCAAAAAAAAAAATTAAAATTTTTATTTTTAAATATTAAATAAAATAAAAAATTAATAAAATACATTAAAAAATTATTTTTATATTTTTAAAACATATTTTAAGAAAGAATCTATAAATTTAATTTATGAATCTAATAATTTAATTAATTTTTATTCAAGAAAAGACTTATATAAAATAAAATTTTAAAATTTATGAACTAATTGTAAAAATATTTAAAAATTTTCTATTGTGCAGTCGCTGGGAAGGGTAGCAATAATTTTCATTGGGTCGCTTCAGTTTTCAATTTTTTATTTTTTAATTAACAAATATATAAAGAAAACTTATAATTCTGATTTAGTTATATCTCTTAATTATAACAATGGTGTTTTTCTCTGTCCAATTGGATGTCTTAATAATATTCATGTCCTGCTACTGTACTGTGATGTTCATATCATTTTGTTTATCTCTATATTTTGTAAATTGAATATTTTTATATAACGCAATTATATGTGCATTCCGTTAAAAATTTGTTAATTTAGATTTTAATTTTTCTTCTGAGTTCTCCTACTTGCATCAAATTAAACACTTATTAATATTCCATAAACTTTTAAAATTTATTTTACTATTTGTGCATTAAAGTTTAGACTAATAGATGAAATTCAAATGTTAATTTAGGTATCTCAAAAGGAAAGTTCATAAGGAGACAAACGAAACTGTTTTGAGTTGTTGGGAAAATGATGTTATTGTAAGCTTGCCCACACGAGATCATGACCCTCCTGCATCGTTTCCTTCGGCTCTTTGTGGATGCCCCGGCAATCAGCACAATTAAGCTTCTCTGCTTACTTGTCCGAAAACAATCGATAGGTGTCACGCGACCAATGCTATTATACAAAATTTTTTATCGTAGGATCATGATATTAAGTTATTAAATAATTTCAAGTTATCTTTTTATATGAATACAAATATATACTTGCACACAATTATAAATAAATAAAAGAAAAAGATACAAATATATACAATAATTTTATTTATTTTTTTATAAGAATATAATATTCAATATAACTCTTATTGTGAATTTTAATTGTTAACACTTATTTATAAAGAATTGTAATTAATATTTTTAATTATATAAAGTGATATAACTTAGATGACAAGTCAATCGTAATATCTCAGTAGATCATGAAAAATGCCCTCACTTCCCAAACAAGTCCTTTGTCCCTGTAATTACCATCTTTGTTGGCTGTTGTTTCGGCTGAGTACTCTCTTTTCTTTGTCCTTTGTCCAGTTTCCGTCTTACTAAACAAGTTCCACACTTTTTGTCGATTACTTAAGCACCTTTGAAGTGTGCAGAAGCTTTATCAACATGTTTGTTGTCCATAAGTCACTTGCCCTACTTATATAGAAGAATAACCCATTTATAATCTCCTTATTTTCGCGCGGGGTTAATAATCACGATGTTTACTACCGACTTCCAATCACTTGGCCCCTTATTCACGCATAACCAACTTTGCTATGGGTGTGTTGCATGACATGAAATTGACTTGGAACCTGCTGCCTATGCCCCAAAATTGAGTGATGAGTAGTTGTTTCCGCGAGACCTTTGCTAGTCGATTGCTTTGCACCCTCGTAGCATCAGTTTGAACCCCGTTCGTGTACCAATGTCTGTAAGTTCTCAGTGAACGATGCATACTCCTTAAAGAGTAAGGAGTATGTATTAGGATTTCTAACTGTTTTACAGGAAGATGCCTGATATGTTTAAGCGGTCACTCACAACATATCGCATTTTGAAGACCACTATATCTGAATAGTCACTCGACATGCTGATCCGTTGCCAACGCATGCTGCTGTATCGCTAACATGTCCAATCACTTAATGGACGACCCGACCAGCTTTCTCCCGAATCAACACCAACAACTAGCCTCCCCCAATTTCTAACTGTTCGGCCCATTAACTTCATTGTTTACCTTGTTTCCTTTCACTTACACAACTCATAACTCACATTAATTTTAATATCAAGCATTTGATATAAGGTATTACTAAATACTTACACTTTTATATTAAAGGACTATTAACAGTAATCATATTAGCAATACAAAGATTTTTAAATCATTTTCGTCTTGTTTAAATAAAATGATATAACTTAATACTTACTAATGTACTTACGTGTCACCAATTCAAAATAATTTAAAGTAATTTTAACTTTTTTAATTTAATTTTAAATATTATTAATTTTTTAATATAATATAATTAAAAATAAAAAATTAAATTAAATATTATATCTTAGGGTCGATGTACTTAAACAACCATAGATAGATAATTTATTATTATTATTATTATTATTATTATTATTATTATTATTATTATTATTATTATTATTATTTTGCCTTATCTCGCCCCTGTCAAATACTTGAATTAATTTCCACAGTTCCCTTCCACTCAACTAAATAATTTCTAGCTGTCTTTTGTAGTCATCGAGTGCCATTTTGCAAAATTAATCGTGCGTACATCAATATTTTGAAAATTGAATTGATCGTTCAAACGAAAATGTTCAAGATACAAAATTTAACAGGTTTAACTATTAAACCAGTTAAAAATGGTATGTTATAATATATATATATATACACATTAAATAAAAGGTATTAGTGTAAAAAAAACATCATCATATTTTTTTTTCTTTTAAAAAATTTATGTGATTATTTTTCTTATTGTAAGAAAAACGTCGTAATATTTTTTTTCTTTTTAAAATATTATAGTAATTATTTTTTAAAACATTATAAGAAAAATATTGGGTTATTGTTAATCTTTTTAAACAAAATAACAAAACTTAATACATGCCAGCGTTTCAATCAAATACTTAAATTAATTTTTATAAATCTTTTTCTGTAATCCAAATAATTTTCACTTGTCATTTGAAATCATCAGAAGTATTTCCACACTTCGTTTTGATCGAGACCAGAGCATAAATGAAAGATCCTAATGGCAATTTACACGCACTGACAGATGGCGATAATCTTCCAATGACAACAGTACGTGTCATTGTCTAGACTGACTTCCAGTCAACGTTCATGCCCCCCGTACATGCCAATAGTTCTTGGCAATGGTGGCGGAACAGATGGATGTGGGCCCTTGTGTTCCCATGTAAAGTACAAAAGATAAAAAACGAGACCGTGGCACTGACGATTAAGAGGTCAGAAATTCAAACCACGCCTCAGTATTCTTAACTATGTATTCTTGAACGTAAGGAGAGCCTATATTTTATTTATAGTACAAACTATATGTGAATTTAGAGATGAGAGGCAGAGGGTATAAAAATATGTGAGCAATTCTTCAGTTTCAGCTAATAGTTTATATATTTTTTTTCTAGATTATTAGTTTCTTTCGTATTATTATATTCGGATTCAAAGCATATTGCATAAGTCAAATTGTCATATGCTTCAGATGAATATTAATTCCCTTACTTAGACGGCAATATTCACAATTAAGAAGAAGTCTTAAGTTAAAAGCACGTATCATCATTATAAATTGTGAATATGGGGCATGCTTTATTATTATTATTTTTTTTTATTTTTTTATTTTCATTTCATAAATTATTGTAGTGGTGATCCAGGCGCTTATTTACTTATCCCGCCTTAGTATTGACGTGCTGATAAATGTGTCGTCGGAGTCTTTCTTCCTCCAGTAGCAATTATCCGGTCTTCTTCTCTCTGTTTGGCTCCAGCTAGAAGGTAAGAAAAAGAAATACAGAGTCTTCGTGCTTGTTCGTCCGTTCCTTTTCTTCTTATACGGGGAGACTAAACATTTTTAATAATATTCACAAGAGGACTTGGCTGCGTAACAAAGCCGCCGTCCTCAAAAATATTATTTTAATCAAATATGTCCAACGTGAGTCCCAATTACGATCGATACATCACTGACTCTACGATCTGGTCTACGAGACTGAGGCCCGATCAAATGTTGTCGGGATTAGCTGTAGAATCAATAGAATAGTTGGTGGTGAGCCGACCGGCCGCAAACGGAGAATTCATAGACATCGACCCATAATATCTTGTATTACCGTCTCACAAGGTGCCTATAAATTGTAATCGGTTCCCACTCTTGTGAATAACCAGCAGTCCATAAAGAGATCCAGCTAAAATGCCTCTGCTTCTCTTCATTTCCATTATCTTAAGCTTCTTCCTCTTCTTGTCTTCATTTCTTCAGTATGTTTCAGTTACTTCGGCCGCCTCTCCTCTGAGTCATCCATTCTGCCACGGTCACGACCGCCTTGCCCTCCTGCAGTTCAAACAAAGCTTCATAATAAGCAGCTCTGCCTCTGGCAGTCCTTCCGCGTATCCAAAGGTCGAATCTTGGAATCTCCAAGGCGGACATGGTGATTGCTGCACCTGGGATGGCGTGGAGTGTGATAATAGCACCGGTCATGTGGTCGGTTTGGACCTTAGCAGCAGCTATCTCCATGGCTCCATCAACTCCAACAGTAGCCTCTTCAGTCTTGTTCACCTCCGTAGGCTTAATCTTGCTGACAATGATTTTAATCAGACGGAAATACCATCAGGTTTAGGCCATCTTTCCAAGTTAATCTATCTTAACCTTTCCTCTTCCGCATTTTCTGGCCCAATCCCATCAGATATTTCAAAATTGTCAAAGTTGGTTTCTCTTGATTTACACCTTGATTTCTATTCCGCTCGTCAAGTGGGGCTTAAGGCACCAGATTTTCGGATGTTATTGCAGAACCTGACTAGCCTCGAAGTTCTTATTCTCGATCACGTATACATACCGTCCACTGTGCCTGTTTCCTTGGCCAACTTATCCACTTTAACCTCACTTTTTTTACAAGATTGTGAGTTGTACGGTGAATTTCCCGCAGCGGTTTTCCAACTGCCAAACCTACATATTCTTGCTGTCACACAAAATGGGGATTTGAGTGGTCATTTACCTGAATTTAACTCAACTAGTCCACTTCGGATGTTGGATATTGCGGTAACAAGTTTCAAGGGAGTGCTACCAGCCTCATTTGGAAACCTCCGTTACTTGCAATTTTTTGATACTCGAGACAGCAACATGTCTGGGAAAATTCCCACTTCATTTGGAAATCTCACTGAACTTGTTCACTTAGGCCTTGAGGGAAATCCTTTTGAGGTTCCGAATGTTTCTTTTCTGTCATGGATTGGTAGGCAGAGCAAGCTCACTTTTCTAAGTCTCGAGAATGTTATACTTAACAGTGAGTTTCCTCCTTTTATTGCCAATCTTACTCAAATTCGGATATTATATTTTCGCGAATGCCAAATATTTGGTCAAATCCCAGTTAATGTCTCTCAATTGTCTCAGTTAGCGACTTTAAGTCTATCAGACAACATGTTACAGGAATCCATTCCGAATTCAATCTTCCAACTGGGTAGTCTTCAATCTCTCGATCTTTCTGGCAACAATTTGAGTGGCATAATGGAGTTGGATGCATTTTTGAAGCTCCAAAACTTGACTCACCTTTACTTGTCAAACAACAAGTTATCATTTCAAGTCAAGTCTGACCCTAACACTACTCATCGAAAGTTTGTTGCCTTAGGACTTGCGTCATGCAATTTAGGTCGCTTTCCATCTTTTTTGCGTGACCAAGATCGCCTGGAGTGGTTGGATTTATCTAACAACCATATTTATGGCATGATACCCGGTTGGGTATGGAACATTGGCGAAGGCACTCTACAAGTTTTAGACCTTTCGGAGAACTTCCTCACAGGTTTTGAACACCGTCCGGCTGTGCTTAGATGGACTCAACTTCTCAGTTTAGATCTCAGCTCTAATATGTTGCAAGGTTCACTTCCAATACCACCGCAAACCATCATTGGTTATTATGCCTCTGGAAACAATTTTACAGGTGAGGTTTTGTCAGCATTATGCAACTTCACAAACCTTAGAGGCCTTGATTTGTCTAGCAACAATCTCGGTGGCCTGCTTCCTCAGTGTGTGGGGAGTTTAAGTGCTTCGCTTGAAGTATTGGTTCTAGGCGGCAATAATTTTCGTGGTAAGATTCCTCCTCTGCATCCAAATGCCTGCAACTTAAAGGTTCTTTCGTTGCGTGGCAACCAATTTGAAGGGCAGGTACCAAGATCATTGGCATATTGCACAAGGCTAGAGATTTTAGACCTGGGAAACAACCAAATAAACGATGCTTTTCCCACTTGGTTGGCATCACTTCAGCAGTTGAAGATTCTAATTCTACGGTCCAATCGGTTTAACGGCGCGCTTGAAGCAGTGTCAAGTCTTCCCATGTTGCGCATAATTGACTTTTCTCAGAACAATTTTTCAGGGCAATTGCCATATCAGTTATTTTTCAATTGGAATGCAATGAAGATAACGAATGCAAGTCGATTAGCTTACATGCATACAGTCGTCAGACTTCCATTGGGAAGCTCATGTCAGTCTCGCCAAGACTTTTCATACCAAATGTCGTTAAATAACAAAGGAAAGAAACAACAATACCATAAGATTCTAGAATTCTTAGTAGCCATGGATCTCTCGGGCAATAGATTTACAGGGGAAATTCCGACATCCATTGGGAACCTTTATGGGCTTCATCTGCTGAATCTTTCTAACAATGATCTCGGTGGCAGCATACCGACATTCTTAGGAAATCTTACGCAGCTCGAGTCGTTGGACCTTTCGCGAAATAGATTTACAGGGGAGATTCCTCATCAACTAACGCAACTGGGGTTCCTTGAAGTATTCGACGTGTCTGAAAACAACCTGACAGGGCCTATACCACAAGGGGAGCAGTTTGACACCTTTCAGAACAGCTCGTACGAGGGAAACTCGGGGTTGTGTGGATACCCTTTGTCGAGGAGATGCGGAAATTCAGAGGCTTTGTCACCATCAACTTCAAAGCTTGAAGAAAACGAAGAAAGGAAATCTTCATTTGAATTTGGTTGGAGACCAGTTGTGATCGGGTATGCCAGCGGGCTCTTGGTTGGGTTGATGATCGGGAACTTCGCGTTTACGCAAAGATATGAATGGTTCATGAAGACTTTTAGGGTCAGTCCACAAAGAAAGGCAAGGAACAGGAGGCGTGGAAATTGAATTGGAATTTTCTGGGGCAGACTTTTCAGGATTTGTTGCCCTTCATAAGTTATTGTAACAGTCATTGGCGCTACGTCTCTCACTGTAGTTGTAATTGATTCTACTCGCTGCAACTAAAATATGATTTTCTAAGGAAACAAAGGGAAAATAATAATAATAATAATCTGTGATTTCATTTGCTTGCCAAGCAACCTACCAAGAAATTTACATTTCTCAGCCCTCAATTCCCTCGTTAGATCCATCCCTTATTTTGATCTTTACCATTAAACTAAATGATAACTTATAAATGTTATGCTCTATAAACTAATATAAATATATAATACCAAAGCAATCAGGGGCAATTGCCTCTCTTGTCCTCTTTACGTCCGCGCCTGATCACAAATATGCATCCGTCTCTTTTATTTTATTTATTTTTTTGCCTGTAATGAAACCATTTAATTTTCAAATTAAGGTCAATGCCAACGCTGACGTGAGTCACCCTTTAGTTTAGTATTGACGTGGTACATGTCCGAGTCTCTCTCTCTTTAGTAGGAATTTTCTAACTTCCATCTTTAGTTTAGTTTAGTAGGAAGTATTGGACAGAGGACAGATGTTGGTGATTATGCTGACCAGCAAGCTCAATTCTCAAGTACAGCAATGTATAGACCAGAAAACCAGAGATAGAAGGGAAGAGGAACGAAAGAAGCAGAGCAAGAGACTTTGTAATATTGATGGGAAAAGTTCATAAATCTTTATCAATCATCAACGAGTTACATTACTTACATTCAAAATGGTTTAAATTTAAATTACATAGGAACAAAAGAGCTTGCTTTGGTTTCTTAGTCAACAAGCTCCAGCAACTTGTTCAACTACCATTAACTGAAATTCAAAGCTTTGAGGGAAGCTTTCTGTAGAAGCAACCAGCAGACTTTATGAAGCAAAATTGCAGCACCCATGGCTCTCTGGCTTTCAGCAGAAATTATGAATATTATATATTATTAAAATAAATCCGATCCATAGCCGTTAAAATTAAATTGAATGTTTTCTAGCCTTATTTCTCGTTTGCTTAACAATGTCATGCCCACTTGGTGAGTCTATATTTTATGATGCTACATTCAGTTGCCAAGGAATTTTGCTTTCTGATGCTCAATAGCTAAAAGAAATGGCTGCCGGCCTCATCAAAACACCATCATTTACTTGGTTCTAGTCCTGCTCCCAATGAGATTTCTAATTCTGCCATTGATCATTTGAACAATCAAATAGCATGCCGAGAACGATGGTTGAAAGGATCACGCAGCCAATTGCTGGGCACCCGTGTTGGAGATCCAATATTTTGTTAAAAAAGAAAGAATTTTTTTTTTTAAAAAAAAAAAAAAAACAGAGAGAGAGATTCAAGGAAATCCCGCATGAAAAAATGAGGGAGAAGCAAAACAACGCAGAAGTGCAAAAACTCATAATTCAATACCTTAAAAGTTTTAGATGAGACGTGGGATCCAAGAACCCATTAAGCGCTGTTCTCTCCTACCCTCCAATGATCCCGCACATTCCGTTTCCGAATGACCAACAACCCGCAGTTTCAACCACAACAAAAAGGGCCGCTTGGAGGTGGCAAGGAACTTAAGCGACTGCGGTTCAGGTTTGTTGTTTCCTGGCTCATACCTGCCCTCCTGCATCGTTTCCCAGCATACATAACAGCTCCCAGTTCTGTTGCCCAAACCCTGCCTTAAGCTTAGTGCACTCAGATTTCGGTTCAATGGGGCATAATAAGAATTCCAACTTTTAGAGCGAGTTGTGTCTCCAGGAAGGACCATTCTTAAAAGAATAGAGAAAAGTTCAAACTTTTCGCTGAGAAAACTAAGCAAGCACTTCCTTTGTGAGGAATTGAATCTCGCTGTTCATTTACCTTAATAAAATAAAAACATGCGGAACCAACCTGCCCTAATCAAATAAACCCTTTGTAGCATTTTCATCATGTTTGCCAAATCATGTCCAAATTCCCAATTGATCTCAACATCAATTGGAAGAGCCACATGAAGCCATTGGGTTCACCACAAAGACGGGGCTCCACTGAATTGAGAAATCTGGCAAATGATACCATCACAAGACAAAGATACATACTTTGATGGGCAAATGGGCATGTGCAAAAGTGGAGTGGAATTCACATACGGCCATAATGCCTCTAACAAGAGGCAATGTGTCTTTCATTCCCAACCTTATTGATTGAGAACAACATCACTGTGGTGCACTTTTAAGAAAAGTTGCAAATAGCCACAAATGAAGAAAAAAAAATTCTGGTCCCCTCTTTTGCCCCCTTATTTTATTTTATTTTTTCTTTCGATCAATAATTATTATGCCAATTTACATGTGTAATATCAATTTCATCCCTTTTTATGCAATTATAATATTGAATACCATAGTAAATTTTAACTGATTTAATCTATAATGTTTGAGATACGTATAACAATAAAGGACGTGGATGGAGTCTATCCAATAACCATTCTCGAGGGCTCCACCTCTTGTGTATCTCATAGTGATAGAATGTGCTTGTCAAGAGAAGCCCAACAACAACCACTACCACAGAAAAACTCTTAAGAAAGTGGGCCAAGCCTCCGGTTTAATCCATAGCACCGACGTAGTGCCCTGTTAGAGATGAGCGAATGCGACATTTTTCATTAATTCCATTTTTTTCCTGCGTCAGGCAAGTGGGTTTGCTGGCCCCACTTTTCAATCCCGCCAGAAAGGAAGTAAACAACCAAGATTGGAGCTCTCCCAAAACAGGAGGACGTCTAGCAAATCCGAATCCCACAAGGAAAAAAAAAAAGGGGAAGAGATGTATGTGTATACACACACAAATGTGCTCACCTAATAGCGTTGTCTATTAGAAGGTCAAATTTTCCTTTGGCAAGAATGTCTTCCACTGCTTTAAGAAAATGAATTTAAGTTTTCCGGAAGTATTTATGACCATCATAACTTTCGCGACTAGAATGGACCCAGACACGAAACAACTTGCCGGATTGGAAACAAGAACGTAGGAGTTGGCTCGTCCGTGCAAGAGCAAGCAACCGCGACTTTCAGGGGGTTCTGGCGGAGACCCGGATTCAGGTTTTGGTTAAACTGGCGAGAATCATGGCGAAGAGACTTGATCCGGTGATTGCTTGCACCACGGATGTTAAGGTGGATCAAGGAGGAGAGGTTTGTGGGGTTTGTCAAGAAGAGATGGACAGAGGAGAGGAGGCCAGGGCCATGGATTGCAAACACAAGTTCCATTTTCCCTTGCATTGTAAAGTGGCTCGAACTGAAGAGGACTTGTCCTTTGTGCAGACACCTTATGCAAGTCCGGAACTATGAGTTCTGATTATGCAGGCTTCATTGATTAATAAATTAGACAGTTTCTTTGTGCACGTCAACTGGAAAAGGCCAATTCTTTATTCTACTGTAGTTACTGAAAAGATGATCGATTGTTTATAAAGTCTACTTCTTTGTTAGTCTCCTTTATTTAAGAGAAATAACTCTGTTCCTTTCAGTTGGGAGATAGATTGCTTTCATTAAAAATTTTTGTAATTTGGGTTAGTACTCGATATGATTGATGTCTACATGAGACCAACCCACCTCAATTATGCATATATTAATTTTATTAGACAGCCATTTTTCTGAACAAATAATTTATTATTTTTTTTTTTTGGTGCCCAAGCTCGTGGGCATACAGAGCCCGTACCTTGCAGGCACCAACCAAAACTGTTAAGGCAGTTAAAAATAACCCCCCTCAAGTGAAACAGAGCACGTACCCTGCAGGCACCAAAATCAGTGCTGCCAAATATTACAAGACTGGTGAGGCAAAGGCTTTCTTCAAGGTGGGAAATCAATGCAGATGTACAGAAGGCACTTCCACCAACTATCAAGAACTGCTCAATACCTGATGCCTGACCATTTCTTTCACAAAACATAACAAGGCTTGCTTTATGGAACATGATGTCAGGAGTTGCCGCAATAAATATCTGCTAAAAAAGATTCCAGTTTAACCAGACCTACAACCGAGGTTCCACGGTACACCTCCCCCGAGAAAGAACTTAAACATCAGAGACATGGAAAATGTACAATTATACACAGATGACCACTTCGTTGGCAATGAGAATCTGGATGATACTCCAAATAGCAGTGGTCAAAATTGAGAGGTTTTCATGTTAGTATATCAAGCACATTCTCTTCCTACTGTACACCTTCATGGCAAGTTGATGGGTATAAATGGGCACTGGTTATCTGTCTAAGAAGTAATCTTTACAACCCATTATACTTTTCTACTATTTGTTGCCTTTGAGTTTCTGGAACCCCAGAAGAAACTAGTCTCTCCAGTTTCATCTTCAGTGAAACTAGACAGCCTCCCATTGAAAGATCTGCATGATACACAATGCACAAAGATGTGAAGGGGATGGAATTCAAGAAATGGGTGCTATAAAGTTGTGACGTTTGCAGCAGAGACAACATAACACCCTTGAGAAAATTAAATAGAGAAAACTGAAATAATGGAGGAAAAAGGGAAGAAAGAAGTATTGACTCTTTAGTTAAATCGGACCTTCTAGGCATGTCAGGGAGTGATGCTTTTGACTCATATTCTACTTGAGGAAGCCCAACTCTGAACCTCTTTTCCACCTTCAAAAGTTAACCAAAAAGTTCGAGAGGTGTCAAGATCAAAATACACATACACATTCGCACATGCAAACACACACACATATATATTACACAATACACGTAACGTCAGACAACGGTAGGTTGACCACAACATATACTCACAGTTGATTCATTTGTTGGATCCATTTTTACTCTAACTGGATCGCGATATTGTTTTGGTCCCTTCATTTCTCCATGATGTTTATCTGCCTGCTCCAATGGTAACTTAATATTAAGCCAAATATCTGACATTGAATCCATTAGCAATAAAGCATATAGGCATAAAACAACATCAGACCTTCACTATCCTTCTGCATGGTAATCCCTCTTCTATATCAAGAGATTTACTGGACCCAAGAATCAATTTTGGAGGCTTAGACACAGAGTCATTCCTTCGGACTGTCTCAGGACTGCTGCTATCATCGTCTTGGGACCAATGCTCTATGTGTTCATGAGTATTTATCCTACCATCAGGACCACAATGGTCAGAGACAGAATCTGATCTTATCCCCTCCATGTCATGCTTAAAGCTCAATTTGTAATTTCCTTTGCTGCTATAAACAGAGGTTTCACCAGCAAGATCATGATGACTATCCATGTAAGAATTCCTGCTAGGATTACAATTGGAATAGTTGTAGGATCCAGATTTCAGTTTTAGCTGGTGGTGAGATTTCCTCTCATGAGAATCAGAACCATGGATGGGGATACAGTTTGGCCCTTCCATATGTGAATCCTGAGAAGTCATCCAGGAACTAGGTGCTTCATGCCTCTGCAAATGAATAAAAGGGAACATAAAATGAGATTCCCATTATCTCTGCTTGATTTGCACTCTAATTGTGAAAATATTAATAAAGTGCAAATCAACTTACAGTTACAGAGCTGAGACTGGACTGTTTTCGTACCCCAGAAACATCAGGAGAATGGATCCGAGCAAGATCACCAACATAGAATGGTCCTGCCAAGGTGGTCAAAAGTAACAAAACAAAAATGTAAAATAAAGACTTATTTCAAGCAATGATTCACAGTGATAATAAAGAAACAAAAATAAAAGCATTTACACTAACATATGAAGGACTATATGTTAAGAGTGCAGGAAAAGCAATGGCTCAATGCCTACCAAAAGTAGTAGCAGAATGACCAAATAATCATCTACATCTCAATATGATAGCCAACCCATCATAAAGAATCTATAAAGAAGAAAAAATTTTGAAACTTCAGTTAAAGATAGAAACAACTAGACCACTTTGCCAGATACATAACATGAAAGTCAACTTTTTATGCACATGTCAACTAGAAATATTAGAACTAAATAAAGGAAAAGGGGCAAAAAACAATCCAAGCATTCCTGATCTCTTCAGATGATCTGCTACTATACCCATATTTGAAGAAATATTTCAGCAAGTCTCTTATCAGCTAGCAAAAGATGTAGTCATTCAACTATCAAATGCCTAAGAATGGAAATCTATACATGTTCATATCCACAATGCTATGAAGATCAAGAAAGTGAACTTCTGAAACAAGCTTTAGCCCCATGAATTCTTACGTGTTCCATTGTACTCATATCAATATCAACTGCAACTAAATTCCACAGAGATAGTTTTAAAAGAAGAGTTCTGACATACCATTAACTGGATTCCTACTTGGTGATGTGAATGCATCAGGGGGAAGTGACTGGAATTCAACACCAAGTGGTGGGCCATCCTCTCTATAATGCCTGCCTAATTGCTTCTTGACAGCAGTAATAGCAGCATTTTCAATTTCACACTTCACCTTTAAATATCCTGATGGCTTATGTCCCATGCTAGTTGCACCCATGGGAACTGAGGGCATAGTACCTCCTTTTTGTGGTAGGCATCTGGAAGCTTCAATATCATAAGCACCCTCATCCTGAGGAGAAAGCTTATGTTGAAATGATGGCCCACTTTCTGAAGATGTATCATCCATGCCGCTAGCATTTCCAGTATAACAACTTGCATGATCATGGGTTACATCAGGAGCTAGAAAACCATGCCCATAAAGTCTCCGACTTTCAACTTCCCTTGGATCAATGTTCCTGTAATCGCTCAGTTTAGTGCTACCACAGGAATCTTGTCGTAATCCACTACCATGATCCTGAATGATACCACTAGACCGATCTAGTCGTCCATTAGCATATGTTTCATCTTTCAATGATCTATTGTCTTTTAACCTTCTGTGGCAAAACCAGCTAGATATTTGCTTTTCTGTTAATCCTATATGTTGTGCAACTTCTGACTTCATTTCTTCTGTGGGATACTTGTGTTCTGAGAAAAGCCAAATTTCCTTTCAAGAACATCATCACTAGGCACAGAAGAATGCATGAAATAAAAAAACATTGAGAAGCAACAATACCCTTGTAGAAGTTCTCCAGAGCAATGACTTGAGAAGGTGTCTTGAGCTTTCTTTTGTTATTCTTCTCCACTTGAACTGTATTTTCTTCAGAATGCACCTCGCTTGAATCTAAAAATTTGTCCCCAAAATAAATTTGTAAGATATCAGACAGAAATAAGATAATCAGTGGAGAAACCATGCATATCTTTGCATAGAACAGGAGCACAAAAGGTATACAGGAAGAATAAACAACTCATGATATTTTAGGAAGGAATGAAAGCTAGAGAGCTATTTAACTGAGCCTCTGACTTTGGGAGCACTATCCAGAGTTTGCCATGAACCCAACTATAAAAACTAATGCAATCAAAATTTCAAAGAATAAAAACATCTATGTCAGCAAGATTATGAAAATGGTGTGCTTCTCTCCCAAACCAAATATGCTTCCCAATGAAACCCAAGGGTGGACACAAGAGGCAAACATACTGGACATGGAAGTGGAGCTAAGAGTGCATCTTGAGTTCAAATCACATCATTGTTGAGATCAAATAACTCGTATGAGGGGTCATGCCCATAGGCTTTGGGCTGCAATTCACCCGGTTACACAAGAGGTGGGTGACTAAAATGTAGCCAGAGATTGCCAGGCATTGACATGCAGATACCTCTTTTATCAAATGAAAGAAATATCCTTGTTGATATCTTCCCAAAACATAGGAAAGACTCCAAACAATCACGTGGCACCACAAGTTTTCAGGTTACCATCCTACGTAACTCAGAACTCATGAAGAATAGCTCACAATTAAGCCCTAGAAGCAAGTATAACATAAAAATACATCAAATTCCACCCAAATTTAAGAGCATCTACACAGCCTTTGCACACCAAATAACATGTCATGTTATAGGCTCGGAAACAAATGAATGACTTAGTTCAGATGTAAAACAATTACACCCCAAGTAATGAACTTGACATAAGAACTACCGGGGCCAGACAACAGTACGCAGGAAGGTAGAAGAAAAAGGAAAACACAAGAGGGGGGAGCACGGTGAAATCTTCCACCGTTTAGGACAGAAAAAGGGACAGCAACATCAGCAAATCCAAGTATAATGATAATCAAAATTCTATCTTTGCAGAAGATTCTTGTTTTCTCGGCAACCAAACAACCTTAACTCGTAGCCCACAATTCCAAATACCGGAAAATGCTCCTGGTGCGCGCAAAAAAAAAAAAATCCCCATTTTAAAAAAAATTTCTCAATGACCCATCGAGCAAAAAAATCAGCAAGAGCACATCCCAATGCAGTCAATTATAAAATAAGCTGCCAAACACCAGTCAAAAACTGAGAAAACCCCTCAAGGACCCCGAGATTGAGATAAGAACATGAAATTACCTTCCATGGCTTCTGATTTCCAGAGGGATTGTTCCTTTTCTCCGTTAGATCAGATTGAGATTGGATCAGTAAGGGAACCCGTCAGACCATAATCAGGAAACGTTTACAGTAATATGGATGAAAATGAAATATGTGTTTGTATCTCTGGTCATATCTTATTAATTAATCAATTATGGATTATAGTAATAGTGATAGGGATTAGAGAGGAGGCAAGCGGTGGCTTGATTTGCATTTGCTTCTATTCCATGTTTCTATTAACGTTAGGCATTTACAGGTGGGGTTTCTGTGTTTTGTTCTAATCACGTCCAATTATTGGATATTGTTTTGTATTTGTGTTTATGTCACTACGTCAATTGATTAAACGGGTCTCTGTTCCTATTTTTCTCTCTAATTCATATTGTTTTCGCACTACAATTAGATCTCGGGTTCAAATTAGAAAACGGGTCTTTGACAGCTGATCTAAGTGGTAATTATGGGTATCATTTTCAAATTTAGATCACACAGTTCCTGGATTTAGAGTTTTTCGGATTACAGTCAAGTTAGAACTGTGGGTTCGTAATTTGGAGAATTTTCGAATTCAAATTTAAAAACGGGTATGTGATCCTTGATCGGACTCGAATGGCAATTGCGGGTCAGTAATTTGACAGCTCTAGTTAATTCTTTTGTTTCCCGGGAAAAAAAATAAAATATCAAATATAAATCGTACTGCCTTCAGACCAGAAAGAGAAACATGTTAGACACATAGGCATTGTTCTCCAACTTCTTTGTTTGGAACGGTAGCTGGTCAGCCCATGGCCTGGAATGGGTGAACATATTATCGGCCTGGTTTGGAAGGCCCAACAACTTAAAATCTCGCAGCCTAAAAAGTTATACCAGGAAAGATGGAAAGAATTTCGTATTGATTCGTGCAATATCGACTTTTGCAATAACGTAAAAGTAATAAAAACTAATTTTTCCGTGGCTATATATTCAACGAATGAATAACTACATTTGGAAGCCCTTTATTGGCATATGTCGGTGTTAATTTATATTATGGTATAATTAAAATTATAATAAAAATTAATTTAATTATATTCATGCACACGTAATTTATTTTTATTGTATATGTAGTTCTAAATTATCTTGTGACATTTTTATCAAATTAATTAGATAAAATATTCATATAATTATCTAAAAATAATATCAAAACTATTATGATTTAACAGTGATATTAAAAATGATAAAGGTGATTAGTATACAATAAGTTCAAAGAGTATTGTAAAGTAAAAAATATATATATATAAAATAACAATTCATTGCACCCTACGATATAATAAAATTATTGAAAAGAAAAATATATTAATTATAAATATGACAATAATTTTGTTGAAAATCAAATGAGTTCTCAATTCATTTTCTGTTATAGCAGTTTTGCATTTTGTTTATTTGTTGAACAAATCTCCAACAAATATTCAAAATGTCACTTTTTAAAAAAATATAAAGTAATTTTAAGTCAAGTGTAAAATATTTTAAATTTTTAAATTTTATTACTTGTATTAATGTTTTAATAAAAATAAAAATAAAACTAAATGATCAAAAAGTAAAGACAATCTTTTTTAACTACATCAAAAAATGATTTAAATTGTCCAATCATGTAACAAAGAAGGTAATTATGAACAAAAATGTGACTTTTGTTAAAAATAAAACTTGAAATTTTGATACTAATTAGCAAAATAACTCTTAAATATGTTCAATTGCTATTTTGAAAAAAAAAAAAAAATTGTGGTCTCTCGTATAAATGAAAATAGTTTACCAGTTACTCAATAAAATTTGACATCATAAACTCCATAAGAAAATCAAAAGCCAAAGAAAAATCACTAATAATTAGTAAGATTACAAAATTATAAAGTAATTTCTCATAATATTATTGATAATAATAGAAATTTAGTGCACTTTGTCATGTTTGTTATTTGTGAACCTGTGTCATTTGAGATACAAAATGAGTGAATAACATAAATGAAGAAATTAAGATAATTAAGAAGAATAATACGTAAAACTCACCATTCTTAAAAGGTCATTGATGTGAGGTGAGTTTTTTTTTTTTTAAAAAAAAAAAAAGAAGTTAAATGGAGAATTAAAGAGATATTAATCAATTGATCACAAAAGTATTTGAATAACAACTTGAAAATAACTATCATGAGGTATTCTCTCATATTACTTGAATGAAAACTATTAAAATTATAATTACAAATGAATGTGAGATTAATTTTTTTCAATTGTCTTTTTAAAGAAAAAATTTTTATGTAACAATTTTCATATTTTATGAAAAAAGAAGTGAATAAAAAAAATATAAGTTAAACAAAATATTCTATGAAATAAAACAAGTTTATTGTTTCTTTCTTTCATGAGACAAACTTACAAGAGTGTTCTTTTTCTGAACATGTCATATATGCGAAAGTCAATGATTATGATGATATTATATTAATGTGTTTATATGTTAATAATTATTAAAAAATTTATAATATATAAATTTAAAATAACATATTTAAACCTCATATCTTATTTTCTTAATATTGAAGTGATTCAAAAGGATGACAATATTTTTATCTGAACTATTAAAGAAATTTCAAAAATATTATTACAATTCGATGAGAACTTTTATAAAAAGTATCATTATATTATATAAGGAAAGTAACAAAGCAGCTATTATTCTATATTCTTTTAAGTAAATTGTTGGAAGTTAAAAATATTTTACATACATAAAGTTTAATATATATTATATGTTTAATTTGATCAACTAATTTTCAGAATCTTTTTATCAATCTCATGTGCAAATTGTTAGAAACATCATGTGAGATATAAACTATTTTATTTCTCATCCAAAAAGTATACTCTTATATATTATTTTGACAATGATTATAGTCAAAATATAAATGATTATATAAGTAATGTGAAATATTGTTTTAACTTTAAAATTATTAGTTACACATAGTCATTTAAGAAACAATTTATTGTTATAATTTTAACTTGTGAAGTTAAATATGCAACTGTATTTTAAAGTGCTTGTCAAATTGTCTTATTGCAAAATTTGTTAAAAAAAATTCTTGTTTCATATCTACCTATTTATTTTATACTCTTTTAAGTAAATTGTTAAAATTTAAAAATATTTTACATATGCAGATCTTAATATGTATTATAAGGTTAGTTTGATCAACTACATATTGCTACAATGATTATAACAAAGATATAAATGATTATATAACTACTTTAAAATATTATTTTAATTTTAAAATTATTACTTACACATAATCATTTAAAAAATAATTTATTATTATAATTTTAACTTATGAAATTAAATATGTAATGATAATTTTTCGTGCTTGTCAAACTTTCACAGAATTTGTCATAAAAAATTCATGTTCCAGTTAAAAATCTTATAAAATTTTTATTAATATTATTTTCATAATCAATTTAGTTAAAAATATACATATTACATTACAAATTTAAAAGTTAAGTAACATTCTTATTAAAATATAAAATATTTATCAAGTTAAAAAAGATATTAAAATTAAAAATATTATTAAATCAAAATTAAAAGAAGATATTAATTCTAATATATATATTATTTTATAATATTTTTATTAAATTAACAAAATAAAATATTCCTATAATTAACTATCAATAATATCAAAACTATTATATTCTTACAGCCTAATCCATTCAAAAGGATTACCAGGTAACCTTTCCGAAGCATTTAGGATTAAGAGATTAAGATATAATGAAGGCAATTTGGTCCATCAAAAGAGGCTAAATATGTTTTTGTTTTCTTTGTGGGCTTTAGTTCCAAAATCTGTCGCAGTCACGGGCAAATTCGTAAGTTAGCCGAGAAGATTGAGATTTCAGAGGCTTGTAGGGACCTCAAAAGAACAACAGTGCGTGTTCCCAACGGCACAAAAGAGTTTCTCGGTAATCCTTCCTAGCCTTTTCGATGTTATTCCACCTTTTTGCCCGAGCTGGTCTTCTCACTTTCTTGAGATGATCCAGCAGTCTTCGACTCATCAAACTCCATCAACTGCACATTATGTCGATAGATATATTATTATCTGATTACTCAACCCACCACAGTGAAATCATTTTATGTTACAAAAATAAACCTAAGATCTTGTTAACAATGTGTTTTTCAACTTGAAAGCCTATTTGTTGGAGTTATATGTTGATAAAAATCTACCACAAACAAATATTAGCTATAAAACCGAGATCATGTAGGTTGTCGAACAAACCGGTTTGACTTCTCCATTCCACATGACATGAGCAGCTAAGAATCCTATTACAGCTGGTACGATATACAGAAGTGCAGGCTGCAAGTAGAACATGAAGTCCCCGATATTAGAACTGGAATAAATTAAAGTTGACAGATCAAATAAAGGCAAACATTTTATGGGGAATAGATATTCCAAAAGAGATTATCATCTCATGTCACCTGTGCAGCTTGAAACCAGTTCATCACAACGATCGTGAGGACCAAGCCAACAGTATATCCCAGAAAAGCACTTTTAAAATACTGGCTCTCTTTTCCTCTAGATACATCAAACCGCAATGCCAGAGCAACAAAAATGCCTGAAATGCAAACATGCATCAGTGTGATAACAAAGGAAAATAATCATCTGATAGCATGCCCATAAACAAAGCAAGTTCACCATCTACATTTTGTAGCCTCGTATGTTTGGTCGCACATCTTGACATGAGATTTTTGATACTATCATACTAATTTCATAAAATTCAGCATTGAATTCTGTGCCATGCACCAAACTGTGGCTATTGTCATAATTTACCCGCATCAAATGTTTTAACTTGAAATTTAGCACCTCACCAGGAATTACAATGTCTCCAAGTCCAAGCATAGAAAATGGCCGTGACACATCTCTTGTCGGGAACAAAAGCTGCAAAAACAATACAGTAAACATACAATGAGGATACCACAACAAAACTCCTAAACTTTACACACAAACACTTGTAAATAGGACAGTGAATGTTCAGTTTAAGAAGACTGACCTTAATAGGAGCATCAAAAGATTTTGCAACACTAACCATAACAGGAGTGAAGAAAACCCAGAAAATATCGTACACAAAAAGTCCAGCCTACAAAAAAATTGGAATGCTAAAGGGTTACTTGTCAGAAAGGATTGTTAAAAGCACTGAAAATGTGTCCAGAACATAAATAAATGGCAGTCATTTGTGGGGCGCATTCACCTATACAGTAATTCTACAATTGAAATGCAAATAAATAATTCGCAAAATTCTACACATAACAAAGTTTTGAATAAAGTAGATAGTTTGAGTCATTTTCTTCTTTCCTATTGTTCTTCACTTTTTTTTTCCTACTATTTCTCCACTTTTTCTTTATTAAAAGATGCTGGCAATGGAGATGGGGTAGACAGTGCAACAACCAAGGGCATTTTCTAGTTGGAGTATGTTTCTTTTCTCCTGTTGGTCCCAAGAAGGAGGAGGAGTAGGAGAAAAAGAGACAGAGTAGAAGAAGCAGAAGAAATAGGAGGAGCAGCAGGAAAGTTCACAACTTATTACCAGGAGGATGGCACCGGTCTTAAAAGACCCAAGAGAAAGCATTTCGATTCCCTGTAAAAAAATGAAAACGAAAAAAGAAAATATGAGTTTTTATCCCCCCAGCACATAACTCATATCAACCGCACAAAGTAAGACCAACCACAAACAAATGAAGATTTTTAAAACAATGGGATTTCTATTGAATCAACGATGCTAGACCTGAATACAGAAAGCCAATCCCAAAATATTGTTGGCCAGCCAATGCTTCTGAGAAGCATACCAAGCACAGAAAAATGTTCCAGGTATTGCTGCAACAACCTGAGATCTTCTGAACTCAACCTTCAAAGCTGTGTAACAAAGATTTGAGGAAAAACATCATTCTGCATAATACAGGCAAGATGTCAACTCCATCAAAGAAGAGCTCTGAAAAGCAGAATACTAAGAGAAACTGTTCAGCACAAAGATGACACACATCTTCCATAAGTGTAAAGGCACTAGTGTCCTCAGCAAAGGGCAAACACATAAAACCTCACAATGCATACACACAAAATGCCAGAATTATTTTTCAATGTACAACTATGCGCCAGATACAGCACCAGTACACCCAAATTATGACAAAATGGAATTGACTCAGATACATGTCCAGTGTCTGCAAATTGAAATCCATAAACTAAATGCTAAACTTTCAATGTATTAGGACAATAAGTTTTTTCATGTTCTAGGCAAATGCAAAAAACACATTATAGAGCAGTAAACTGTGAACAATTAAATTTGAAGAAACAGCTACAATTCACTGTCAAGTCTTAGAGCATTTAAGCAATTAAATTTCTGTAGTGCCAACAAATATGCATCCAGGCATTACTGAATTTGGTAAACTGTCATAATACAGGTATATAGTCACGATGGAATATAAAATGAGATTTCACAATCAATCATAACTCAAAACAAAATTGTCGGAGTAATGGTGAGAACTCATACAATGAAAATATGGAAAGTGCCCGATAATAGGGTTGTCATTCCAATGCTTTGGTAAATAACGTTTAATGGCCGGTAGCAATGTTGCCCTGAACAAAACCAAAAAAGATGACAAAAGAGAATGATGCCAAAGTCACAAATCACTCTTTTTCCTTATCAAATATCTAGTTGCCAGAACAAAATTAATGGAGAACAGGACTTACGAGAGTGCAACAATTCCAAGCACGAAAAAGTAGCATGTCAGTACAGAATTAACCAGGTCTTTGGAAAGAAACTTGAAAAGCAAGAATAGTGATAACAGCATCGCGCTCCCTACAAAAGGAAAGCGCATTGCATGTTCATTGGACATGGTCTCCTGGAAGTGAAACGTGTAAAATTTCAGGACGTCCGAACTAACACCAAAAAGGAATAATAATAGCAAGAATAAAATGAACAGAAAATTCTTTCTATGCTTACTGAAGGCGGAGTTGGCTTGACAGATCGGTAGCAACCAACATAAACTGTAAGGCACGCACTGAAGATGACATTTAAATTTGGGTTAACCTTCACAAACAGCGGTGCTAGCGATAAACCTGCATTAATGATGCTTGACTGGCATTAGTATAGAATCAGGTTCCTGAATCTCTACAACCCAAATGGAGAAAAATCAAACCTGCTAACGCCAAATTAGCAATCCGTTCGCAGTTCTTCATGACTTCGGCTCGCAATCAAACGCCGCCCTAGAGAAAATTAAACTAATTGAACTTGAATGATTAACCCAAAAAAAAGAAAAATTCTATCAACAAATGACCACTCCAGACAATAACAAGCCTACAGTTGCATAAAAGTAATCAACAGTTGAGAGAAAACAGAAAAAGTACTACGACCGATGCGAATCTCCTAATCAATATCACTCCGCAGTTCAGTTATTAAGCTACAATGGAAACACCAGATTCGTATGCTAAATTTTCTCGGAAACCAAACAGAAAATTACGAAATCAATAATCACAACAACAAGAGAAGTACCGGAGGAGGAGGAGAGAGAGAGAGAGAGAGAAACAGAAACGAAGACTCTTTCTTTTCTCCCTCTAACGGTTAATGAAAGCACAGATCCCAGAAGTCCCAAGTCGCTGGAGGGAGAGAGATAGAAAGATCGGAAAGGTTTAACCAGGAGAAAGAGCAGGTTGAAGTGACGGGTGGTTAAATTTGAAACCAGACCAGCCTATCAGAGTGGCCAACCAAATCCAAACCGGTTTGATTAGTTATTATTAAAATAAATAAATAGAAATCGGACTATTATTCGAACCGCTCACCGTGACCCGGACTTGGTTGTCAACTGCAGGCGTTGTGACAGTGACGCAGCGCGCACGGTCGCTGTCAAAAAGTACTGGAGAATAGTTAACATCATGGACGCGCGTTTCATTATAATTGGTGGGTTCACGTCATTATTACTGCTTTCCGCGTTATAGAAGAGTTTTCGCGTTTCGCTGCTTTATCTTGCAAAATGCACCGCTCCGACTCGGATCATAAAATGTTGGGATGCTTTTAGGAAAGCCACGTCTAATGAGGTGCCACCGTCCAATCGAGTTTCGCCATGTCAGCAAAGAAAAATATCTGTCCTCCCACATGTTTGACCTCGTTCGACCGTTTTGTAGTAGATTTTTGGAGAAGAAACAACACTCTTTTTTTAAAAAATAAAATAAAATAAAAGACTAGAAAAAAGAAAAGAAAAGAAAAGAGGACTGAAAAATAATTAATAAAAATATATTTTTTTATAATATTATTTAATTTACTTTTTATATTATTATAAGAATTTAAATCTAACATAAAAGGGAATTGCAAACCAAATCCTCACGTATTGAAGGACCGATTGAGAGGCCCCACTACTCATTCCCATATTCTATGCATAACATGTGTTATTTAAAAAACAAATGCAAAAAGTCTTCAAGCCTATGGAACACGTCGAGGGCTTGTCTACAAATAACAGAAAGAAGAAGGGTTCACGTAAAAAATGGAGAAATAAACACACTTGCGAGTGTCCGCCTTAGCTAGTAGCTTTTCTTTGTGACCTATCGGTAGACTGAATTTCCAAAACCAAGAGTTCGATCCATCTTAAGCGCGTACAATAGCCTGTCTTTTCATTGTCGGAAAGTTCAGTTCAAACACGACAAAGAAAACCGGAGAACTCTTCACCAAAACGCCGTATTTTCATTAAGAATGGCGATTCAACGGGCAATTTTTCAGAAAAACAGTCCCATAACAGTCAGAAACCATAAAGATCTTCACTTTGTCACTTTTCTTCCATACCCTTTTCCTCAATTGAGCTTTAGATGCATCCAAACCTGTGAAACAACTGAAAGTCCAATTCAACAGCCAGTTTCATCAACGGCACTGCATGATTCTCTCTTGGTGGAGAAAATTCTGTTGAATTTGAAGCAAGGTAATTTGAATTCTTTGCAAAACTATCGGTTTCGCTTAAACCCATTAATCGTAACTGAGGTTCTGTCTCGTTGCCGCGATAATTTGCAGCTGGGTCAAAGATATGTTGATTATGTGACCTTAAATGGGCCGAATTTTAAACATTCTTCGACTTCACTGAGTGCAATGATTCACGTTTTGGTGCGTAGTAGAAGGTTGTCTGATGCACAAGCTTTGATTCTGAGGATGGTTAGAAGAAGTGGAGTTTCGAGGGTAGAGATTGTTGAGTCGGTGGTCTCTACTCATACCAATTGCGGGTCCAATAATTTGGTTTTTGATTTACTTGTCAGAACCTATGTTCAAGCTAGGAAGTTAAGGGAAGGATGTGAGACGTTTAGGATTTTGAGGACTAAAGGGTTTTCTGTGTCCATAAATGCCTGTAATAGTCTTCTTGGAGGATTGGTGAAGATTGGTTGGGTTGATTTGGCATGGGAAGTGTATAGGGAAGTAGTTAGAAGTGGGATTGTAATGAATGTTTATACGTTAAATATTATGGTCAATGCGTTATGTAAAGATGGTAGGATTGATGATGTCAAGTCCTTTTTATTAGATATGGAAGAAAGACAAGTTTTTGCTGACATTGTGACTTACAATACTCTAATTAATGCTTATTGTCGCGAAGGACTCTTAAAAGAAGCTTTTGAGGTCATGAACTCAATGTCAGATAAAGGATTGAAACCGGGTCTTTTTGCTTATAATGCTATTATGAATGGATTGTGTAAACAGAGTGGATATAAAAGAGCAAAGGGAGTATTGAAGGAGATGTTGAGCATTGGGTTAAGTCCTGACACTACTAGTTATAACACATTGCTTGTTGAGAGTTGTAGACAGGACAATTTTCTGGAAGCTGAAGAAATTTTCAGTCAAATGTTGCATCAAGTTGTTGTTCCCAATTTGGTTAGCTTTAGCTCTATTATTGGGCTGTTTGCAAGGAGTGGACATGTTGACAAGGGATTAACGTACTTCAACGAGATGGATAAATTTGGCTTGATTCCAGACAGTGTTATTTACACCATTCTAATAGGTGGGTACTGTAGAAATGGCATGATGTTAAAGGCTTTAGAGATGCGGGATAGAATGGTGGACCAGGGTTGTGTTTTGGATGTAGTTGCATACAATACTATCTTAAATGGGTTGTGCAAACAGAAGATGCTTACGGATGCAGATGAACTGTTTAATGAGATGGTAGAAAGGGGGATACTTCCTGATTTCTACACTTTCACCACCCTCATCAATGGACATTGTAAGGATGGTAATATGAATAAGGCACTGAACTTGTTCAGGATAATGAGTGAAAGGAATATCAAACCAGATATTGTGACTTACAACACATTAATTGATGGATTTTGCAAGTTAGGTGAAATGGATAAAGCTAAAGAGTTATGGCATAGCATGATCTCCAGGCAGATCCTTCCGAATCACATTTCATATGCCATATTGATAAATGCATACTGTATCATGGGCCATGTATCTGATGCCTTCAGATTGTGGGATGAAATGGTTGAAAAAGGTATTAAGCCCACCCTTGTGACTTGTAACACAATTGTAAAGGGCTACTGCCGGTCTGGTGATGCTTTAAAGGCAGACGACTTCTTGGACAAGATGATTTCAATGGGAATTGCTCCTGACAGTATAACATATAACACCCTTATAAATGGATTTGTAAGGGTAGAAAATATGGACAGAGCTTTTATTTTGGTCAACAAGATGGAAAAAGAAGGGCTGAATCCTGATGTTATTACAAATAACATAATACTGAATGGATTCTGTAGGGAAGGGAGAATGCATGATGCTGAGCTCATCTTGCAGAAAATGATTGAGAAAGGGGTCAATCCTGATAGATCGACATACACAGCTTTAATTAATGGACATGTCGGCCAGGACAACTTGAAGGCAGCCTTTCGATTCCATGATGAAATGCTGAAAAGAGGAATTGTCCCTGATGATGACTTCTAATGCACTCTCAATACTGCTGCACCTGTCATTGTTTCCAAGCCTACAGGAGCACACGATGGCTCAGCTTCGTGATGAAAGCTTCAAAGGAGATATATGCTAGATGTTTTAATGTTGCAGCACTTTTTGAATCCATTTGATTCTGTCTGAGGTTGCATGCAATATCTTGCTATCTTTTGATTTTATTTTGCATGTAGTGCTATAATCTTTCATGCTGAAGCATCATTTCTAAGTCTTCCTATTTACTTTTTCATGCTTTGTTTGTAGATATGTGCAGACGGCTTAAGGTCAGTGCCCAAATTCCAGTACAATTCGAAGTTCCTTGTTTATCCTTGCTCAGATGGAAGTAAACTATTGTGCCATATTGATATTCTGTTTAATAAGGTTGACTTAGTGTGGGATTTATGATATTCTCATAATACAATCATTCTTAGCCATACTCAGTTGTAAAATTGACTTCAGAGGGACTTACCAATCACATTGTTTTTGAAAGAAAATTTCTAAGATTTTCACCAATAGGACACTTAGATTACTTGTCCCATTCTGTCTGCGTTGTGGGAAATAGGGACAGGCTCTTTCCCAATTTTAAGACTTAGCAGTTCAATTGACTTTGATGTTATATGCTTATGCTCAATGTTTTTAAAGGTTCAATCATCAGAGCAGTGAGTGTGAGTCACCAAGAAATGTATGGCAAAAGGAAAGTCAGTTCTCTTAACTCACTTGTAAGAAAGGTTAAAGCCTCTAGTAGTTTGCAGTGGATGCCCAGGTTGCTGAGTTCATTCGCATAAATTGTCCTTCTTCCTTAATTGGAGAATAATGGAGCGATTTCATTCGCATAAATTGTCCTTCTTCCTTAATTGGAGAATAATGGAGCGATATGAGGTTTGGTGATTTTCGATGCAGGGTAGGTGTCTTTCTCCGTTGCTCTTTTGTCCATTTGTGTATCATACTCATTGTTCTGTCTTTTTTTCAGGTTGGAGAGTGAATGGCCTAGCTTCTTTGGTGGGTGGAAGAGATGATGCTGGAATAAGAATGCTAGATCATGGCTCAGAACTTGCTAGCAAAAGCTACAATGAGAAGCATGATTAAACCCAAGAGTGAGTGACATATTTGCTAATGTTCTAGCACAATGACGATGGTTCCTACGACTCATAAGTCGATGAGAAATGAACCTCGAGTCCATTTTATGGAGATTTTTCAGAGCCATGGTTTCTGTACTATAAAACAATGGCATCCTAGTCCACTAGTCTCACAATGTAGAGTTTGGAGCAGGCTCAGAGTTTCCATGATATATGTCCGATGGCCACACTTTTCGATCATTTTCCTTGTTGAACAGCACGGTCTAGTATTGATTGAAATCTATGGTCAATGTATGACCAAAGGCAGAACATGCAATGCACGGTATGACTGAGATAACCGAAGTGAACATTTTGGTGACAATTGCGGAATTATGGGTACATTTGATAGCACGAAAATGTGTCCCCATGTGAAATAATTACACATAAATCTCCCCAACGGAGATCACAAGCAGCTATTAAGAACAGTTTAGCGGTCATAAACAAGCGGGGAGAAGCTGAAATATGGGGAAAGTTAAAAAAAAAAAAGTAGTAAAAAACAATGCACAAGGGACAAAATAGAAATGTTCTTTTGCCTTATCAGCGTATACTTTTTCCAATAAAGTCCCAGTATTATTGCAACCAGATCCAGAACGACAGGCCGTGACTCACCCTCTAGTCCCTACTCATCGAGCCTCTGACACGTGTTCCATAGGCCTCTGCCCCGGTGCTTACTGACCCTAAAAAGCCTATCCTGTGATAGAGTGGAGAATCCACGTCATGTTACCACGCTCATTATTGTGCTACAAAGTGTTCTCATTTATTTAAAGCAATTATGCATCTACAGGAAATTCCTTTAATCAATAAAACTCATTTTTATTCGAACATATTTATAAAATTTTACTGCTATGATAACTTAAATTTTATATAAAAAATATTATGTAATTATGTAAAGCGGGTTGATTGCTCGATTTATGTATTTGAAAATTGTTATAAAAAAAATAAAAAAAAAAAAAACTAGTAAAGGAGCGTGGAAGACAAAGCAGAAAAATGCGCGTGTAGAGGGAGATTCGCTCGGTTTTGTACCCATCTAAGGCTATAAGGTAGGGAAGGAGGCAGGGATCGCATAAAAGACGCAGGGCTCGAGGCCACGCCCAGAAACAGCCTCGGTATGATCACCGGGGCGTCCAAAAGTTTTGTCCTTTTGTACGTTAGGGTGTGACCTGTGACTCATTGTCTTTGTACAGCAACGGATGGCTAAGAGCCAATGGGTCGGAGGAGTGGTAGCCATAAAATTTGGAGATGCACTTGGACTTAGATTAGCCCATCTCGTTGTGCAAGTCATCCAGCCTAATTTTTCTAATGCATTATGTCACGCAGTTAGGCTTTCGACGTGCTAATCAGCCCGTGACAATTAGCTTGTTTAAGCGACCTACGATAGCTACATGTAAGGCCTCTCCCCCCCCCCCAAAAAGCCACCCAAAAAAACTTCTCCCCACATGCAGAATTAATGCCAAAGGAGTAACAGAAATTGACTTCCAATTCCAATCAAACGCTGCTGACACCTAAAAGTCGATTCAATAATTCGGAAACACAGTGGATATATAAAAATTGCTTGGCACGTAAAGATGACATTAGGACCTATAGATCTACACCTGAGACTCTTCTTATCTACTTTGGATCCCGCGTTGCACGGAAAAGAAGAAGGATAGCGCATCAAAATTGCCGCAGGCTTCCGAGGAAGGACAAGAATTTATTTTTCAATTTTAATTTTTAAACACTAAAAATCATTCGATAACATTTTGATTCAATATATATATATATAAATTTGAACTTTAGATCAAATATTTAAACACATTTAATCATACTATCAAACTCTTCAATCGAGTGGTATAATGCTATCACATTGGTCATTTGAGTTAACGAAATGTTAATTTTCATGAACTGTAGCATTTGGCCAAAACTCGCGAGAGAAAAAGAATGGCACCGTCTACAATCTCGGCGTCCAGTTTGGCCACCCAGACTCTATGTCCATGTTGAAGCTCATATATAATCATGCTTTTCTATGGAAAATGAGATCAAGAACGCCTATTAATATTGAATTTAAGAAATTCAACTTATAAAGTGTGAAAGTCAAGAACGAATGACTGAAATAATTTGCAAGAAATTTGGTTCTAGCCAAACCAAAGAGATTGATTTTGGGTGACGTGTAAGGTAATCGTCATGGCTGGTGATTACAATTAGTGGCAGTGAGTTAAAGAGAGGACATGGGTGCACGTGAACGCAAAGAGCAATCACAAAACTTTCTCTTGAAATTCAAAATTAACTAAACGAACCAAAATGATTAGGAGAAAAGTTAATTCCAGTGAAGGATCCAATTACATGGATCAGATGAAGGAGAAGGGCTATAAACAGGTTCTGCGGACTTTGTCTCAATAAATAAATAAAATTTACTTTTTCCATTTTTTAAATAATTATTATTATATTATTTATTGTATATTTCACATTATTTATTATCTATCTTATTTTTAAAAATATATATATATATAAAAAAAAAATTTGTCCGTAGAGTCACATGTTCTTTGGCGCCGCTCCTTTTGTCGCCTATCTTTTTCGATTTAGTAATTAACAATGAAATAAAAAAAATTCAATAAGAGAGTGAGGGCCCACGGCGGAACAGGGCACGGTGCTCGAGAAGGCCGGCGGGGCAATAATAGCCCAACTGACCTAAATTAGCGGAGGTGGGCGTGCTTGTCTGAATCCAGTTGTACGTTGGTGGGTCCCAACCCGAACTCCCAATTATTTCCCTTTTGAAACGGCCCAACGAGATATCTCCACCACCTCCCCCCACGTTGAAATTAATTATTTTAATCGTTGCTTTAGTTCTTTTTCCAGTTTTCATATTTTCTCAATTTGTTATCGTAGGTAAGAAATATCACAACCGTTCGACATTAGTCTTTATACAAACTTTATAATAGAGCATGCAATAATTAACTATGATTGCTATAATAAGAATGTCGAATTGTATAACTCAAGTTGGAGCTAAGTGTATAAGAAGGCACGAATAGATCCCAAGTGATTACAATAATTAAGGAGATGAATGGCCTTAATCAAAAGTTAATATAAGTGATTATCTGCAAATCCCAAGTACTGCAAGTGACAAATGATTTTTCCATTTTTGGCATGGTTACACGGCACCTTTCCTTATTATTAGTTCCAGTCAGGCATGGCAATCATATTTTCGTCTCTTTAGAGAGGGAGAGGGGCCTATCCCAAGTAAGCAGAGGCTAGTCGGGTCACTAACTTCGTTTCCTAGCTAACCCTTCTTTTAAATAGATGTTGGTGCTATGCAATTTACCTATTTTCTTCTTGTTGGGCATCAGCGAACTTGAAGCAGTTGCATACATAACACCTACAGTCACTCTTAACTTATTATACAAATGCTATTTTAATTACACAAATGTGGCATCGCATCATCTACAAAAAGAGGAAAGTAACACTTAAAAGAGGACAAAAGAGAAAAAAAGAAAAAAAAAAGAGCTTAAAAATTCTGGTATAATTAATGCTTCCTGCTTGTTCTCAACAAAAAAAAAAAAACAAAAACAAAGTTAACTTCTTTCTTTTCCAAGTCTGGCAGACTAGCTCCACTAAAAAATGTGTAGGCTTTTAAATTTATTCCGGAAATGCGACTGGAACTCAAAAAGTTATACAAAACGACCTAGATGTGTTTTCAAAGTTAGACCAATTATTTCGTGACACATCTTTTCCTGAATTAACCTACAGATCATAGATTTCTACAGTAGGAATCGGATGTTACAGGTCATGTATTGTTGTTGACATTCAACCAATCTCTGACTAATATATGGCAATCTAATTACTGTGCTACAACTCATTACTAGCTTGTTCCTTCTCTAACAGGGATGGTAGACCTCGTCCACCTAAATCTGGTGACAGAAAGGAAAAAGTTGGGGGGGATACAACTAATGTTGACTCCCTCGAAGCAAATGGAGCCGAGCCCCTAATAGGGGTTGGGATAAAAAATCTCCAGATCCTTGACTATGTGCCTTGAAGCCGCCATATCCCCAGCCATACATTGACACTCATTTTCTCGGGGTTTGTCTCTTCTCTCTGCAGGCTAAAGTGGTTTGTATGTCACATGGAAACAGTAATCCCCGAGAATATGAATCCATCGTGTGTGTGTGTGTGTGTGTGTGTGTGTGTGTGTGTGTGTGTGTGTGCGTGTGTGTGTGTGTGTGTGTGTGTGTGTGTGTGTGTGTGTGTGTGTGTGTGTATAAATCAAAAAGAAAAAGAAAAACCTATTGTCTCACACACACACACACACAGAGATGTATATATATATATAGTGGGAGAATATTTGCTTCTTATTGGCTTCTTCGTGGCAGCATCTACTTCCGTTAATTGCCAAATCCCACTTTCTGTCTTTTCTTTCTTTTCTTTATCTTGTATGCTTTTAAATAGTTAAACATTCTGACTTCAACAGAAAAACCAGGACCGATACCACATATACATTACCATAAATACAACAATTCTATTCAAGAAGTAATGCAAGTTAGTAATAAATTGAATATAAAAATACCATAAATAATAAATCACAATTTAAAAGGAAACAATTATGTTAAAATGTACAGTGGATAGCATTGGTTAGAGGGTTTTTTCTTTATAAGGGGTTAAAACAGAAATACTTTGATGCAAATGCTAATGTGATTAGTGTTACCGGGGCCACTTTTGTCACATATCTCAATGACCCGTCGGTATAATTATTCTCTTATCTTCCACCTTGTCTTGGTTTGTAGTGGCACTGTGCGGCGGTCAACGGTGAACATAGATTGGACGGTGATGAAAATTTGATTGCATTTTGGACTGAACGTTTTGATGTGACCAGCTTGAATGTGATGTGCAAGCTGGCCCCCTCAAACTGGACTGGAACTCACAATTGTCTCTCATTTTTCATTCAACTTTTGTAATTATTCCGTTCGCTTGATTGATGGTCAGACCTCAAAGCTTTGCATACGCATATCTATTTTAAATTCAGTTTCTTTCAATGGGTGCATTCTTCTTCTCTCATAATTACCTCTCATTTTGATTCTCAACGCAACTCCCCAGACTGAGTTTTTTTTTTTTCTTTTTAACAAAAAGGTCAAAATTCAAAACTAAAAAAAAAAACTATATATTATATATATAATGGCTTCGACGTAGAACTAAAAAATTTCAACGAAAACATTCTAATCAGATCCAATCGTGTTAAAAGGATCAGACTAATTTTTTAAAATTTAAATCATATGATATTTGCATAACAAATTACCCTTAATCATTTCAATTATTTCTCTTCGCTAATCCTAGCGCCCAGCCGCACTGGGACTTCTTTATGTGTCTTTATGGCTCTTCTAAATAGGAAAGGGTTCTCTCTGCGGCCAGAGGGAAAGGGGCAGAGGGCCAGAGGTCGTTTGTTTTTAGGGGACGCAATTTTATTTTATTTTATTTTTTATAGGTCAAAAGAAGGGAATTTATGGCTCCCAACTTTAATGAATAGGAAAACGTACAAGAAAGAAAATATCATTAATTTGCTTTGATTTTGCATCATGGGAGCACTTTCTTCGCGGCCAAGTCATCATTACAAAAGTCCATATGTCAATTTTTCTCAAATGAAACGCCAAGCTCGTTCAACATGGAGCATGGTTCGTGGGATTTCTGAGTTGAAGTGCGTTCGTTTCTGAATTTTGCTATTAATTATTTCTGTAAATAGCATAAGTGTCTCTATTACTTAGTTTAGATTTTTGTTTTTGAAAATCATAGTCATACGTGTCAATCCATGAGAACTTGGACATTGGGCCTAGTCTGTGCTTCCCCCACGTTGTGCATTTCATAACACTTAAAAAAAAAATCATTGGTTATGGTTTCTCTACAAATTTTTTCATACTTATAATTTTTAAAAAATATATTATAAATTTTATATAAATAAATAATAAGAAATACCTATTATGTGTTAAGCTAAAATCATATCTTGATATAGATACTTGCTTGAGCTTTGGTCTAATAGTTAGTAGACATTGGTTGGTAGACACGTCTGTAATAAACTTAAGACAAATTGTACTGCTACGATCAGCCTCAATGATCTAAGAGAACCGGGACAAGATCCCAAAACTACTAGTAGCACTAGAATGACCCTTTTGCTCTTGGGAAAATGATTCCCTCGCTGTCCACTCATAATTTTTTATTCAAAAGTGCAATTACAAGCTTCTTTTTTTTTTTTCCTTAATTAAAAAAAAAAGAAAAAGAAAAGGGGACATTAGTATTGTCTATGTGAATTCAACTTAGAGTTACTTGAGGCACTAAAGCAAATTTCTTTTTTAAATGAAAAATATTAATTATTTGAGTAGTTGTAGTTTCAAACGAGTTTCTTTATATCTGATTAAGACATATCAAATTAGAAATTTGTCTACCTCGAAAATTTTAATCCAAACTATTTTTTTTTTTAAAAAAAAAAAAACCATAAAAGAGGTGATCAAATGACAAACTCGACACTTCTAAAGAGTCTTAGTTATAACAACAAGGAGGAGTGAGCTACTGCTTTTCCGTGTCCAAAATGGAGTGCTTTTCAAACCCATTAGCACTTTGTGCGCTTCTCTTTGCGTGCGTGTGAGAGAGTAAGAGAAGTGTGCTTCGAAAAAGAAGAGAGACTTCAGCACGCGCTTACATTAACGATTCTTTAGGGAGAAGAGGAGGGGAAGAGAACTTTAGTGAATGGGCCTAGATGGGCGAGAGAGGCGACTGCGAGGAATAGACTTGTGCAAGATTCGCTGCCTCAAGGAGGAGGACCCCAAAGGTCCGAAGAGGCTTATAGCTTGCCTTTCTTTCACGTGCCCCAACATCCAATTGCATTTGTGGGGAATTCTCTAATACAAAAGGCTACCGTCAGACCCCTCTTTGAAGTGACCTTAGTTATATCTAAGGACGGCCGTCCCGCTAGAAATCAGACAAGCATGGAAATGGAAATTGAAGATAGTTGCTTTAGGTGATATTGCTATAATTAATTATATACAATCTATTGCTTTTCGTTCTTTCCTACATTACTCTTTTATTATTCTTTTTCCCATATTGTTTACCGTGAAAGATTGGAGATGATTTGAAAATGGCTTTTTATTACACAACGAGTATGAAACGACAGTTTGGAAAATCCGCTCGATTTATCTGACAAATGAAATCCAATAAATACGACAAACCAGAGTAGGATGCATGGATTTGTAGGACGACGAAGTTACACTCTGAACATATGTTAAATTTGTTTTTCAAGGAATGTGCTTCCCGCGCGTGTAAAAGACGTTCCAATGCTAGTGCACCTTCGGGGTAGGTCCTCGATGCCCTCTATTGGCTACCTGACATGTTTGACCACGCGTAGGGAGGGAGAGTGGGAGAAACATTTTATTGAGCGGGAGACGAAGTGGCTCAAAAGCGAAAGAAAGGTGTCGTGTGACTTTAGAGTCCATAAAATTACAAAAACAAGAGGATGAAAGTCTTTCTTCTTCTCTCTCCCTCTCTCTCTCTCTCTCCAATAATCACAATAACTACAGTGAAGGGAGATAGAAGAAACGAGTAGAAGTAGACACCGTGGAGAAACCCCACCTCATATTTGACTTTATAGGAGAGAAAGAGGTCTGCTTGTATTGCAATTCACAAGTACATGTAATAGAGACAGATAAAAAGAAAGAGAGAGGGTGGCTCAGAGAAGCAGTGAAGCAGAAGAAGATGGTGATGAGATTTGTGAGGAGAGAGCAAGGTCGACAAACACCAACAGAGGAACAAACAGAAGGAAATTTATGTTAGTTACACGCCTAAAGAGAGTAAAGGGTCGTTATTGCATCTTTCTTTCTTTCTTTCTTTCTTTCTTTCCTTTCCTTTTTTTTTTTTTTTAATTTTTAGTTTTTGGCCTTTTCTCAGTCTTTACTACTGCTCTCACTATCCGCCCTCCATGTCCCTCCTGCAGAAGAAGTCAGTCACATCTCTCTCTCTCTAGACCACCTCCAGCTTTTCTTTGCTCGTAAAAAGCCAAAGTGACAGTAGTAGCATTATATGTGATATTAGCCAGCAACAGCAGCAGCAGTAATAGCAGGCTCGCATCCAACAGTCACACACTGAGGGAGAAAGCAAAAAGAAGAAACAAAGGAGCAAACAAGATCTCTCCTTTATCTCTGTTGTATCCTCCTCCACCTCCTACTCTCTCTAAAAAATCTCTCTTTAAATTCTCTGATGCAATTTCAGAGTGTTTGACCCCACATTTTCACCCCACATGACACCCACATCCTTACATATATCCTATAGATTTGTTTTCTCCTTCTAAAGCTCTATCCTTTTCTACTATCCACTTCTCTGTCTCTCTCATCTATAAGTATCATTGAAACGCTATATTGGATTTACTGGAAATCTAGTTAGATTTCTGTGTGTTAGTGTGTATAAGTATATACTTGGTTTCGTCTTCTGCTTAGAATCCAAGAAATTAAATTTACAGTTGTGGCTACTACAAGGAGTAGACAGTTCCTATCTGACTCTGGAGCCTTTGCGGACTGGGTCACGTCGTCCTCCTCTGCTGCCATACGCGCAGCCGGTCCCGACGACCTTTCCCTCGGCTTCAGTGCCGGTCCCACGGCGGCCTCTGCGGCGGAAGGCGGCCCAACGTGGTCAAACTCGGCTTCCCGCCAAACCAATTATGGCATCCCTCCGGAAATGGGCATGCTGGGGTTGCGAGACATGTTCGTGGTGGCTCCGGCCTCATCTTGCAACCACCACCACCACCCACATGATTCCATGAATCTTGCCAACGACCCAATCAACGGCCCCAATTCCTCTGCAACTGCACTCGGTGTTGGTGTTGGCCTAGGTGTAAATGTAATCCCGCTTTTAGCAGCGGCACCGTGTCTGGCGCCCCAAAACACGGATGATCAAGACTTGTTAAATAATGGTCGAAACAAGTTTAGTGGAATCCAGTTTTGGGAAAACCAAGCTTCCAACACTGGACATTACAATAATCTCAAGCGTACAGCTACCGCTTCTATTCTTGATCATCACAATAATTCTTCAGCCAATCTGTTACAAACCGCCAACAGCACTGGTGGCGGTGGCGGCGGTTTGTCCTGTCCAGTGACGTGTCAAGATTGTGGGAACCAGGCAAAGAAAGATTGTTGCCATAGAAGGTGCAGAACATGCTGCCAGAATCGTGGATTTGACTGTGCTACCCACGTGAAGAGCACGTGGGTGCCGGCGGCGAGGAGGAGAGAGAGGCAGCTGATGACAGCTGCAACCGCTGGAGAAGGTGGTGCCGCTGCTGGGTCTTCTGGTTCGACGTCTGGGCCCAAGAAACCTAGACTTATAGCCTCGCAAACCACCACTTCTCACACTTCCACTTCTAACACAACTCCTCCAAGAAGCTTTGACACTAGCTCTAGTCACCAAGGTTGGTTTGTTGATTGGCCATTGATTAACTCTTTCTCATTTATTTAGTTTCCGCACAGTTAGTTCATCATGGATTGAACTTTTAAGATTCTTGATTAGGGTTTTTGATGATGTATTGCCTGCAGATGCCAGTTTCAAAGACAATTTGCCGGGACAAGTCCGTGTTCCGGCTGTTTTCAGATGTGTAAGAGTGACGGCGGTCGATGATGGCGATGATGAGTTTGCGTATCAGGCTGTGGTGAAGATTGGTGGCCATGTTTTCAAAGGGTTTTTGTATGACCAAGGAGCTGAAACAAGAGATGGGTTTCCCAATTTGTCGGAATTGCATTTGGGTGGTGCCAGCAGCAGTGGTGGTGCAGGCGGAAGGAATGTTGTTGGTGGCGCCTCCTCTTCCCCGATTTTCGATCCATCATCGGTTGCTTATGGTTCTTCTGGTGGATGGTTGCTTGGAGGTTCAAGCTATGGTAATCCAATAAGTTGAATTTACTTGTGGTGGATGGTTGCTAGGAGGTTCAAGCTGTGGTAATCCAATAAATTGAATTTAATTTCATGGTATATGAAGAATTGGCAATTTTCTTGTCAAAAGTGTTTTCTATGCAAGTCCACTAATTATTGTTAATAAGGTTTCGGTAAGTTAAAACTTCTAGATTTCTATCGTATGATTAACATATTTCTATTGTAGATTTCAGCTTATTGGTTTTGGCTTCTTTTTTCTTGTTTCAATTGTACTCTCGGAAGATCATTTAATGCCAAAGAAGCTACTTTTTTTTTTTTCATTACTAGAGTAATTCGTGTACCAAATTAAGAAAAGAAAGAAAGAAAAAAAAGACAATAAAAGGAAAAGCTTCCGTTGTAGATTTATTAGTTATTAAACTGCGTTGATGTGAACTATTTACTTGCATTTCTCATTTCATGTGTATGTCTGTTTTCTTTCTTTTTTTCATTAAACTCGTTTGACCATCTACAGCATAAAGTATCCTGTGTCGTGAAGAGACATTTTGGCGTGATACTCGAAACTTTATCTGTGGTGCAGTTTTTTTTTTTATCTTTCCTTTCCAATCTATCTTTGGAAGTTCTATTTATATTTCTGTCTGCAATTTCCGCATATTTGCTACATTTGTTTTCTTCTGTTTGAGGTCGTCTACTTGTATAATTCTTTCTATATGCTTCCATTGCCAGTAGAGACCCAGCATTGTGTGTGCTAGTTATTTTTACTGTTGCGTTAGTTAGGTTACACTGGCTCTTCATCAACCAGGAGTAAATGTGGAACTCATCATTAATGTGCTGCTTTAGACTTCCCACGGGAAGTTGTTGCAATGTCAACATCATGTGCTGCCAAAGAGTGAAGAGCATTACTTTGATGCCTTCTGCGCCCACTTCACGCCTTGCATCGTATTTGAAATGTGGGCAATTTTTATTATTTGCATGAATTAATGAATTGATGGTGTACTTGGCTTCTCCAGTTACTACTGTGGGAAGTGCTTCCCCTCCAATTGTAGTATTATACTTGCATGCCTTTATGTCGCCTTGCATTTTGATTCCTGGATCTTTGCATTTGGTTTTAGGAAGAGATTTATTAAACATTTGCAAAAAAAAAAAAAAAAAAAAAAAAAAAAAAAAAAAAAAAAAAAAAAAAAAAAAAAAAAAGAAAAGAAAGAAGGTGATTAACCACATGCAAATTTTACTATCATGACCTACTCTCTTATTTATTTCCCTACTGCCAACTGCGAGCGATTATTTATTTATTGAAAGGTTAAAAACGTGCAAGTGCCATGCGTGAAGAATCCATTTACATCCATTTAAATGTCGAAAGCATGTGTTAAATTTTACTCCTAGGTGTATCACAATTTGGTTCCTGATACACTGAATTGTGCTAGTTCAATGTTCACTATGAACTGAACTTGGTCAAATATGAGTTCCCTTACACTCTCTACTTAATCAACATTATTTTTGTATTTTTAATTTTCATCGTGCATATATATTTTTTTTAGCATATCTATTTTCTTGGGTTCTTATTTCTGCAACAACTGTCTGCAAATGTTGAGTAATTTGAATTATTTGAAGAAAAAGTAAAGAAAAGAAAAGGAAAAGGTGTGATTTATGCACCGAATGCTTGCTTTGCCCTTTTCTTACAGCCGACCGACATGTTGTCCCTCATTAGATCCCTTATTATAGTTTATAATTCCACTGATTTTTTCACGTGGATTAGTGTCTCCTGTTCTTTTGATTTTGTTTGCCATTGAGTGCAATCGAACAAAAAACAATCTCTTAGAAACTGTTTTATATACACACACCCTATCTATTATGTTGATGGAAAAGCTTTTCTGTGTCCAATACCTGGCATCGGAGCTGCACGTTCTCAGGCTTACTGACTATTTTATGCGTATGCTGAGAGCCGTTGTCTTTAAAGTACGACCTTTCTACCCTTCTTTCTGGCGTTTTGTGAAGTTTTGTATGAAGCAAAGATGGAACACAAATCCACCCCTCTATGAGGTCATGTCAATGTGTATGTGCATCATGTGACATAGCAGAAGGAAGCTAACCAGAGATTAGCATAAAGATTTGCCAAGCCAATTGTTTTGAGTTCCATGCATGAGGAATTTAAACTAGTTTAATACTACCCAAACCCTTCCGACTGAATATGATAAAACCTATAAAACAAGTAGTTACTATCATTTCTTCATTATAGATTGACATCTTCTTCGGACTTGATTTTTTTTTTTTTCGATAAGTAAATGGTTGTTGATTTCGTTAATACATTCAAATTGACGGGTACATTGAATCTTTTTATCTTTGCTGAAGATGGTGGGGAAAATCCCTATTTATGGTGTAATTTAATCAAGAAGTTTGTCTGTAGTGCAATTTATCTTTAGCTGATGTGTGAATTTCTAGCTTATGATAGATTGCCCTTCTGTCATTTGTTTGGTGACCCGTTTTCCCCCACTACTTTGCGAATGGAGGGTAAAATTGCTGGGTAGTTAGCGAGTTGAGTGTATGAATTTTTATGTCTTTCTGAACATTTAAGAATCTGGTTCTCTTTGGTAGCTGTTGCTCACTAAATGCCACTTTCAAGACACTTTCGGTCAGACATTAGCAAGGCATGTTAGGAGTTAATTAGCAGTCCTTTTTCGTTTTTTGTTTTTTTGTTTTTTTGTTTTTGGTTGGCGGGAGGGGATATTGTTGATGTTCTGGGCACTAATATTTGAGGTACCTCCATTAGAATAATATTAGCACCATGCTTTTATGTATATGCATATTGGGAATAACAATTGCACCTCCGAGAGAATGATAGGCAAAAGTTAATGCGTCTTCCAAGGTGTTATTTCATGGACGAATGGTTTATGTATACAAAGAAATAAAAAAAAAAAAAAAAGTGGATACGGACCCAAAAAAAAAAAAAAAAAGAAGGAAAATTGGCAGGAAAAGAGTTGGAAAATAATGGAGACGAAGGGAAATCTACAAGACCTATGGTTGGATACGAGCTGTATACTTGGGGAGTGTCAATATATAATAATCGAACAAAAACATTGACATCTACACGTAATGTTTATTCGATGAAGAACCACTAGGGTTTTCAAAACTCTTGGATGTCCAAGGAATTCAATTCTTCCCATGAGTTTTTGTTTTGATGTACTAAAAGAAAAGTGTTGCAAATGTTTTTTAAGAAATTTCTAATGATTGTAATAGATGTTCTCTTGCTCTTTCTCTCTCTATTCTTTTTACCTTTTATTAGCTTAGGAGAAAGAAGTTATATATATATATATATATATATATCCTTTAGGAAATTATGATGAAGCTCATGGGATAAACATGAATAAGGTTATAAGTTTAACCTATTGCATTAAGTTTTCCTACTACATTAAAAAAAAAAAAAAAAAAAAAAAAGAGCACCCTTAAGCTTATAGGAGTCACCCGGGACTTCGTTTTTGCTTTTCTTGCAGTTGCCTCTTATAAAGTATCTTCAGATGACCGTAAGTTCCGTATCGATATTACCAAAGAGAGTCCATTTTTGGGGGTCCTACTACATAGATACAGTGCCTGGTAAGCACAGATAAATATAGCATAATTTATATTAAATTTTATATAATATTTTTTTAGTATAATTTTATTATATAATATTAAATATATTGTATTTACTAAATAATATATCTACGTGAAATTTTTCATTTCTTCGATCTCTACGAGAAAATCTTGGAAGAGCGGCTGGATTGTTTGAAGCTTTTGGCTGCCACATTCTACTGAATCTGTTTTCTGTCGTGGGGCTCAATGGATAATGCCAGTGGCATTGGCAATCTCTGTACTTTGTAGTGTTCCAAAGTCTCGACTGTCGCCCTGGGTATCCTATGTGCACCAGGCATAGCTGTTGAAGTACAAGCCAAAGTCAAAGCTCAGGGCTTGTCCAATTTCAATACCAAAATTTTCATTTTTAGCAGTCTTTTCTGCACCCAACCTGAGTATTTTTGAAAAATTTCAGGATAAAATAATGTGTACTAATTGGTCATGCGCATTCGATAATTTTAATTTATAAATATAAAAATTAATATATTTTAAAAATATTTTTTTATGGTAAAAAAAAAAAAAAAAAGAGCCAAGACTTGAACCTTTGTTCGGGGATTCTTGGTGGTGAAGTGCAGTCCCAGGCTCAAAAACTGCCTTTAAATTCATCCCGGAACAGGCACCCTCATTTGCTAGGCGATAAAAGCGAGGATTCTCTAATCAACAACAAATGCATTTCTAGCTCTCTGCCTAACAGTTTTTGTGCCCCCCCACCTCCCCACCACCTTCCAGCCCCCAGTGGTTCCGCACACCTAGACATGGAATACTCCCTAAACAAGCTGGCTCGCCTGGTCGACCACTCCCAGGGCTAGAAGCTAGACTTTGCTAGCAATTTCCGATTCACGACTTACAAGGGCTGGCACATGCTGGCATACTCCACTGTGGTTTCCGAAGACACCGGCATGAATCAACATGGAGAGGATAGAATATTGCAAAAGGTTCGGTTTGATGATGGTGGTACAAATTGATCGTGGAAATATATAATTGAAAAGGTTTATTATGACCCTAGTTTCTAGACCCTACCCCCAACTGAGCTACGATGCAAGTCGGCCAAGATTGTCCTGGATTGCTTGCATTCTTGATGAAAACCACAAAAGAAGGGAGAAAAAAGAATATACAATGTGCATTCATATTGGTTACGTATAATTGTTTTGTCAAAGAGCAAGCACAATCTTTGCCATTACAAAAAAATTGCGAAAATAAATGCGTCCTCCGATGAATCTGAGAGTCTCAGAAGCAATCTTTTCACCTTTTCTTTATTTAGCATCACTGAGCTACTGCCGAGCATGATTTGGGACGCTTGTGGGAGCAGCTGCAAGGCCAAAAGTATTCAGCATACACGCTCTGCTACCTATAAGACAAGGGTGGCATACCATACCTTAAAATTACCTGCCCACGACTTCTATCACCAACCTAGGAATCGCTAACACCGGCGAGTTCCAGTTGTGCAACAGCTGCGTTGATGGCATCAACGACACCCATTTTTCCCCGACTAAGAGCTTCATCCATGGGAGTATTCTCATGGCTGAAAGTTATCCAATATTTATGCGGATAAGCAAAATACGTTTGCAGCAATATTCTAATGGGAGCCGAGGTTAGACAGACCGTACCTGTTTAAAATGCTTAAACTTGCTCCTGCCAGAATCAATTTCTTAACCACCTGATAAGGTCAGCATTTACATGAGAACCCAATTAAAAAGGATTAAAAAAAAATCAGAATAATCTTGTGCAAAGGGACCACAATGAATACCTCTATATGACCATTGAGGCAGGCCCAATGAAGAGGTGTATTCTTCTCCACGTTAGAAGCATTGAGATCCTGCAAGTAGATACTATTCAATAAATTCACTCACATCTGTGGCAGGGTCAAACAAAACACATACAAACAATCATTTGATCTTGCCCAAAATTTCAGAAAATAGAGGAACACTATACTTCGACTAGATGATGCAGACAAAGGCAGTCACATTTACAACCGAAAATTGGAATTACAGATGGATGCATTGAAAGCTGAAGAAGGCATTCAGCTAGTTAGTCACCAGACCTCAAAAAGAGACATGCTCGGAATCCTCAATCATTTTTAAGTTTGAATGATTTCTTGACCAGACATTTAGCCTGTCTTCTATCATTTTGGAAACTATCTCAGTACTTAATACAAAATAGTTCACCTGCACAACTTTGCTCCACATCATGAAGCAAATGCATCATTACTCCACTCGTCCATACACCCTCTCCCAGAAGGGATATATGTCCAACTGGAGAAGTGAAATTAACAGACATGCACATGGCTGTTGTTATTGAAACAATAGGCATTGAAGAAAAATTTTTTAGCTCATAGGAATGTGGGTAAATAGCTTGTAAAGGATTCATCTCAAACTGCCTATTAGCATATCTCAAAAGCAGAAGAAAATTGCATATTTGAATAGACTCTTGTTCTTTCTTCGTGCAGGTCTTTTCTATGGAGGGCTTATCTATCGGTCACCATTGCAGTGAGTTATTAGGCCCATCCCCTTGTTTGATATAACTATACTTGAAAAATGATGAAAAGAGCTTTATCTCAACCTTTTAGCTGTTGATTACATATAATTTAATTCCTTACAAAATGCCCCAGATTTTGTGGAATAATTTGGCTTTAACAGCATCGTGCAAATGAATCACACTTATACACACACTGCTAGGATAAATTTCACTAAACATGCTCAAAATCACACAGATGGAGAACTCTCCTTGAAAGCAAAGGCCAGATTGATAATAGATTTTTGTCTTAAACAGAATGCCTAGAAGCTAACCTAATCCCCATACCATCTACTTACTGAATTTTCATTTCAAGCAACATGCCTTGAAGTTAAGCTAATCACGACACCAAAAGTTGAAGCTTTCTGTTATACCAATAATAAACTATTAAGTATTAGATATTTGAATAACAATTCAAAAACTGCTTACCACGCCCTGACTGACGAGATACTCCACAATCTCAAGATGACCATTGGCAGCCGCCATATGAAGTGCTGCAAACCAACGTTAGTTAAAAAAATCAAAAATCAAAAATCAAACATCCACAAAATCCATGATCACCAGCAGACATTTTTTTCTAAAAGCAACATAGCAGGAGAGTTCAGACACCCGTTTGATGAAGTAACATTAATTAGGAAACAAGCTAAAATTCTTGTAAAAATTATCACCCAAAACCCGGTTTAGGCCACCACCCCCCCCCCCCCAAAAAAAAAAAGAAAGAAAAGCCTAGTATGTTACATTAACCAAGAAGATACCGTATGCGTAAGAACCTGAGCGACCCAGACAATCCTTAGCGTCTAGTGAAATCCCCGCAGATGCTAAGCTTCTGATATCATCCTGTCTCTTATACACATCTAGATGTGTATAAGAGACAGTAGCAGGAGAGTTCAGACACCCGTTTGATGAAAAAACATTAATTAGGAAACAAGCAAAAATTCTTGAAAAAATTCCCCCCCAAAACCCGGTTCAGGCCCCCCCCCCCCCCCCCCAAAAAAAAAAAAAGAAAAGCCTAGTATGTTACTTTAACAAAGAAGTTACAGTATGCGTAAGAACCTGAGCGACCCAGAGAATCCTTAGCGTCTAGTGAAATACCCGCAGATGCTAAGCTTCTGATATCATCAATATCATCGTACCTTGCAGCCTTTGGGACAACCCAACAAAGATTTAAAAAAAAAGATTAAAAGAGCAAAAACCCAAAATGCAACAACCTGCTAAAATCTAAAGCATATAGTAATAAGAGCGGTGAGAGAAGAAAGGGCTTAGAGAGAAGGTGGGGAGGACCTCAAGCAAGGCATCGATAGTCTCCGGCGTCGTTTCGGTTTGGACAGGCTGGTCTGGTTGATTTGCCCCCGCCCCCATTTAGCCCTTTGAGTTGAGCGTGATCGCCCGGCGAAAAATTTCAATCTTTCGATAGTTTTCGCTTTGGTCCCTTCATTTAAATTGAAACTCTGTGGGCTGTAGCCTTCAGCTTTACCATTCAGGCTGAGTTTAGGCCTACCCAACTATGGCGGGCTCAAGTAGCTCGATTGATTTTAAAGCCTTATTTTGATAGACGAGCTTTATTGCATGTACGAGTCATTTAACACTATCAAGAAGGATCATTAATTACCAATGAACTCTTAACTTATTAGTGTTGAAGTCCGCTTCAAGGTTAAAAGTTAAGAACTGAAAATTCAGTTGAAACCAATTAAACAGGAAACCAGAGAGAGAGAGAGAACGATCATTGATTGTTCATTCGTGCTTTCCATCTTGGCATCACTTCTCTCTAGTCTGGTAACATGATATCATTTGGGTTTTTGGATTCATTGAGCCCTATTTGTGTTAAAGTTTTATGGGAGGCAGAGCCCAGTTGAGTTTCCCTTAAAATAAGAACATCTACGGGAACAATTTGAGAAGAGCCAGTTGTGAGACGATACACCAATAGAAGCTCGGGCGTTTTGGTCTGATTGTACTCTGCACTCGGATTAGAACTTTGCATTCCAAATTTTGCCGACATTTGCAAATTCCAAGTTCAATGATTAGCTTGATGTCAAGTCTTGAAATTGGAACCCCGGTTCGATCAGTCCGCATGAGTTTGGTTATTCCAAGCCTCCTCATCACCTACCCAACTGCTTCACTTTGAAGTTTACTTGTAATTTGACGAAAGATACCAAGAGTGAAATGTTAGTCATGCACTTCGATGACGTCCATGTCCTTGCCTTCTAATTTAAAAAAGGCCCTACCCTAGAAGTTGGATGAAAATATCTTCTCACCCACCTCAAGATTAACGTATTCCCTTTTGTAGATATTACTTCGTGACAGACGCCAGGCTAGATTGATTGCTTACAAAAGTTTTGAGTCCATGGTCTGCGCCAAATCCATTTTTCACAAGGAATATATATATATATATATGTAAGGCTGGAGGAGACGAGGCATTGAAAATGTTTTTGAGTGCTTTTTACTTGGGAAGAAAATTGATCCTGATTGTTCTTGAGAGAATTGTCTTCCCTTTTTCTTTTTTTTTTCTTTTTTTTTTTTGGTTGGGTACATGGGAAAAGGAGTGAATCTGTCTTAGGAAGCGTAAAAAAAGGAATTAGAAATTATGGGTATTTTTACTTTGTATTCAAACATGCTCGAAATCCGTTCAAAAATTTCGGCCTCAAGACTGTTCTATCTTTCCTACGTAAAGGCATTGATAGTCAATGCATGTCTCACAATTAACTGTCAAGGAAAATGGAAGTCCTTTCAGGTGGGGAAAAAAAGAAGGCAAAATTTAAGTTCGAAGGATTCACTTTCAACCACAAGTACAGTGGCTCTCTGTCGATTAAATTCCCACCAACAGATACTCCTGGGATGAGTTGCATTATAATGAAATTGTAACCTATCATTGTTGTTCTTTGATTTTGATTGGATAAGCCACCGAGTCCTGTAACATTATGATTTTTTTTTTTTCAATATATTTGATTTTTCATTTTGATCCTATATATATATATATATATATATATATATTTTGTTTTAGGAGTTATGGCCAAGCCTTACCGAAATCCTAGTAACAGTGGGAAAGAGAACTAACAAGGCGATTAGATCATGTGTGCTGACATCTATGCAAACGTATCTCTTTGCCGACAAAAGTTGGCATATCCCGAGGAAATACGCAGCTAAAGTAAAGACTTCAACTATGCAAGGGTTTATTTGTAGACTTTAAATAATTCACATTCGCATTTCTTTCTCTCCATGCGGAAACAATTTCTCCATTTGCTAAGTGCCCCCTCAATTTCTTTGAATATCATAAATTGCTTCCTTGATGCCAAGGAGTTATATGGAGGGGAAGGAGGGGGGGGGGGGGGGGTTATCAGATTTCACCGCGAGGTCAAAAAGCGAAGTGTCACTTACAGCCTCACAGGCTTGTTTTTTAATCCAACATAGTGGTATGGGTTTGCTGAACATTTCCTCGCCATAGAGACTTGAAGAAAGAAGTCAAAAGATTGTCTTGTCTTAATGCTTATGCAAGAGGGTAACAGGATGGAGAAGATGGTGATGATGGGATGGGACCAAAAAGTGGGGCCTTCCAATTTTCACAGTGGAGCAAAATTAAGTCATTGGAAATGGAAGCTGAAATGTCTATCAAAGCAAAGAACAAAAACTTTCAGAAAATCTCAATCCCACCCCACCAACCTTCCTCTAAGGAAAAGAGAGGCAGGCAAGCTTGGGTTGCATATGAAAACAAACTATGACGTCATCATCAAATTCAACGGCAACATCAGCATCTTCCTTTGATTTTCTCAATTCTTTTTTTTCTTGATTTTCAACTACTGCCCACACCCACATGTTTGAATTTGCACAACGAGAGCTCCTCCATTCCTCTCTCTTTCTCTCTTCCTTCCCCCCCCCCGGGATGTCTATGCTCCTTTCCTTGAATTTATGGAATAATGATGCCAACAAGCTGTAATCAAAAGGTGATACAGAAACTAGAAAAAGAGAAGCTTCTAATACAGTGTAAGTGATTATTATCTGCCCTGCAAAATTCTGTTTTTGTTCTGTTGTCTCTCTCTTTTCTTTTTCTCTAAATTTTCCCTTTAAATCATACTATCTTTTCATCTTTTTTTATTCAAAATTTTATGCATTGCTTTTCCATATCTTTATTATGGACCATAAAAAAGATATGGGTATACAATTGGGGCGGGGAGTTTCCAGTCCACCATTGTTGATTTGTCCATTTATACTTTCTTTGCTCTGTTTTTGTTCCGTCTCTCTCTGTAGGTGCCCTTCTTGCCAAATCTGACCAACTAGGATAGAAATATTGAAACTTCCTGAAGCATCATACTAAGAAATTCAAATATTGGATTTCAATCAAATGTATTCTTTCAACCAATCTTCCGGATTCCGGTACAACCTGAATTCAAGCAGGATGGACGATAGCGATGAAGATGGTGATTCCGAGTCATGTGGGGTTCTTGAGATTTATGTTCACCATGCTAGGAATATTCACAACATTTGTATCTATGATAAGCAGGACGTATATGCCAAATTTTCTCTTACTTACAATCCAGACGAGGCACTTTCAACTAGAATCATCAATGGAGGTGGCAAGAACCCAGAATTCAATGAGAAATTGTTGATCAAAGTTGCGCAACTTGACGCAGTACTGAAATGTGAGATTTGGTTGCTTAGTAGAATTAGGAACTACGTGGAGGATCAGCTTCTGGGATTTTCCTTGGTCCCAATTTCTCAAGTTGCTGGAAAAGGAAAGGTCACTCAAAATTATAGCCTCTCCTCTACTGATCTCTTCCATTCCCCAGCCGGCACGATCCTATTGACTCTTTCCTTAAACACATCTTTGCCTCTTAACCAACCAACCTCTCCCAGCTCTTCGATTTCATCCGAGGTGGTGTTCCTTGACAGAAAGACATCGGAAGTCAATTTGGATCCGGTTGAGTATTCGAGGACTGAATTTCCAGATCTCAGAATTGTAAGAGAGAATCAACAAATGGTATCGGAATTTTTTTATGGTTTGGATTCCAGGCCTGGTTCATTCCTTCGTCTCGGTGCCTCTCCCCAACCAGATGTTATTGACTATGAAATGAGCATAGCTCCCTCCGAGGAAACTCAAGGTGTTGGTTCTGCTTCACCCAATAGTAGCATCCAGAATTCTGGTTTCTTAAGCTCTACGACAACAAGCCTAAGCGATGACAGAACTTCCTCTGAATCAATAGAGAAAAAGAATCATCTGGGAGCTCAATCCTCACACTCTCTTAATGATCATGGAACTCGCACATTTCCCGAAACTACTGCGTCAAAGAAGGGAAATGAAGCCAGAGATGACAAAGACTCAAACATGTCAACCAAGGAAGAGGAGAAGAACGAGTCAGGCAGCAACACAAATTCTGCCAAGTTGGATCAAGTTTTTTCATCCCCATTTGGAAATATCAATCGGGAGGCCGAGCAGTCCACAATTCAGCAGCAAATAGTAGACATGTACATGAGAAGCATGCAACAGTTTACTGAATCTTTGGCCAAGATGAAGCTCCCCGTGGATATCAACAATCCGCAACATGAAGGCCGCAATGACATGACTCAAAGCCATAGAAGCAAGATAGAGATTGAGGAGAATAAGAAAAAGGATGGATCACGAGTGTTTTATGGTAGCCGAGCATTCTTCTGATTTAAAACTATCCTTGCATACTTTAATTTCATAGCTTTGTTCTGGCAGGGAAATGCAGTTAATTTATCCGAATCCAGGACTCAAATCTTTCTGCCTTTGTTTTTGTTTTTATTTTTTCAACCTGTATTCCAATTAATCTTTTCAAATGCGTATTAAGTTTATGTTCTGCGTTAACTAGTGGTCATGAGTTAAAAATTGTCAGACTAGCATTTTTGTGACCCTTCTTCAAATCTTATAAATGTTTGATTAACTAATAAAGCTTATCCTTTGGTTTTAAGGAATATTTTACACAAAAGAAACACGATTATGAGATGCATGTTATTATGTTTTGGGTAGAATAAAAAAAATGCAGGAGTTAGTTGACAAATAACATTACATGTCCCTTATATTCTTGCAGACTTCTTATGGAAATTACTCCCTTCTTTATTCTTTATTTTGGGCTATATACCCTTGTAGACTTTAGGGAAATCACTGGTAGACATAGATTGCAATCTTAAATAATGAAACCATTCTTGTGGTTAGTTGGATTCATAATTTTGAACTTCACTAACAAATCACGCAATTGATGGCCCAAAAAAGAATTTTAATTAGTTCCTTGGCATTGACTTCTGCAAGATGCACCCTTGTAAATTATCAAGATATTTTGTTTTGTATCATTCTATGAGGAGAGTGATGGAAACAAGGCCCCCCACCTCAAGAAACAAGGCCCCCACCTCAAGATCTAAAAAGATTGAATGGCATACGATAGCATTTCGAGTCAACCAAGGTGGGTCGCAATTTGAATTTATGTAACAGCATGCTTTGTGATTCCGTTTGTCTTATTTTCCTTTTCTTTTAAAGCTATTATTTGTTTTTTCACAGGCTTGTCAAATTAAGCCGTTCTGTAGTTGAAATTAGAGTTTTCTAAACGTTAACAAAAGTCAATAGATAATACCTATAAATTGTTTACACACAACCCATATCACATTTCTTTTACTGAACTCTCACTTGTTATCAAAACGCATTATTGTATCAAAATTTAACAGCAACAAAAAAGTCAATAGAAAAAAGCCTATTGAGACGCGTTGCTTTCCTCTCCGTTTATTTAAAGCAGGATAGTCATGAAAGAAAAGAAAAAAAGCTGTTCATTAAGGTGGGAGAAGGTCGAAACAATGGCGGAGAGGTTAAACTGTAAAAGTCAAAAAGTCGAATAATAGTGTAAAGTCGCCGAAAGCTTCAGAAATTCGTAGGCTTCTCGGGGCTAGCCCAACTAACCGGGATTATTACCGGATAAATAACTGTTTAAGAAAATCTTACTTAAGTTATCGTCAAACATTTTATTAATTAATAATTTTACTTTTAAAAATTTTGAATTATAATTTTTAAAAGAAAATATAAATTTTATAAAAAATATTTTATAATTTATTATTTATGAGAATAAAATGAATTAATTATATTGTTTAACTTACAATTTAATAATAAATTTCATTTCAGAAACGCACAGTTATAACCTGCAACAGAAGTAATGGAAAACACAAGAAGTAAGTGCATGACGAGAGGGATAATGGCACTGCTGTAAAGTCGACCGCCCTGGAAATCTCTGATGGCTTCGATATCATTGACTCTATCGTCAACTTTGCACACAGGTTCAGAGTTGGCGTCGCCGTCGGATCTGTCCGCAACGTCACGCTCTGCCACCCGTCTTTTCTCAATGTTCTCTATGCTTGAATGGGCCGTTTAACTTGCTCTCATTTCTTGGTGCTCTTCTTGCAGCAAACCATAATTCCATCGCTTCTGCTTTTGCTTCAGGTCCACTTCACACTTCACCATCGTTTGGAATGTCTGTTATTGGGACACAAGGACAAGGGTTTAGCGGGACGGTGGCGGGGAGGGTTACGGCAGCAAGTTTGGTGGTGGTTGTCTTTGCCACTTACTCTAACCCTACATTCTATAGGGTACCCAATTGGAATGGTGATCAAGGGACTAGCCCATGTTCATGGTTGGCTTTGGTGTTGCCGGAGGAATTAGTGCGAGCATGCTCATGTTCATCTCCGTATGTCAGTGTCCCTGCTTACCGATGTTCTAGTAAATAACCCACCTCCACTTAATCACAGCATTCCTCCTCTTGAATTCATGCACTGGGCTCCCTCTGTCCCTCCTTCTTTTTTTTTTTTTTGTTTTTTTTTGGTTAATTGTCTGTGAAAGCTTAATAGATTGTTCACATTTATGCTATCTTTTTCTGTCCTGCGCCTCTCAAAATATTGGAGGAAATCATAACCAATTTGGGGTTCCAAGCCTCAATTCTGCTAAATCCTCCAGAATTTACAATGGGAATTATATACATCCTGGACCAACATACGTCCCAAACCTGAAATTAAAATTGATTCCAAAAAAAACAAAAATTGTAATGAAATGAGCCATATTAGTATCCAATTGGGGACATGAGGAAATTGGCAAATCTCAATTGCAAGAGAAAGGTCGTACAAGCTGAAATTAATATCACTCCATTAATCAATTGATAAGATGTATTTTTTGTGATGTTTAATTTACTTCCCTCTCTCTCAAAAATATATAACTTTCTCTTCGTCTTCTTGTTTGTTCTCTCTCTCTCTCTCTCTCTCTCTCTCTCTCTCTCTCTCTCTTAGGGTCTTTATTTTTCCGTTAATGCATCGTAATTAAGAAACTTAACTGGGATAATCAGAAAAAAACCAAAATTGATGAAAATCCAAATCGTGTCAGTGCTCACATCACATTACGCAATAAGCATTGGCCTCCACAATAAATATAACACTCCACTTCTCAGTTGTATGTATTTTCTACACGAGACTGTTTACGTGACAAATAAGAATAATTAATTGAATTACTCATTAAAAAAAAATACATGGATTTTCTAACATTTAAAAGCGATCATATATGTGTGTGTTTCAATTTTAATGCCAAGGATCATATTAAAATTCATTCGGGGCTGTTATTGTCAGAGAAATTATGTTTTATGGGTTTATTGTGGTTAGTTAGTTTGATGAATCTAAAGGACGAAACAACCAGCAAAAGGATTTAACAATAAAAGAGACAAAAGAGACGGCTGAAATTCAATTGGAGCCTGGGGGCCGAATATACTATAATGGAATTGGATTAATTAGAAAGCATGTCCATTGTTTGAAACAGTTATTTTGGTCTTCCAATTAGATTCTTATAAATTACCCCTCGGCCTGTTGGTCCCCATGCTCATTGTGTTAGTCGTGAAAAGCCCAACACCCACCATCTGTCTGTCATTATGCCACACTTATTTCTCCTTTTTATTAAAGAAATAATCATAGCATTATCAATAATTCATCGTATTAAGCGAACCTCTCTTTGAGGTCTAATCCTCAAAGAGATTGGAGGAAGAGAAATGCAGATACTATTTTATCTTTTTTTTTTTTTTTTTTTTTAAATGTTGGCTACGGCGGATTTTTGGTTGTTGGATTAGGTGATCTTGTAGTGAGGGAAGTCCTCATTTGAACAATCTGCTCTTCATCAACTCCCATTCTCTTGGCTTGAAGTCCTGCTTCGAAGAACCGTTTTGCTGCGTCCTCCATGTACTCCTTCCCTTGCTTGACTGTCATTTCTTTGCCTATGTTATTGGGGTAACTTGTTAAGACATTATCACCTTTGAGAACTGCTGCAAGCTGCGCTAGCTCCTTCTGGAAATCGCTGAGCTTGCCATCTTCCTTGGCCTCGCCATCCCTGATCTTGGGTGGATCTGGCAATCGTTCTAATCACATGGTGGAGGAAAAACCTCAATTCAGTTATCAAATAAAAGAATATATGATTGTGCCTTTTAATAATAATAATAATAATAATAAATATGTGTGTGTGTGTGTGTGTGTGTGTGTGTGTGTGTGACATACAGGATATCAAGTCAGTGCAGTCCTGCGTTTATTATTTATTATTTATTATTTCTTACAAGGAAGAGCATTGCAATGCAAACCTGGGCAATCAGTTCTGGGTTGGGTCCGGGTTTGGACAATGCCTTCAAAAGTCCCGGCCCATTCATCCCTCTTCGTGAGGAAAGGTGAGGAGAGGTTAAAAAGCTTCTTCACCGTCGCCGGAATGGAAGAGTGCTCATACTCCGACGTCGGAAATGGTGACCCATTGGGACCATGAACAACTGCATCAGCATCAATCAAATCCATTAGCCAAACTTTGCACGCTGGTCTCATCTTTTATATATATATATATATATATAATTTAAAATACATTAAATATAAATAATTATTTATATTTCAATAAATTCCACAAATTTTCCTATAATTAAAACATAAAATCTCAAATATGAAAATCTAAATTGTTAACTAATTGCACCTATACAACATATGCAGACACAAACATGGGCTTAGGCCTTTCACTTGTTCTAATATCTTTAGCCCAGTCTTATAGCAATAGGCTTCCACTTATCCAAGTTTCATCCCTTCAATTCCAAGAAAGTTGGAAGCACATTCAAGATTCATTTGTTAGTGTCATTAAAACAGAATTATGTTTCATCCCTTGGCACCCGTAAGCTTTCAACAATGGTGTCAAAATCACTTTGTTTTACATTGCAGACTTACGAGAACTTTTCTATAAATCCAATATCTCAATTTCTCAAAGGTTTCTGCCTTGAAAGGAAAAGGCCTCAACAACATTTTAACTAAACTCAATTATTTCCTTACGCAATAGGCCTCATTGTTGGTTGAGATGAAGGGTTGGTACAAAAGTTGGCCATTTTTTACGCTACTTTTTAATTATGTAGCTAGCAACCCTTCTTGTCACTAATGAAGATCTCAAATTAGGCATTGACCATTCAGGGGAAAAATGACAATTAGGGTCCACCATTCTATCCTCATCAAAAGCAATGTGTAATGGGGTAGCAGAAATATCAATAAAGACCTTATTTTAAGGAAGGGGGAGGGGTTCATAGGTTTCCCTTTGGCCCCTCCGCCCTCCCTTTAGCTACCTGGACCGAGTACACACTTAATCCAACGACTCCTATTGACATTTAAAAATGATGCACCAATTCTCCACTTACCAGTACCCTTCTCTATCCAAGGCGAGACCATGATGGTGGGGACCCGAACCCCCAATCGGTCAAAATTGAAGAGGAATGGTTCGGGCCCCACTATTCCATCAGGGCTGGGGACCCCATGTACAGGTGTAGGCACATGATCGTAAAATCCACCATGCTCATCATATGTGATCACCAATAGCGTTTCGTTCCACTGTGGGCTAGCCCGCAGTGTCTCGTACACCTACAAATGGAATTTCAACAGAAGCCAACGACAGTTTGAGAATACATCAAATTACTTCTTGAATAACACCGTAAAACAACAATAATTCATAGAAATTTTGTACATAGAGATGCCCATTTCAAACCTCAACTTTGGTTTATGAAATACTTTTCAACGCAACACATAATCATCATGTCACAATTATACAATTAACAGTCAGTAATAATGTTAACGCGGCTCATTTTATGTAATAATATAAGAGATCGACACTCTAATCATAATAATGTCGTAATAATGTACACCGACACTCTAACATTCATTTACGTTTGTAATAATATAAGTCTCGACTTCCAATTAATTCCCCCCCCGCCCCGCAAAAAATAAATAAATAAATAAAAAGAATGAAAAAGATCACCTCTTTGACAAACTTCTGGCCTTGGTACACGTCATGTGAAGGATGATCATCATTGGCAGGAGCTAGTTTAGTGTCGGTGTACCGCTGCTCCACCACAACATAACTAGGAAGCTTCCCTTTCTTTGCATGGCTTTTAAATAAGAGATCGTACTCACGGAACCTAGTCACGTACTTGAGCTTCCTTAGATTCCTGTAGAACAACGTGGCAGGAATATTCTGCCAGTAAATTCCCCAGGATATTCCGGCGTCGTGGAGGCTGTCAAATATGGTTCTCTGTGGGTAGCCCTTAACGAGAAGTGATGCATTGTTGCTGGTGGCTCCGGCGGAGCTCCCCGAATGGACGAATAGCCGGTTGGGTTGCGTCGAGGCTGGAACAGATGCAAACCACCTAGCAATTAAATTTAATTAAATCAAACATTTTGTAAGACTGTTTTTGGTGATTAACTGATGTAATATCTAATATAAATAAATGTAATACATGAGAATCATTCATTATTTATTTATTTATTTTTATTTTTATATATCTAAATTTATGGATAAAAATTATTAAAAAAGCATTAGATCATGATTTTTTTTTTGGGTTGCATTGGTATTTCCATTTTTTAAATCAAATATTCTTTAATTAAATATATATATATATATATATATATCTTTTGGAAGGAGAATTAAGTTGTCTATCGAAATTTAGCAAAATTTAGCAGATTTGTACTATGGTGACAATGATCACTGAAAAAAGGTGTCCAACAAAAAAGGAATAATAGTAATAAGCTATGACTTTTAGAATAGTGAAAAATGACATAAAGAGATTGCTTCACTTACTCCTCAACCAAGTACAGCCACAAAATAATGGAAAAGGGGCCTTGTCCCAAAAAGAAAGAAGCCCAAGATGAGAGACATACTTACATCCTGGTAATCCAGCAGAAAATTGCTTCATATTTTCTTGATTAAGGAAAACAGAAAAATGTTACAGAGAAATAAGGTTTACGATATCTTCTTGAAAAATCAATTTACTAATTCTTGGCTAATATATATATACACCAGAACACTTATGAATCAATCTGTGAATATGAAATTCATTTACTAACAATATCAATATTTGCAGGGAGGAGAGTGTACAAACCGATCAAAGACGGCAAATTCCGATACAAGAGTTTTGTAAACGGGTACCAAATCCGGGTCAAACCCGTTCATGACATCCCGAGACAGGTTGGTCGATGGGTCCTTGGATAGAGCCTGCTGAGCAAAGCCATTCATGGGGGGAGGGTCCTTGGAGGTGTCAGTGGACCCAAATATCTGCTCCCTTATAGCCTGGAAAGAGTGACCTGGATCAGGATCCACGAACTTAGCCTGGTTCTTGAACAAGTACTTGGGAGAATTCGGATCGGTTGTGTTCAGTAAATTGGATTCAGAACCATCCACGCCATTGATTTCCGGGTTGATTTTCTTCATCCAACCAAGCATGTGATCAAAAGACCTGTTCTCCATCACCAGAACGACAATCGTTTTGATGGGACTTGCATGGATTTGGCCGTGAAGGTTCACCAGCAACAGGAACATCACAAAAATGGTGGCAGCAAGTGAAGGTTGTCTCTTGGTAAGCATTGTTTTTTTTTTAAAAAAAAAAAAAAGCACGAGAGAGAGAGAGAGAGAGAGAGAGAGAGAGAGAGAGAGAGGGACAGAAAAGATAATGCCTGACAATGTCTATGCTCTGCCCGTGATGTCTCCCACTTTTTGCTCCTCTCAGACTCTGTTTGGGAGAATGGAAAAATATGCAAGAGAGAGGTGGGGAGGAGAGGAGGCTTTTAAACTTCTCCTCTCTTTGGCCCTTCAGAACGAGGAGAGATGGCTTTTTTTTGTTTTTCGTTTTTTTACACCAACATACATATGTGAGTTCACTCGAAATAAATCTAAATTTATTGGTTGTACTATATTATAAATATTCATTTTATTTTACTTATTATTATTTTTATATAAAATATATAAATTAATTCAACGTAATAATGATAAGAATACAGTTAAGCGTCAAAAGGACTAATGTAGGTTAATTACCTTAACTTTCTCGAGATAACTTTTCCATTTTAATTCATATTTGGACAAAATGGGTTTCTTATTTATTTGGTAATTTGTAGGGGTTTGGAATTTCCCTCTTTCTTCTGCAAATGGAAGCAACGGCTTGGTAATGGTAATCGGAAGGGTTACTAATTGATTTTGATAGATACTTCCAAATATATGTTTTTGGCCACATTTGACATCCGATAATTGAGGAAAAAAATTCGGTTCTTATATAACGTAATTTGATCTAAAAATATAATTGGAAGTTGATATGTCAAATTTATAAGAAATATATTTGTTTGTTTGTTTTTTTTTTAATTATTGAAAACAAAAGTCTGACTATTTTTCTTCTTAATTTTTTTTTCTTCATTTTAATAAATTTCTTAGTCCTTCTCATACGATTAAAAATTAAAATTTTAAAAATAAAAAGTTAAAGTTATTAATTTTTAAAGTATCTAGACACAGCATGAGTTTGTACACTGGAACACAAACTATATATTAATATATTAAGATATATATATATATATAACATATGAATAAATACCTAACGGGCATTTTTCATTTTGGTTTTGTACCAGATCGAAATCTTCTTCTTTTAAGTCAAAGTTGGATGTTTATACACGCATCATCACCAGGAAGTAACTCCGCGTGGACCCGAAGCAGCACTACTTAATAAGTTGATATTTTTGTTTTTTGGTAGTATAATATATATATATATATATATATATATATATATTAAATTTAAAATTATTCATTAATTTAATTTTTTTATAAAAAAATTATTTGAATACTGACAAATCAGATTAACATTCAATCGCAATCAATTATAATAATTATTAAATTAAAAATTTAATATTCAAATTTCAATCAAATCTTTTAAATATATATATATATATATAAAGACCCAAATATATTTCAGCAAAGAAAAGAGTTGTGGAGCAAAAATTTAAACTTTGATTAACAGCATGGCAGGTCAACTTTGAAGCTCTCATCTCGGGTGGTTACTTCATGAGTTGATGGGGGATGGGCCTTCTTGCAACTTTAACAAACCACAAAGGAAAGGTGCCTTTTTTTTTTTTTTAATAATAATAATAAAATTAAATTATTTTTTTTCTGGTCAATAAAATAAAATAATTTTTGGTAAATTAAATTAAGTGCTCCTCTTCCGTTTCCTTTTTTTTTTTTAATACCCCCTTTCGTGATCCACAGCTTAAAGAAGGGTCAAACAATGTAAAACTTTAAAATATTAAGACCATGGAGTTGGGTAAAACTTGAGATTCTTGAGTTTGACTTAACCAACTCACATGCATTTTAAAATAAGGTAAAATTATCCCAATTCAGTTAAAAAAAGAAAAAGAAAAAAGACATTGTCGTTTATAACTCCATTTAATACACAACTTGACTGACCCGATCCTTCCTCTCCTTAAGTTAAGATTGATTGGCTGGTCACTATGCGGAACCCCATAATTGTATTGAAAATAACTTCTCCATATCCGTGCAAATCACGGATTCATGATCAATGGTGCCTTTTGCAGGTCTAATTTAAAAAGGAAAATTAAATGAAGTTATTAAATATTGTGCATTTAAGAAACAAAGACAGGACTCCGTTACGCTAAAGGTTTCAAATAAGAGAATTTTTGTGTTTTTTTTTTTAATTGCATTTGCTATGGGACGCACATAAGATGGCTGTCAAACCAGCTTTGATTTTGCACTCGCCAGCTCTAATCGCGTCACAAGGCACACATATTTATGCCCCCCCCCTACACCACACGGAGGCGCATCGAGTATTCTCGAAATGCTCATCTCAACTGCTTGGAATTCAAAAACCTTCTTTTTTTTTTTTTGGGAAGCGTACAATTACGGGGGACATTACTTACAGTTTCAGAAAATACAAAATTAGCACGTAATATTTTATATTATATTTAAATTATTTTATACAATAAATTTTTTTATATAAATACCTCTTATGTTACGCAATATTATATTTACGAAATTGTGTCACACAATTTTATGCTTTTTGAGAATTTGCTCGTCCTCTTACATTTCGAAATTTGAACCAATAAGGTGAATTGGAATCCACTTATAGTGCAGAGATCACGTTAGGAGGACGAGTTTTAATGAGAATTAATGCACCCCGCGTTTGGCGGTGCCTCAACCGGTGATGGGTGTCTCCAACCTCTCCCCCCCCCGGCGTTTTAATGAAAACACCGCCGGCGATGTAAGCGCAGAGACATTTGGCATAAAACGATTATCAATCCCGATGGCGAGGCCTTCAAAGACAACACAATAATTAGGCAGGCACAAAATTCGAAAAGTTACTCAGTCGAAGATTAGGTAGAGGAGTAGGCAAAGTCAAAACGAGAAAGACAACTTACCAGTAGGCTAGCCCGGTAATCTAAGAACGCAATGCATCCAGTCATTCATCACACCCCATAAACAGGAGACCATCGTAAATTAAAAAGCCAAAAGCTCCATGCCATTCCATTTGCACTACACGCACGACATCATTTGTAATTTAGCTTGTTAAAAGGAAATAAACTAGTAACATCTGCATAAGAGTGACAGGCGATATGTCTGCCCACCAATCGGATAAGGACACGTGCGAATGAATTTGATTTTCATTGTTGTAACCTCAAAACACCAGAAAACAGAAAAATGGGGAATCAGCCGTCCAAAGCGATAAACCAACTTGCAATTTCAAAAAAAGGACTGCGTCGGAAAATCATTACCCATAATAGCGATTCATTCGTGACAAGGAAAACAAGGATGTTGCCAATATAAATATAGCACCTAATTTAACGTTTTTCTACGCAGTATGAGTATTCCACAGTTTATTTCCTTCGTGTCGAGGTTTGACCCCAACTTCGTCGCAAATATTAAATGATAAGTCTCATCTCCGTAACCATTAGCTTATTAAACATATAATAAACTTCAATTCTGTCTTGATACTGACACTATCACCATACTGATCAAGTTTCCCACTCACCGATGTATGTCAACTCTGTAAAGTCTGTAAGCAAACCCGCTGACAAACTTCTGATGCCGATGTCACAGCTAAGCATCCGAGATCAGAAACCAGAATCTGTAAGGCACAGAACTGGCCAGGTACACTGTACACCGTCTATCGGTTACCCAATGCCAACTGACGATTGCACCAGCAGTTTTGCAAGCTAGAGTAAGACGAAAAGTCTGGTAGAATGGTGAGCACAGTGTCTTTATTCCACCAAAAACTCCAAACATAAAGCCCCGAAATCCAACAGTTGTTCTCACTGACACATTCCATCTCAAACCCTAGTCACCAGATATGACATTTACTTCTTAGGTACTGCACATCATAAGATGTTTCAATATCTGTCTTCTGCTGGAAGGAGAGCTCCGTGATATCTGTACCAAAGAGGCAAATTATCAACTAGCGGCCAAATTTCCATCGCAAGACAGAAAGACTAGCATATATATATATATATATATGATGGACACAACGCCAAAAGTGTTGACAACAGATGTTTTTATCCAGGATGCCATTCCATTCTAAGATAAAAGGCTTCTTCTAATTGTGCAGTAAAATGGAAGCCAAACCTCCAACAAAACATAAGCAGTAGGACCCCAAGAATAATGATTGACTATCCAAAGCAAAGATGTCCACGTGCATGATTATCCAAATTTTATTGCAAAGATCCAAACCCAACCCAACAATAAAAAGAATGGTGCCGAAACAGAACCTGGAGAAAATCCAGAAGAATGATTCTTAGGACAATCGTACAACATGAATGAAAGCTGTTCAGGGCTGGTTAACAAACCAAAAGAGGAACCAACATTCTCTGATTGAAGAATCTTAGAATCCCCAAAAAAAAAAAACAGCAGAGATTGCTGTTTTTGGCAATTCTAGTATTGCAAATTTATAAACCAGGAACAAATGCAAATATCAGTTCTGAACATTAAATTTAAATGGAAATTTGATATTTAATTAAGGTTCAAACAAACAAACATGTGTTCATTTTCCATCATAAGAAAAAATAGCATTGTTAAATCATAGACAAAAGGTAAAAAGTATGTGAATACTCACTTGTTTAGTACAAACTGCTCACAAGGAGCCAAGGCCACCTATGCTCCAACGAAAACATAAATTCAAAATCTGATATGCAGCAGAGCTGGAGTTTGTATTTGGTAGCAAAAGGATGCAATACATTCACCAAAACCTTCTCCAGGACCTTAAGAAGACAAGAGAGTCAGTTAAGAGAGACTGCTTACAAGGAAAGTTCTGAACATCAACTGAGAATGAGTTATGAGTGCAGATATTATCTTACCATTATGCCTTCATACTAACCTCACGCAATATAACGGCCACCCCAGATTGACTGTCCAGAATATTGCTCAGATAATGCGGTGATATGCTGATTTCAATTTAGAAGTTGCTGTTCTTGCTGCACTCTTAAATGCTCAAGAGCCTGGTAGGTTTGCCAGCCATTTTGTTTTTCCACTGGGAACTGCACTGAAGCAACCTGTTTTCCAGGAAAAGGAAAACTGACTGTCCCAGTCAAGCCATTGTTGTTATTGACAGGCTGTGGTGCCATATGAGAAGAAAAATTAGCAGAACTATTAAGCAGAGAGCCTCTTGTTGACAAGGGCAACTGATAGCCATCCAACCAACTATAATCATCTGATGGATTGTCACTCAACAAATCTGAACCAAAAACAGTTTCAATTGCTTGTTTGGGAGGAACAGGACTAAAACCTGGAGGAGGCCCAAGATGCCTCACAGGCCGGCTAACTGGATTGTTTCTAATGGATGAATGCAAAAATGGTGATGACTTAACACCCAAGCTTTCAGCAATAGCTCCAGAAGATGAAACATCAAACTGGGATGGAATTGCAGTTTCAGACACTTTTGGCTGATCATAAAAGATACTGCCTGCAATGACATTCACAGTTTGCTGGATTGGAATTTGATGCATAGCTGGAGGAACTTCGCCCATATCTTTTTGGATCTCATGGTCTGTGACAAGACCATTCTCCATAAACCTAACACCTTTCAAGTTATTTGCGAGAGAAACAGCTTCTTCTGCTAACCACTTGGAAGCAGGAGGTTGAATTTGGTGCAGATGCTGGGGAAAGATTGTGCTGACAGATGTAGATACTTGCGGAATTGAATCCACAACATTTTGCCGAAAATTACCTAGGGGTGCTGAGACTGAACTGCCATAAAATTTCAGATCACAGGTAGAAGCACTTTGACTGGGTTTCAAGCCTTCATAAGCAACCCGTTTTGGATTGAATGCATCAGGCTGCTTCTCATTGGTAGCTGGCTTGAAAAGAATTACTTCGTCCTCCTCTTCCCCTTCCATACATAGGGGTGGATTGGGGTGCAAAGCTCCCACATTCATCATAGTCTCCAGATTAATATCTTCCACTAGACCATTTGATATTGGTAAGCCATAGTCCGGTGTCAAAACATTGTCATCTGAAATTTGGTATTCAGCACCTAGGACAAATTTCTTCTTCTTAGTATCAAAACAAATTGTTTTCTGATCAACTGTAACTATATTTGCAAGAGCCTTCCCTGCTGCTAAAATCCTCTTGACACGAGCTAATTTTTCTTTACTTCCATTTCCAACAAATGAGTGCTTTCTCGAGAAGTCCAATATAGCTTGTCCAGGAAGAAGTGGTGAAAATCCCCTCAACTCAAAGTCCTCCCACAAAGCAAGTTGATTATCTGTTTCCCCTTCTTCATAACGACTCATGTTATAAAAGCATGTCTCATCCTCATTATCATCAAGCGTACTTGAGCCTGATGACAATATCTTATTCAAGAAGGAAATGCAGTAATTCCAGAACTTTGATCTAACAGATGCCTGTTTTTCATCAGCATCACTTCCTGATGCAAAGTCAGGGTAACAGGCCAGCCATTCTAAAAAAATGAGAATGCTAGGGAGAAGATAACTTGAAGAGGGGTCGCACAGCTGTAAACAACTGTGGAATACATATCCCATGATCTCGAAAACTGCAGCAAATGCATTCTGAAGTAGAACAGCACGCTGTACAATTTCTGCATATGTCTGCCCTTCAGCTTCTCTTTTCACATTGTGAACTGAGAATATTAGAATAGACATAAGCCGAATGATGAAGAGTCCATTCTCAGAAGCATCTGCACCGAAATTCAGCACCTCTTCTGGCCCGGAAGAAAGGAGCTCATGAAATTCACTACCGGTGGAACTAAGAATTTCTGAAAATGTTTCCAGGCTGAACAAGAGCAATTGCATACATAAGTTCAAAAACCTAAATCCAACCAATTACAAATTGGTGAATATAAAATACCTTGTGCGAGTGAAAAGAATTCCATTTAAGCGGACAAAGCGGATGCAAAATGATTTGTGCAACTCATGGACATTAGATGTGCTTTCCTTAAAAACAACGGCTTCTAAGTTTGTGTCTCTAGACATAGAAGTTGCTTCTCTTTCTCCCTTCCCTTTACCAGCCAAGGCTTCTGTTGGTTCCATGAGCAGATGAGAGTAACTCTGCCGATTCTGTCCAAACCAGAAGGAAAAGAGAAGAAAAGGAAAAGATAAGTTACAGAATGAGAAATAACTTAATGCTGCATGCATATGAATCAATAATCAAGTTCTTTTCGGATTCACATTGATCATGTTTACATTATTCATTCATTTAATAACAATACCACATGAGCATACAAAACAATTGTTTAAACTGTTCAAGTCCACTTCACAGGTTCCATGTAATCCCAATGGCCTTAACAGAAACACCAGCATGGAATGAATTTCTAATGGTCAGATATTTCAATGGAGCTCAGAGTAAGTCTAGCTCAAATCACCACTAAGTTGTTAATTTGAAACTGAAGCCAACACTTGAGCGTGGAACTTGCTACATGAGCACATACTAATATATCTGAATTGGGGTACTGCTAAGGTATAGAGGTAGAATCAAAAGACCATCTCAATAACACAAAAATTCTCTTGTGGCTCTATCAGGAGAGCACAGTCAGAATGGCTGATCATAATGATGGTCTTAACCCAAATTTTAAACTAAACACTAGTAATGCTCAGGCAGTAAGATGCAGCAAGCAAAAACAAAGTAGAAGACAAAAAGAACCTTCTCAAAAGCCACAATCAAGTTATCTCTTGCAGTTGTAAAAGGATTGTCCACAGCCAGACTCCTAAAATACCGATACACAGCCAGCAATTCATCCCCCGAATAGGAAGCCAAAATAGCAAGCTGAAATGAGCAGAACATTCATAAAAAGAGAAACTGTCATTAAGACAACAAAGCCAAATGGGAAAGGAAATATTATTGCAAAACAAAGCATGCTGACTTATACTGCTACAGCTAAATATAATATAAGAGACTCTAGCACATTTGTCTATGAATTGAGAGACCAACCTGATGATGGGGGTTCCCGCTCGAAGGCCAAAGGGATGCAGCTTGCAAGTAGTAACTTGAAGCTGCTACATACTCACGTGTTTTGGAGTCACCCTCCCCATAGAGTCCTTTATACCTAGCCAGATCACCCAAATATATCAAACAACGATGACATGAGACCAAGCCTTTTTTTATGTCTGCTGATTTCTTCCCATCTTTCTCCATTACAGCATGTTTATCTGAATCCTCAGAAAAGTAGCCCAGAGGAAGCCCATACTTGGCTCTGATTTTCAAAATGATATCATGATAAAATCCAGTAGCTTCTGAAAGAAAAGTTTTGAACTGAAGCCTTATTTTAGTGACTCGATCAGGTTGTGTGGGAATTTTCACACCTTGAGATGCATTCAGTCCCTTAGAAGCTAAGGCAGCACTGAAATGAGCTCTTAGTTCCTCAATATGCCTATAATGCAACTGCCACAGAGCATATTCAATATTGTGCTGCTCAGAGAAACCATGATCCTCAAGAATTATAGCTTCATAGTTCTCACGCATCTGTTGCCAGGCATTGGGATCTGATGGTATGCGTGCCTGAGCTGATCTTCCACGCTTATTCTCTAGCTCAATATTCTGTGTAGGATAAAAAATAGTTCACACCTTCATTATCTAATAAAATAACCTCACTCTCTGCCCACACTTGCCACACATCCACACAAATCTCATGCTGGAAAGAGATGATTCATGAAAGGAAGTACACATTCCACTTGGAATTGAAAGCAAAACATACTACTGTTAGCTCTTAAATAACTCAAAACACATGCAACTAAACTACTATCAGGAGAAATGAGATACCTTTTCATAAAGGTGTTGTGCATGCTCCTGTGGTGTAGGAGCAGACATTTTATCCATCTACAAAATCAACATCCTTGAACTAGATTTCCCACTGCATTCAATCTGCAGAAAATCCAGAACCATTACCAACAGCTTAGGGATAAAGTAAGAGATTAATTTGAACCTTGAGTAAAAGAAAAGAAAAGAAGAAACAAAGGAAATAACAACCGATGAAGAAACATGGCTGAAAAAAAAAACCAGAAAAATAAATAAACAGTAAAACTCCTGATCACGTCTATTACACGATATCATAGTAAACCCTAGAAAATTTGAAGTCACATTATTGCAATCAGATCAAAAGCCCAAAATCACACATTTAAGTTTCTAAAATCTAGTTCGTGATTTTGCATGAACCCCTCTTGATTGGTTCCGACATATCGAAGGAAAGCATACAAGTTCATAATAAAGCTCCAGGCGAATTCAATTTCCATTTGCTTACGAATTCCCAAATTATAATCACACAGCAAAAGGAAACCAAAGAAACGCATATCGTTTCAGTAAATTGCCTTCCATGAATTTATTTATGAAAAGAAAATAAATAAATAAATTGAGAGCTACAGCCAGCCATTATTAATGGGAGTCATTCTAATCATCCGATCTGGATCAACTTTGTTTACAAATTATATCACAAAATCAATAATAATGAAAAAATAAATTAATTATAAAAAAAAACAAGAAGAAAAGAAAAGGAAAAAAAAAGAATACCTGTAAAACCAGATCGAGATTGAAGCTATAGATTTCTTGAGAGAGAGAGAGAGAGAGAGAGAGAGAGAGAGAGAGAGAGGAGAAGGAAGACTTTTTTAGTATTGGGGATTGGAGGTTTGAGGCTATAAATTTCAGCGTGTTTTTTTCTCAATTTCCTGGTTCCTGGCCGGCATTGCCAAAACGACACCGCTTCCATGGTATCCTTATCTCTCTACGCTTGGCTTTTATTTTATTTTCTATTCTTGACCCCCCCTTTTTTTTTTAATTGAATTAGATTTTAATCATATTATTATTGTTAATTTTTTTGCTTACATTTTTTACAGCGCAAGGGAACGTCGTTCACGCGCTCGATTAGGATAGTTTGCGTCACTCTCGAAATCCGCGGAAGCGAGTCTTTCGGATTCTAGGAGCATCATCGTCAAGCGTTCCAGAAACTTCTGAAAGATATCAAATTTTGAACTTTTATTTGCAAAATATTAAAAATAATTATATTATATTTTAAATTTAATTTTTAGTACAATAAAATGAAGAGAAATAATTTATATAATTAATTATAATTAAATTAAATTCAAAATAAATCTTTTGTTATTATTATTTATGTAGTCAATTAAATGAAAAAAAATAATAAAGTTGTTAAATTCTTTGTCGATCCTCTGAAATTCCACCAAATCGTAAAGGACACAAAGAAGGAAGGTGGGGAGTGTAGCACGCCCAAGCGCCATCCGGAGAGTGTGGGTGAAGATTTGTCTGGCTTAAAAAAGTCGCTCCACCGAAGCACCTACCTACTCGAAAGGCTCGAAACCGACAAGACATCAGCCGTCTTTAGGGTTTTTAACCCTGCGAGGGCCCACCAAAGCTAGATCACTAAACAAGTTTTGGGTAACATTGGAAAAGAACAGGTTAAGGAAAATGAATAACCCATTTTTTTGTACATCGCCTTAGAAAGATTCCTTAGTACCGTGCTGGGGCAGAAACAATGCATGCCAAATCTCACTACTTTGGTGGGTACAAGAAAATGTAAGAACACCCACTAATCCACAGAAAGTAGGGTATTCTTAATAATTGTTCACTGTAACGAGGATGAATGCGCAAGTACGGAGCTTTAAAAGGATCGGTTAAGTTCCTCCGTTGAGATTTTCATCTTTGATTTGAACAAACTCAAACGGAAGATCTTACTCGTGACACAGGGCAACCTGGTTAATTAGCCGTTGGGAATTTGGAAGGGCGGAACAGGTGCTTCGTTTAAAATCGAAATACACAATACCCAACCTCGGGTGCCTAAATATCGACGAGAATATTTTAATCATATAAACGAATAATACTACACATTTCAACGGATAAAAGTAGAAAAGAAAATAAAAGAAAAGAACTTCCTAAGGTATGCTTGTTGCTTGCGAACATCCTCCTGAAGTCCTAATGTTGACACGACAGTAACTCAATTTTTTTGGACAACACTTGTGACGACAGCAAAAAGTCAAATTGGAGTCAGGAATTCAATCATATTCCCCATCAGAAAACGTTAAATAAGAGAAAGCAAACAAAATAGAAAAAGAAGATATAGGACAGTAAGAGTGCATGGAATAACACTATATGCAAAGTGGACGAATGTACAACCAACAGGGATCATCTTCGGTCAATTCCATGGTGGAGATGATGGTCTATACATGAAATCCTGTGATGATGTGCCATAGTTCAGATCGAGATTGTGTAGCTGTTCCATTAGCTGGGAACGCCTTTCCTTGAAGAAATCAAGCCGAGTTGTTAATTCCACCAGAGCAGAAGATATTGCTGATGGATGTCCTGGATAATCCTTCGTCTGTGACCATAGTCATGTCATTAAAAGCTAAAAGATTGCATGATGAACAGACAAATTGGGTTACGTTTGACGGATTAAGGGTTTGAGGGCCATTGGCAGTTTCATGGATTCAACCCAACTATTTCCAAGTCCACAAAAGCAATGGAAGCTATTAGCTAATCATGCACCCATTAGTCAGAAAAGACCTACCTCTACTGCTCTTGAAGTAGATGGCGCAGAGTCAACATCACACAGCTCATCAATGGACAAATTTGTGGATGCCTCAATGCTTTTAGAGTCATTCAGGCTTGTTGATTCTGTAAATATCTTTTGAGGAGGCTGCCAGCCGCTGCTGCCTGCTGCTAAACCTTGTCCTTTGATATTCCTCCTGTCTTCCCCTAATATACCCTCCTGGAGCACAAAGTTATGGACATAATTAGGTTGGACAAAACGGTGTTTCCACAAATAGAAGGTTAAGATCCTTCAATATAACCACTGATGAGGAGGGAAATGGAGCAAAAGAATCTTTTCTGAAGCTTTTAATGCCTAATAAAAAAAATGTAAGAAAAAGAACTAAGCGGTACCTCAGATCTTTGTTTCCTTTCATGATTCACAAAAGCAAGGGTTGTGTCAAAATCATGCTGAAGAAATCTCCTGCAGAAGCACAGCAAAAGGACAGAACAAGAATACAGTAATTAACATCAGAACTACTTGTTCTAACAGTTTCTCTTATCACAATGTATTCATCTCAGCCATATTAAAACCCAAAAGAAAAAAAAACAAAGAAATGAACCAACATAAAGAGGAATTGCAACGACAATCGGTTTCCATGTTTAAAAAGACAAACTTTGAGCTTGCTTAGTCAAATAAAAATGGAATTTTTTTTCGACTATAATAGGTCAAACAATTTACGCATGCTGCTTTATATGAAATAATTCTTCTGTTCTGCTGAATGTAAACATGTGCCTAAATGGAGAATTTTATAAACTCACTGTTGAGAGTTATAATTTTGGATGTGTTGACATCGATCACATGCATCAGAGAGGGAACTGTAATGGTGCTGTCGTTGCTGATTGAGTTGATGATGAAGTTCTGCAACCTTTTGCTTCAATCTGGCCACATCTGCTTCAGCAAGAGCAATATCCTCGAGCTCAGCCCTTGTCTTCATATCAGTATTAGCTCATAAGAATGCGTATCATTTAATTGTGAAATAAAGAGTGGAGAGAAGGGGGGAAATATAGCTCAAGATCTATACAAACTTTAGAATCCATGCCACGTGAACTGGAAAGCTGTCCAGTAGACATGCTTAAACCAGCTTCCAGTGCAGCTCTGAGATCCCTTTCTGCCTGCAACTGCTCTTGCAATCTAGATACCTGTATGACCATTTGAGGTCAACAGGCAAAGAAGAGTGAGATATGAATCATATGGAATTGATAGAGTCTCAAAATTTTGGCAAATCCTTCAGGTTTTCTATTGCAAAGCCAATTTGACTTGAATTGCATATGTGCCCAAAGATGTCCAGAAAAGGTGAAGCAGTATATTTCATGCAAGAAAGTACCCAGCATACCAGCACCAAGCCTGACATTTACCATATAAAGGCCTAAAATGTAGTGAACACAGTAGGATGAGTTACATATACATACATCTTGTTCAAGTACTAGGCGACGCTCATGCAAAGCTTGCTTCCTCCTCTCCAAGGTAGCTTGTAAAATAGCATTTCCTCGAGCCTGAAAAATTAATGGTGAGTCTAGTCAGTATACAACACCAACAATCCAGACACAAGCACAAAGAAATTCAAAGAAAGTAAAGAGACCTCCTTTGCAATCCTTTGTTTCAAGTCATTCTTTGCAATCTCAAGCCTCTGAACGGCAAGCCTACAGCAAAATTTAAAATATAGATTGTGGATTAACCGTATGCATCAAATGGATCTCTAAGAGGAATCATTCCATGCCAGTTGACAATGTAAGTATTTAAGGACATACTTCAGAACAAATTGATTGTTAAAAAGTTGAATTTAAACAGCTGAGACAAGGAAACAGTAGAGCAGAAACAACTAGAAAGAGTTTCATGATGAAAGGCATTACTCTGGTGCTTGTTTACTGTGATAAGCTAAAATTCTTTGCCAGATATAATCATATAATCAAGGAGAAACAGTGAGGTAATGAACAAGTAGTAGTGGAATGAGAATGTAACGCACTACACCTCACCAAAATGACCTACTAAGAAACCACTCCTTCAAAAATGTAAACTTGCACATAGGATTAGCCAAATGAAATACATTGAAGGTGCTAAGGAAAATCCATATAACTAGCATCTTACTCTTCTTCTCCAGATGAATCAACTGATTCCATTGACAGTGTCTTCCTGGCCTGTATAAAGATCGATAAAGATTAATAACACCTAATATTACAATAATATAGGAACTGAAACATTACAGCTCACATTCCACAAAGACACTATCAGATTGAGTAAAGGACCAACTGCAGACAACAATATGAAAACCATGCTACAGGGATCTGTTGAAACAAAGACAGTAGCTTGTCCACAACCAGGTGAAGTTTATCATAACATATAACTGCTTGTAATTACTTAATCATAGAGGCAAGCCGTTCCTCAGCATTAAGATCTGATAAACCGAAGACAGTAGTTTTTTCTACAACGATAGAGTTTATAACCAAATATAAATAATCATACAGGCAAGCCCTTCCATTTCATTTTGCCCTAGAATTGTTAATTCTTGCTACCAAACATCCAGTCAATTCAATTCTGAATTTTTTAATATCTAACCTATTGAATATCTATAGATCATGAGGAAATTCTCGCATTGAATATTTTATCAAGACACTTTTCTGAAGTGATCAAAATATAACATACACAGTTCATGACTTACACTACTTCCCCCAAAAGCTGATCGTTTTCCATTGAAATTGGAGGCTGTTGATTTACTAGGTGGCTTGTCAGCAGAACATTCCAGTCCAGATGTGGGCAAAGGAGGTATTGGATCCATTGTAGATAGAATTTCTCCCATTGACCTATATGATTCACCAGCAGGTTGCACATCTGAAACCTTCATCCCAGTGATTGTGTTTCCATTTCCCTTTTGTTTACTTTGTTGCTCTGTGTCTTGAATGCTAGGATCTCTATTTTGTAGAGGATCAGCAGGTAAATCTGAAACCTCAGCTAAGGCATGGTTATTTCTAGGGGAACCAACGTCTGAATCATCTCCACCAAAAGCCTGCATTTGCAAGTGTACACATCAATCTTTAAAATAATAGCTAAACCAAAATAGGTTTTGGAATGAGGTCAAACCAAATAACAAAGTTTATAGGTGAATACCAGTGAACACAAAAATTGAATCACTTCAGTCTATCTCAATCTGTTCAACTTCGTAGCTAGCATAATCATGAAATCTAGAAAAGCCACAAATGGTTGGAAAAGTCCTACTAAAATTAAGCTTGAAAAGGTAAGACATTGAATAAGCTATGAGCACATAGTATCATACAAACCATGTAAATCTAACTATTTTCACCACACCTCTAATTGTGCTCAAACACAAAAGAGAAGGCAATGGCCACCATGAAGGAAAAAGGAAAAAACTCCTCTTTCAATATTCCTCAATGTAATTGAAATGATAAAAAGGAAGAGTGACAAAAGAAAGCATCTCCAATGCATGTGGCACACAGTTGAAACAATGAAACTGAGATCATACAAAATTCCAAGTAACAAAACTTTATTCAAGAAAGGAAATTATAGAATAATAGAACCAAATCACAGTTTAACATGCAAGAACCCCCAAAATAACAAAAAGCAGAATTCAAACGTAAGCGCATCCAAGAGAACCTTATAGTCATAGAGATCACTGCCAGCAGAGCCACTACTTTCACTTAATTTTCCACTGAGAACACGCTCAGGATCATCATCTGTTTCTTGGCCAACTTCATTTTCTGCATCATGGTATGCATTGTCCCTTATATCTTTATTTTCATCATCAGATGAATCTTCACTCCCACTGTTTTCTATCTGAGAATCAGCTGATATGGAGCATCTGTGTAGATTTTCATCCTAAAACAACACATGATGAATGCACATAATTAGCAAATCAGCACAAGCAGGACCTAACAATTGAATCCAGTAATGAACATTAGAAAGATTCATGATCCATGCAAATTATTTACAGTATTAACATAAACGAGCACTTCAAAGAAGAGATCCACAATTGGACCACTGATGTCAGCCACCAAGTCAATCAATAATTCCACAAACAAGTTTGGCTCACAGTGAAAAGCTTTAATTTGAAAAGAACTTAGCAAATATGATAATCTAGTTAAAGATTCTTTATTTAAAAGAGGGTGACCTAAAATCCACATATCACACATCAACCAAAGTTTAAGATTAACTCTGTTCAATCTCACACATACATTGGTGTTCAAGCATTCAAAATGGGGCAGAAGATAATCACTATGTGACCAAATGATTAAACAGCCTCTTACATCAAAAATATTCTCATATTCCTCCAAAAGGGTTGTAATAATTGCTTGAGCATTATTTGCTGCATTTGCAGCAGCAAGAAGCTGAGCAGAATTATCGCCATTAATGTCAAAGTCATCCTCCAGTTCACATTCACCAGCTAACAGAGGACGCAAGAGCAAAGGTGCCATACAAGTAGCAACAGCAGAGGGAGTCATTCGATTCTCATGAGCATGGGAAGAGATAACGCACAACACCTTGAGAACTCTGCAAAATATTGTGGAACACTTAATGCTAAGACCAATGAACTATAAAAAGGCTATGAAAGAAGATCTCTGAATGGAATTTTGGAAACTTCGTCACAAGCTCGAATAAAAATGCATTGAAAAAGCAGGTTTATTTGTCAGTTTAAGGCACCTGTGATTGCAAGCACCCGTCTGAAAAATAAGTCAAAACTATGCAAGTTGAAACTTCGTTTAGAATTGCTTCATGAAACTCGCTTGTAAAAATCCTTTCAGTGATGACGGAAAGCATGTGTTACACACAAATTTGTGTAATTGTAATTTAATTGTTATATTATTGTTCAGCAATAATAATGATAATAAATAAAGTAATTGCTATAATAAATAATAAAATAATGAACAATGTCAGTTCATTCTAATTTCTTATACAGATAAGTTTTACTTCGCTAGGAATTCTAATGTTGCAAAATAAAATTGTCATTAATCAATCCAATTTTTTATTTGGTTAGAGATACAATGGATCACATATTTCTTGGTTTACAAAAGAGAAAATTTGATATCTAAAAAATGGAGGCAAAAATCTCATTTATTGATTTCTAGATGTAATTAATATATGATTGAATGATATGTATGTGCATGCCTGGGTGAGAGAGAGAGAGAGAGAGAGATGTAGAAACTAGAAAATGAAAATGGCTCAAAATCATAATTATTTGTCCAATGGATGCAAACAAGATTGCTTAGGTTTCAAACACTGGTACTTCAGCAATGCAAAAGATACAATTGTTATTACCTTTGCAACAAACGCCGGTTTGGTTCAGGAAATGTCTCTAAGATTGCAGAGCGCATTGCATTAATTCGAGCTTCCTTCCGGTCAATTTCTTGTCCAACAAACATGTACACAGCAATTTGCTCCACTATTAAAGCAGGAATTTAACACAAAATATAAAGCGAGACTATTGTGCATTATGGACATTATAGTATTTTCATCATTTAAAGAAAAGGTTAACTGAGCAATCAGCTTGAACATAGTAAATAAAAGTTAGAAATATAAAGAGTGCTATGTTATTCTGAGATCCTGTTTTTGATTTTAATTTAAACCATTTTGACTTAAACAATGAAGAAAGATGAAACTGGTCTTACGATAAGCCTCCAGCAAAGCAGTGCAGCAAGATGCCGGAACTGGGGAGGAAGGAAGCTCCCTTAGGACATGCTGCACATGAAAAGGCCAAGTGAGCTTTGAACTAGGCAATCACCTAAGATCACAGACTGCACCATATATTGTCACAGCTACCTTAACACAATCACCAACAACATGAGCATCCTCATCTGGTTCAAACTCAGTCTTGCCTATGAACAATCAAGAGACAAATATTTCATGGAAGCCTTTGGAAGGAATCTGATTAAAAAAAACACAAAAAATATAGTAATGGAGGAAGAGTAAATATCAGCTGCATTGTATATACTCTGCAGCTGTTGTGGATAAGAGAAATTGAAGAGTACCTCGTTCATATTCTTGAACCCTGCGGTCAACCTCCTCGACATCCGCAGATTGTCGTAAAATACCTTCAACTTTAGTTCCTGTGCAAGAGACTTCACAATATAAGCACATATTCAACATACTGAGAAACAACTGCAAACTTCTTTCCATTTGCCAATTCTTTTTGGTCCGATTGTTTTGGGAGGGGATGGGTTAGAATAGTACTGGTGTCTATACAGACAAGCTCAATACAATATGGGATCACATCTCACCATAATTTTCAAGAAATTGAAGAGCTTTCTCAAGGAAAGATGGACCTCCATCAATATCTTCAAGGGCAAGCAAAATTGGCCTTCCAACAACCAATGACTTAACTGGAAATTTATCCCTCCCTGGCCAATATATCCATAACTTGGTAAATGCAAAGGTGGCTGCCACAGAACTTATGTGTGTGTGTGTGTGAGAGAGAGAGAGAGATGCTGTTATGTGAAGAACTACAAACATTGATGGAATGATCCTTCCATAACATCATTTGTGTCACTCCTAAAAATTCCATTATGTCCCATAACAAGAGCAGCACTCGGCGCTTGTGCAAGGGCATTTTCAAGGGCTGTCTTCCATTCATACAAATCTACTGATGTCTCGGCCTGATATTCACAAAGAGAAGGCAAAGAAAGGTTTTAAGCAATGACCGTTCTTCAGATGAATTATAAGAGATAGCAAAATCAATCACCAGGTGCGTCCGAAGACCTTGTTAGAAAAGAGAAGACAAAGAATGAAAAAAAAACAAAAATGTGAGAGAGAAAAAAGAAAGAAAGAAATAAAAATGATGCACAAAGAATACAAAGAAGGATATCAATCACCTTGAGGGTGAATGCTCGCCCATCTCGTCCATCAGGAAACAAGACAGTTAACAATTTTTTATCTTCTCTAACAACGACACTGCAAGAGAGACCAACATCTATTAGTCACATTTCAAAAACTCAACTCTGGACACCAAGTGGCCATGGGTACCTCCCAGAATTGTTCAAGTCAATGCCCCCCAAAGTTAGATTCACTTCACCACCTCCCTGTGGTAGGACACTCTGCGTACAAATAAAATGAGTGTCAAATGAAAATGTGATTCAGAACACCATATTATGTTTGAAGGGTTCCTCAAGTTTTGGCATAAGTCTATAACCAAACTTGCCTTTACTGGGTAAATTTTCCCAAGAGTCCCATGCAAAATAATAAAAGCCCAATAGGACGAAGAATTTGAAAAAGCAAGTCCATTTTGCCAAATAGTCAACTAACAAGGCCAGTTGTTCTCAGGGCCTTCCTTCCTAGTCTGTCTTTCTGAACAAGCCATCCAATAGCAGATAAATCATAAAATTAAAAATTTTTTTAAAAAAAAAGTATGAAGGTTGGAACATGCCACATACAGCAAAACATGAACTTAGATGCTAACTTCCCTTTGAATATTGTGTACCAGCATGCATGAGAGAAAGAGAGAGCTACTATGCCTAGACACACTGAAATTTTCCAAAGCTATATTTATCACCTGCTGCTTAAGCACATTAATTTAATAGCAAGAAAGTTACAACGCATAATTCTACCCTATCTTCCACCAATTATAAAACATAATGATTTGTAAAAGTAAACAACCACAAGATTCATAACTAAAAATCAAAGCCCTAGAAGAGATGAATGGCCCTTTAATAATTTAAAAAATAAGAGAATGCATGATTGGTACTCACAGGGTCATTTTTAAAGAACACCAAGGATGTACGTGTGAGTATGAACCACCGCTTCTTCCATGACTTCCAACCTATCCCTGTAGAAATTCAACATTACTTTACTTCAATGACAAAAAACAAGGTGTTAAAATCAAATTTTCAAAGGTTGCTACAAGTTTTACAAGCAGTATTAATCGCTTAACTCTTAGTAGAAATGATAAGAAAGCAATGTAACAGATATGAATCCAGCCAATGAAAGAAAAAATTTCATCATTTCTGACAACCAATGCATCACCCAAAAGTCAATCCAAACCCCATAAAGAGAAATCATGTGCATTTCAGCCTTAGGCATTCATGATTCACAGATTTTTGAACCTAGGTATCCTAACTCTATTATTCTTGCATTGCACAAAATTATCGTTATTAAAGCGTTGTGTTCAGATCAATCCAGGTTTTACACACACAAAGTATATACGAACTCAAAATAAACGGTACAACAGCTAGAGAACCATAAACAAGGAATGCAAAACAAAATTAACAGGAATAAGGCCACCGACCTTTAGAGGATATAAAAAGGGGGCCACTCTTGAAAACCTGTCATCTCTCAGGTCAGAAACAAAGACAGGTCAACATCTAACCAACACTGAATAAGAACAACATAAAGGAAAATAAATAAAAGCATATTCATTGCATTCTTTCATTTATCCCATAAAGCAACATGAATGTATTGGCTACCAATAAAGTTCAAAACTTGTACTCCTGCAGTTGAAACATTCAGCCCAACAATTTATTAAACAATGGATAAATTCATGTCAATGTACTTGCTAATTTTAGAAGAGAAAAGAGGGCAAAAAAAGTAGAAGAGAGAGAAAGAGAGAGGAATATAGGAGAGAAGGGAGAAAGAGAGGAGAGTAGAGGAGGAGAATGATGGAACATTAAAATTTAAACTTGGCAAATTGTACATTACAGCTTCAAAATATCATTGATTGTAATGGCTTGAACACCAAAGCATTCTGCAGTTTCACCTTCAAATTCTCAACATTTATCATAGATTCATTAATTACTTGACTGTTGGTGGGTCTCTTTGCATGTGTTGTGCAGAAAGAGAAAGAGGACTCAATGATTATTCATTCAACAGAAACAAAAGTCAAAATTTTGGTAGATAAGAATCCTATCAAAACTTCTTTTAAAGAATGGGCCAGACCACTGATCTAGAAATTCATTTCAGATAATTAAATCTTTTCAAATTGTTTCTTTTTAAGAACTGAATTTGTGCCAAAATAACCAATGCAAAAAGAAAGAACAAAAGAACTTGGACACATAGTGGGTCTTGAAGCACTATTTCCGAATAACACATAAAAATGCCAATTCCTCCTCCTTCCTAGTTTAAAGGTATCTTTTTTCTGAAATGCAAATTCTGAGCAATGATCAAATACCTTTTATTATTGTGATAAAGTTACAACATCTTCATGTAATCGGACAACACACACAAATGCCACAACACCATAGTTAATCAACACTAAGCTCATCTCAACAGAAAACATGGAAATTTGAAATTTATCCCCTACTGTCTGCATTTTCAAAGCGTCCAACACAAGAGGCAAGAGATTAATGCACTAGGAGCTCTCTTAGCAAATGTATAAAGACATTTTGCTTACTAACACAAGATCCGATACTCTTCCTCTCGAATTCCCGCTCACTTTCTCATCATCCAAACAAAGTACACGAAAGAGAGGAAACAGAAGAGAAACGCATACCGTATTCGAAGCTCCGCCTTTCAGCCGCTCGAAAGCCGCAAAAGAAGCCGACATTGAAACTCCGCCCAAGGTAACCACAACGCTTCAAAATGCTTAACATTTCAATCAACCGCGTCGCCGGCGCTCGCCATTGAGTCAACTCTCAGAACTCGAGCTCCACATCGGCGGCTGCACTGAACTAGATCGGCGAGCTAATAACCGGATTAAGATCTGAAGCTAACAGCCAACTGATAATGCGAGCTCCCCTAGAGTTTTTGATTCGGTAAGACGGACAATAAAGAAGAAACAACCAACCGTAGCTACCGCACTCTAAGCATCTGTAAATGCAAAATAAACAAAGAGAGAGTAAACAACAAATGTGAGTGCTTTGTAAAACTGAATTTTCTCTTCATTTTCTATCTTATTATCTCTGACTTTCTTGCACTTTACTGAATTTTCTCTTCATTTTCTATCTCATTTCCTCTAACTTTCTTGCACTTTACTGAATTTTTTCTTTACTTTCTATCTCATTTTCTCTCACTTTCTTGCACTTTCTCGTTCTAAGATTCTCGGTTTGTTTATGACTTTTTCTTATTCTCACCTGACAACAATATTTATGGAAATTCCTCGAAAACGTACAACAGAGTTGAAGCCTTTTAAATTAATTAAATCAGACATAACACTCTCACCAAAAGTAGATAGCCACTCATTTATAAGATAGCTAACCAAATCGGAACGCGCTCGAAGAGAGGTGCTACCGGAACTAAAAAAGGGTCACCGGTCGTATGCTTTCTCTGGATTGTAAGTTTTGTCATTTTTCGATCAGAACATAGAAAAAGAGGCTTCCGACTGACAGGCAGACATCAGACCCACCCTGTTTGAATTCAAAGGGGCCTGTTACTAACTAACAGTCGCACCTCTGTCATTGGTCCATGGTGGTCCGGTAGTGAAAATGGGCTTACCTTAACATTGGGCTCGGCCATGACTTCTCCATGTTACTGTTCAGACTTCTGAGACGCATCCATTAATACCATCTGGTCAGTGGGCTTGAGTTTGTGTTAATTATCTTTTTGTTGTCTCGTGATCCATATGTTACGTCCATGGAAGACGGTCCCGTTCGTCAACACGACTGTGGGCCCACTGCCCCTAGAAACGGGTTCCATTTATTGGTAACCTGTCCATGAGACCTTTGCCGCAGCTCATCGCCTCGTCTCCGGTGACATCCATGCCGAGTTTCGCTGGCAATTTTGTACGCAAATTCTCATCATCTTGTAAAAGCAAAACCCCTTCTCGGCTTTACGCCTCCGCTTTCAAAGTCCCAGACTTCCCACCATTTCCGTTTCCGAATAGCACTTTCCCCACACGTCAGCAACAAAAGCAAGAACTTTTTCTTTCTTTTCTCCGGGGCTTCTCCAATTTGGCATCCAGGCCAAGCTTGTCGATATGGAGGCGGAAGAAGGAGATCGGCAAGGAAGGATTGTTTGCGGCCAAGGAGCTGAAAAGGCTGCAATCCGACCCCGTCCGGCTCGACCGGTTCATTAAATCTCACCTCTCTCGCTTGCTCAAGTCCGATCTTGTCGCTGTGCTCTTCGAGCTCCAGAGGCAAGACCAGGTCTTTCTCTGCATGAAGGTTCGTTTCCATCGTTTTATTTCATAATTTCTTTTTCACTGCTAGTTCCTCTGGCCCTTGAGGGAACCCAAGAATCCAATTTTGAATTCTAGCTAATGGAACGGAAGTTTATTGTTTGTAGTGTTATTGTCAAATTTCGTTTTAATTAATTGGAGACGATGTATGTTTCCTTGATTTAGACTTTCTATACTGGTTTTGGTCTTTTTTTTTTTTTATTCAAGCCAGTTTGCATTTATGCTGTTAAGTCACATGTGAGTGCTGGGAGTGTGTCTCTTTAAGAAAACCCCCTGGTGTACAAGTTGTCGCGGATATGACTTGTTCTACCTCTAGGGAAAAAAGTAGTTAAGAATTCAGGAAACTGGAAAGAAAGTTTTGCGCTTATCTGAAGTGGTTCTTTCATTGAAAGGTTCAAGATTTATTCAATAAGTTTGTCTTGCTATTAAATGTGATCCGTAAGGTTCTATGGTTTCACTGCGGTAAAATGATCACGGGGGAGGAATTTGAATATCCTTGTTGATTGAATGTTAATAGGGTGGTGCTGTCTGGAATTGACGTAGCCTTGATGTGTCCAGCAAGATTGGAGATATATTTAAGAGTGCGTATTGACCATGTTGTTCAAATGTTCAAGCTTTGGTGGGATTTGTTTCAAATATTTCATTTAATGTTTCTCTCTTCTATCTTTAGGAAGATTGGATATTTACTCCATTTAAACTCTTTATGTACCCTGCAGCTGTACGAGATCGTGCGGAAAGAAATATGGTATCGGCCAGACATGTTCTTTTACAGGGACATGCTTATGATGCTTGCAAGAAACAGAAAAACTGCCGAAGCAGAGCGGGTTTGGACGGATTTGAAGAGGGAGGAAGTTTTGTTTGACCAACACACTTTTGGGGACATCATGAGGGCCTTCTTGGATAATGGATTGCCTTCAGAGGCAATGGAGATTTACAAGGAAATGAGGCAATCTCCTGATCCACCATTGTCTTTGCCTTTCCGAGTGATTTTGAAAGGTTTGCTTCCATACCCAGAACTAAGGGAGAAGGTTAAAGACGATTTCTTGGATCTTTTTCCCAACATGATCGTATATGATCCGGCCGAGGACTTGTTTGAAGATGAAGGGGAGAGTGAAGATGATTAGAAGTTGGTGCACATCGTGCATTATTACATTTTTCACGGTAGAGTCCAGATCAAGGGTAAGATGTGCTGCCTTTTGGTCCCTGGCCACACTCTGATGTTGTCTCGAGTTACAATCTCATTATTGTTATTCATGCCTGTGATCCTTATACAGCCTGTTCCCTGAAACATGATGTAGCCTTGCCAAGGGCTACTCTTGAAGTCTTACAGTCAAAAATATTATTGTACTGGATAACTCAATTATAATGCAGTTTCTAAGAAAGTTATGATTATCTTTATCGCACTAGGGATATGATATTCAGTAATATTACCAGTTATTTCCAGCACTTCAATCAATAATCTATTACTAATATGGCCTTAGGACTATGAACCCTCTCAATGGCACTGACGCATGTGTCTTTTTTTCACATGCTCCCACCTACTCTTTGCTAAAGTACAAAGGTATATTATCACGATAAACCTCCTCAAGCAAGTGTAGTGTAGTAGTGTGTCCATGTAACCAGTGACAAATCTCCATCGAAGAAATCTTTTGACCCAAAATAAATAAAACTACGGGTCTGATTTTTTTTTATTATTGGTATTATTCAATATTTCTAACCCATGTTAAACGAGAAGCAAGGCAAATTTGAGCATCGGCCGTGGGGCAATTACAACAAAAAGACATGGAGAAGTCCGTTGTTTTAGAAATGAAATTCAGGTGGTAATGCAACGTACCTTGCCGGAATATTCACAGGCGTTTACGGTTGACAGAGAAAAACGGAACCAGGAGCCTATTTGAGTTTTGCTTCTTATAAATTACCAACCACCCCCAACCCGCCGTGGCATGGAGAAGTCTATTGGGACAAGTAAAAATCATAAATTAATTAATTATTATCCCATTTAATATTTGTCTCTACTCAATTTTTTGTTTTTTTTTTTTATTTGTCTCTATTATAAAAAAAAAAAGTTTTTTTTGACTCCGCCTTTAACTAGTGGCTCCTAAGGTCGAAGTGGTTCTATACTACATTGTTTACCCCACCACTTGTCAAGTGGTACTTCTAATATTTAAAAGATGGAACATTTCAGATAAAAATTATAAAAAAATACTCAGATAAATAAATAATTTGTGATTCTTGCTAGATATTAAAGAGGCTTATTTTCCAATATATTTAGTAGCAAAACTAATTTATCGTGCAATACAACTAATGCAATTTTTCTTCACAATTGATCTGTGAAATACCACCCTACTTATCTAATTTAGGTAAAAATATATATTTTAATTTTCTTAGTATTATTAGACCATTCTTTGTAACTTGTTAAGATCAGATATTAGCACCATAGTAATAAAATCCTCATCACAGTCCTTTGATTATTTGGAGGTATTTTGAATTGTTTTCTTTGCATAACAAATTCTCTCCATCTTCAAATAATAAGTAGTTAATTGGTTTTATTTAATGATGCATAACTTTCCATTTAAGTTTTCCCATTTTTCATTCACCCAACCATAATTTGATATTTTACAATCTTATCTTCAACTCCTATCTTTTCATATTGAAAAATAATAAAGGCATTGATGACGAACTACAAATACTTCCATTACTTATTTTAAAATACAAACGTAAAAGGAATTTGAAAAGAAGAAAAATCCAAATTTTCTTTCTCTGACATTAATGATAATTTTTTTAATAAAAAATATTTATTGCATATGTAATTTATATGAGAAACGTTCTTCTTCTTCTTATATATATATATATATATTAATTTGTAAAGGAAAAACTAATGATAACAGATGTTTATACTTTTAATTATTTTATTATTTATATAATTAAATAATTTGGGTTGCGGGTGAGTAAGCAAGTTTAATTAATAATTAATGTAGTTTTTCCATTGAAGAAGGCCAAAAAAGCTGCAAAACAACGTTAAAGTTTGCACGACGGCGATATATAAAATATTAAATGAATTGAATCCGAATCACTTCGGCGTTTCCCTCTCTAATCTCGCTCCTGGCTCTACTCCTCTCTTCAAGTCCTCCCTCCCTGTAATTCTAGTTTCCCGAGATAGAATAAAAAGTATTTTAGAAAGAAATTAATTATTATTAGTACTATTGTTACTGATATTATGACGTCATGTTACCGTCACCTAAACGTCGGGACGGCATCGCCGATCAGTGCGGTTCATTCCCGGCAGCGAACGGCGGAGATCTCTTCTCTGGCACTGCGCTGCGATTCCGGAATTTTACGGCCGGCAATCAGACTCCGAACCTCAAAGCAGCAAACATCATTCATAGTCGAGGCGGTGGGGAAAAGCGGAGAATGGGAGCGATCCAGCGGCGGAAACGAGGGGGAAACGGCAGGCGGCGTCTGCTCGTATTCGGTCGGTGATCAACAGACGGCGGAGAAGAGCATAGATCGGACGACAGCGGACATAGATGGGAGAAGGGTGGAGGTGGTGCTTGCGGCGGCGGCTACGGCGGTCTTAGGCGTAGGGAATCGGGTTCTGTATAAGCTGGCTTTGGTTCCTCTGAAGCACTACCCTTTCTTTCTCGCCCAGCTCGCCACTTTCGGGTACGTTCTGGGCTGACTCTTTTCTTTCTCCTTCAATTTCATTTTCTTCTTTGGTGTGCTTCTTCTGATCTTTCCTATCGCCACGCCGTCTTTACTACTTCGACGCCCTTTCCACTGATAAATTAATGTTTGCGAATAGGCAAAACAATGCATGTGGAAATGACTCATTTCGGTTACCAACTTTTTAATTAAATTATTCCGAATCTATTTATTTTATACAATTGTTTAATAATAATAATAATTATATATATATATATATATATATACACACACACATTATTCCTATAATAAATATTATATAAATCGTCGGAAAGTCTTCGCACATGTAAGATGTTTTAACGTAGATGTAACAAAGGGTGTTTGGCGACAGATTGTTTTGGCTGCTCATAGACTAGCATATATCCAAAAAAATTCAAAACTCGGGTCTTACAACTCTAATTACCAAACGTGGTTTAATCTCAGTGACTTGGTTCATTTAGGGTGCGGTGGCCGCCGTTGCCGATTATGCACATTGTTTCCATTGTATCCAGCCAAACGTTGCCCTGATAATTTTGTCCTTCTTTGCGGAGCCATCTAGTGCATTATCAACAAGAACAGACTATGGATTTGTTGATGAAACTAGGATACATTAATAATTATGAATTATGAAAGCTCCATCGCCAGCCCTTTTTGTTGCCCACTTTCCCAATTAGAAGAAACAAAAAAATGGAATTGAAAATAAAAGCATGCTTTACAAAGCACGTTTAGTGGTGGGTCCAATGAGAACAACTATACCATTGACGTGGGGTTTTATTTACATAAAATAATTTTATATAATATATAAAATATAAAAATATTATCGCGAAGAATTTTTGGGGTCGAATTTACAGTGGAAAGGACAAAAATAAAACATAGCAAGAAGGCCGAGCAAGTTACAACAGCACCGCCATTCGCCACATAAAACTGAATCTCAGTTCAATGTAACATTGAAAAGTAATTTCTGATGTGTCCAAAAGAATTAAGTGGTGTCCAAAAGTTGCTAGGTATCAATATCATCGTCAAATCATTCACTTGCGGTGGGGCAAGTGAAGCTGCATTTGGGCACTACGTGCGCCAATAATGCATAAGGATTCCTGATGCATCTTCTCTTTTGAAGACGCCTTTCCAGCTTGGGGGTCCCTAGCAACTTTTGTATTACACATCAATCATTCTACTTGCACAAAATAACGAAAATGTCCTCTCTTTCTTCTGTTAATTACTTAGAGATCTCCGTTTGGTCTATCCAAGCTATGCCAATTGAACTGTCTGACTTTTTTCTTATATTAGCTGACTTGTTCATCAGATCCACTGCTAAAAATGGTTTTTTTGTTCCCTTCTTCTTTTTTTTTTAAATCAGGTTCTTCTTATTGTTTTATTTTATTACCAGTGATACCCAATTTTTATTTTTATTTTTATTCTTTTAGTTGGTTAACAAAACTTTAAGTGCTCTTCTGAGACATAATTCTGATAGCTGCTGCTAGTGCTGAGGATGACAAAATTTTGACCATAACCATGAGATCAGCTCAAAAGCTCATTTGTTTTCAGTGTCTTGTATATCCAGGTATGTTATCGTGTATTTCACTATCTTATACATCCGTTACCATGCTGGTATTATCACGGAGGAGATGCTTTCTATGCCAAAGGCTCCATTTCTTATCGTTGGCCTTCTGGAGGCTCTTGGAGCAGCAACTGGAATGGCAGCTGCAGGTAACTATGTGTCTTATTAATTTCTAGTCCCTTTTTCCGTTTCATTTGCTTCACGCATTTACTCCTATTGTTTTAGTTTGACAACCATAACCCTACACGTTTTAATTTTTGTGACTTCTATCAGCTGTTCTTTCTGGTGCTTCAATTCCAATTTTGTCTCAGGTAACAAATTTTCTGTAATTTGTTGCTTGTCATTAGAACCTAGGATACATCCTTTTCGTGCAACCACTTTCCTGGAGAATAATGCTGTAAACAAAGAGATATTTCTGCTAGTATTTTGACACAAACAAATCTCCAAGTAATGCTATGTGAAACGAATCTTGTAATGGAGTGCATTGAATTCTGTTTCTATTGATAAAAACTTGAAAAGCCCAGCTGGAGTTTTTCTTCCCTTTTCAAGAATTTTTGAGCGGCTGATAGAGTTTAGCCTAGTGATTGAAAACACAAATGGTTATGGAACAGGGTCATAATCCAGGATTGATATATCTTAACGTGGGCTTGAGACCTTTTTCACAACAGTGTTTGTAATAATAATGCTTTCTTCAGCCATTTTCCCTTTACGCAGGTGCTAAAAATTAAATCATTCTTTCTGCAATGATACATTAAAAACAATGGTTGTTTGCAGACTTTTCTCGTGTGGCAGATTCTCCTTTCAACCATTTTTCTTGGAAGGAGATATAAGGTCAATCAGCTGCTTGGATGCTTCCTTGTCACCGTTGGTGTAATCATAACTGTAGCAAGGTAAGTTTGTACAACCATGCTCAGAGATATTTTTCCTACCAAGATCCAAGATCCAAGATCTTTAGATTCAATGGAGCTATCCATTTTTCTCTTTTATCCTACTAAAATTGTTATTGGCAAATTATAAGTAATCAAAAAGCAGATAACTTTCTTTATATAAGATGACAACATCTATGGAAAATAGTCTCTTAACAGAAGCATACTCTGCAGTGGATCTAGTGCTGGCCATTCATTAAAGGAAGCTGGCATATTTTGGAGTCTTTTGATGATATTTTCCTTTTTATTGCAAGCTGCTGACACGGTGGTCAAGGTTGGTACTCTAAATAGCTTTTGCACTTATAGATAAAGCTTATATTTATTCTCCATTATGAGAGACACTTTCATTGCCTGTAGGAAATTATATTCCGGGATGCTACTCGTCATTTGAAGGTATGTATCTGTAGTTGAAGTGGTAAATAAAGAGAGGACTTATTTACCACCAGAAAGCAGTCATTATGACTTTTATTGAACATGAAAAACATTTTGTACGCTTAGAATTATTTTTTCACTTGGTTTAATAGATTTTGGCTTTGTACAGGATTCTCACCAAATAATAGTGGACTTTTTTGTTTTTTTTTTTAATTATTATTTGTGAAAGACTTGAAATGTGGTTTGGATGCCACCAAAAATATTTTAGATTTTTTTTTTCTCAATGTGGAAATTATGTAAGGCTGATGATGTTACATCACTTGCAGGGTGGTTCACTGGATCTATTTGTTGTAAACTCCTATGGATCTGCTTTCCAAGTAGATGCACTTCACTGAGTTCAATTTTTGCATTCCTGTTAACTTATGGCTTATGTGTGCTTATAACATGAATGTAACTCTGAAATTTTGTGTAGGCACTGTTTGTATGCCTCCTCCTACCTTTTATGTCAAAATTATGGGGTATACCATTTAATCAGCTTCCGGGCTACCTTAAAGATGGAGCAGTTTGTTTTCTGAATATGGGTGGTTTGTCAAGCGGTAAGCTATGATTCAGTATTACTGTCTCTTGAGTTGTCCTATGCTATCGTCTATGGTTAAGTCAGTTTGATAATTTCTACTTGGTTCGTAAACATGTAAAAATATTGAGTCCACTTTAATTAGAATAGAGCAAGAATTCAGTTATAAAATGGTGACTTTCAATTGCGACAACATGGCAACTGATTTCTTCTCAATTGCCTGTCCACAGGATGTGATGGTGCACCTCTACTACCATTACTGTTTGTAGTGATGAACATGGGTTTTAACATATCATTACTGCACCTTTTGAAGATCTCTTCTGCTGTTGTATCTTCCCTTGCATCTACATTTTCAGGTAACACCAGGAAGCCATTAAAATCTGAATACCCACCTTCTAGTTTTCTGCTTGATGAATTAATGCAGCCGTTCATGGGTTTCACATTGCAGTGCCTATATCCGTGTACATGTTCACTTTACCTCTACCATATATTGGCGTTGCGTCTACTCTTCCCACTGGCTTTGTTGCAGGAGCCTTCATCCTTGTTTTGGGGTTACTTATCTATGCTTGGATGCCTTATTCTAGTCGAGCCACCAGTGTCTCTTCACCGCCTCCCAATTAAAAAGCGATCATTGTTTTCCCATTTTCAACCTCTGAAAATGGTTGGAGCTGGGTCTTCGCCCATGGTAATAAAGGAGAAGAAGAAAAAAACTGAAAGGGTATTGTTGTTATGGTTATTGTAACATTTATTCAATATAAAATAGCTTGATTAGCATTTATGATTCTGATTTACAGGAAAATAATACAAACAATACGGAAATGCTTCAGCATAAATTGGGAGTGCGTGACTAACTAAAGCATCCATGAGAAATTATGTAATTAACATGCAAACAGTTGGCTTGGTTTCGACTGTGTCTACTAGCCATGGTTTCCATAATATGAAACAACCAAGAAAAAACAAATTTTGTTCGTGGGGAGGTTCAATCATGGGCTCAGCTATTTTTGCTCTTTTCTTATTTTTTGGTGGGTTGGAGGAGCTCTTGAGACAATTAAAACTACCATTATTAACAAACTAACGGGCGCTGCCTTGCAGGTTGATAGTACTTGGGCCGTCTTTTGTAGAAGCACTTCTCGAAAGCTCAATCATGGGCTCTTCTATTTTTGCTCAGCATTGGTCCAAAACGTAGCCTGCTTGAATGGGCCTAAAAACTTTTCTTCATTCATTGTATATTCCATTTCTTTGGCTCCCTCCTCCAAGCTTGGGAAAGAAAGCTACTTTTGACTCTCTCTCTCTCTCTCTCTCTCTCTCTCTCTGTGTTCAAGAATTCAGGTCAAATAAAAAAGACAAGAAAGAAGAAATGATAAGAGTGTCTCATTTGCCTGTTCTAGCATCACCGGCTGCCTCCGCTATCAGGCTCTCACTAATTACCACTCTCTCCCTTGCTTCTTCTTCTCCTCCTTCCTCTTCTTCTTGTTGTCCACCCTCTCTTATTCACAGACTGTCAGCATGTGCCCCACTCTCTAACTCTCATCCTAAGATCCTTACACCCAACTCATCTTCTCTTTTCTTCAGGCAGGTCCCATCTATGGTTGGCTATCCATGGCCCAAAGGTACCATCTTGGTTGGTTCTGTTAAAACCCTATATCTTATCTTTCTTTGATTTTCTTCCCCTTTTTTAGGATATTGTTGGTGTTTTCAGTGTTGTAGTGGTAGTTTCTTGAGAAAGTAAAGGGAAATGAAAGAAAATAAATTTTTGAATGTTACTCTATATTGTATAAACTTGCTGGCTCAATTGGTTAGAGGTCAATTCATTAATGGATTGTCTTTTGGTCTTAAAAAATATCTGAGAGTTTCCACTAGGGTGACTGTATACTTTTCCTTGCTTAACAGTGTTCCATTTATTTATCGCTTTGCTTGGTAAAAGTTCAAGTCTGTCACCGAAAGCTTCGATTTTATTTTATTTTTCACTCTTTCAGCTTCCTTTAGTTCGGGGAGTGGGACTGAACGAGGGAGAGAATTATTGGTACAGCACTTGCTTGTTAAACAAGATGATCTCAAGCTTTTGACGGAGCTTCAGAAAAGAATTTCAGGAGGTTAGATTCGATATTTGATGGGAAAAACACTGTGAAATGGATGTGTTAGTGGAATGGAATATTATTTGAAAGATTTGTTGATGTTTTTTTCTATTTTCTGATTCCGTAAGGCTATGCTGTCGTAATATTGCTGTTCATTTCATGTAGGAGAAGATTTGAGTGATCTTGCAGTAGAATACTCAATATGTCCATCCAAAGATGAGGGAGGAATGCTTGGCTGGGTTCAAAAGGGCCAAATGGTGCATTGATTACAACTTACACAGAATTTTCCATGTGCATGCAGGCACACTTGCCCTTGTGATGATGAATGTTTTGGTTGTTTCAGGTACCAGAATTTGAGGAGGCTGCATTTAGTGCTCCTTTAAATAAAGTTGTAAAGTGTAAAACTGAATATGGGTGGCACTTACTGCAAGTTCTTTCCGAGAGGTATGCATATGGATCCTGTTCTGCTTTATGATTGTGCCAAAAGACTCTATGGCAACATTTTCTGTACCAGGGAAGAATGTTTGCTTCAAGACATTCAACCAAATGAGCTTCATGAGAAAATGCAAGATCCAAAGTTTGTGGAAGAGGCTCAATTGATTGACGTTCGAGAACCTGATGAAGTGTATGCTTCTTATACTTCCTTTCACTTTGTTTGCTGAAGCAGCTAATTTTTCTTCCTTTTTAACCATAAACAGATCCTGTGCTTTCATATGTCTGCCACTTTAATAAGCAATGCATTAGCTGATGGGTATGTTAATTGCCTATAGTCTTATTGCAAGAAATTGAAATTTTTGCTTAGGCATATAATTTCAACTATAGGACGACAGGAAGTTTATCTTTTCATTTTCTAACTGTTGTGATCATTTCTGCATAATAGGGTCAAAGCTTGTTTGCCAGGTTTTCAAGTCCTTCCTCTCCGTCAGTTTGGGAACTGGGGACCAGAAATAACTACAAAGTTGGATCTGCAGAAGGAGACTTATGTCTTGGTGTGTGCATCACTTTTCATTTAATGAAAGAGATTTCCCATTCATCTTTCATTTTTCTTTTTTCATAACTAAGGAAGAGAAGATGTTTCTAAATGGTTTCTTAATGGATACCATTCAATTTATCTTTATGTTGTGCATTGATGTCCCGGTGATAGCTTTTGGTTCACAGGGAGCTCTCAGTTGGAGGCCAAGAATTTTTGGCTTTTTATGTTTCGTTCTTAGTTGGGGGGGGGAATCATTTGAAGAAGAAAGACATTTTTCTTTTCCTAGTCCTAAGAAATCCTTTTTATTTGCAGTGTCACCATGGTGTGCGGTCATTACAAGTAGCTAAGTGGTTGCAGACACAGGTAGAGACCAGACCTTTCTTCCTCTCACACGCACATGCCCATCAACCCAAAGTTCACACATTTCTGAAAAGCCAAATTTCTTTGGGTTGTTCAAACAGCAGCTGTCAATATTTTCATTTTCTTATTTTGTCTTTTGCACGCTACGTGATATTCAGTCCGATGAGAAATTCAACTTTGTGCATTATTTTATTAATCACAATTTCCATTTGAAATGCCCCGGTGGTGCTTTTCTATTTGTTCATATTTCTCCTCTCTGAATTCCCTAGTTGTCTAATGTAGGTATCCACTATACTCTCATCAGTGATTAATTGATACTTATAATTTTTGGTGAGAGACTGCATTGTTGTTTATTAGCTTTTGTTATGACAGGGCCGAATGTTGTTGTCATGCATGGAAACTGCGAGATTTCTAAACTTTATATCTAGTTTTAACTTTCTTCATGAATGGTCTGTATGAAGCTTTAAGAATTAAAATTCTTGGGCTAAAACACAAGTTATTGGAGACTGTTTCTCATTTCTATTGAAGGAATTAAATGTATCAATTTATTATACGGTTAGTGAACAAAATTTTATGTCTATATTATTATAATTGTGTAATTGAACTCTTAACAGTGTTGAATTTATCTCAATGTGATTGATATCATCTTCTGTTACTGTGGCTAAAGCTATTTCTTAATTACTTCGATTCTGATTCTCCAGGGCTTCAGAAAAGTCTTCAATGTGGCTGGTGGAATACATGCGATTGCTGTGAAGGTTGATCCCTCGGTTCCCACCTACTGACTTTCCTGTTTTCCATCAGTCGGGATGCCTTAATCTTTGTTCTTTTCTTCCATTTTTTCTGCATTCTCTTAATAAGGTTTTTTTTTTCTTTTGGTTGGTAATAATGTTAAAACTGCCGTTTTGGTAATAATGTTTTCCTGATGTTCCTGTTCAAACAGAAAATGAATGATCATTCATTTTGTACGATCGGCCTCTAAGAAAGGGCCCATGAGCTTAACTCTCTCTGGATGTACGTTTTGGCCCATTTTTTGAGTGGCCTATTATTCACGCTTTTATCACCATTTTATTTGGTGATTTGGGTATGCTGACGGTTCACATGCTTTCATAGAGGTTGTAGTCATGCACACGGGGCTATTCATTTCACAAGAAACACTTCATATGTCAAACGATTGGCCATTTGGAATTGGAATGGAGATGAGATTAACAAGAACATGGAACTCTTCTTTCACATTCTAATGGGTTTTTAAGATTATCTTCCCAGATTCTATTTTATCCTACAGCAATTTTAGAGCTCAGACAACCATGACAGTAACTGTAACCTATTAATAACATCAGTATATGTATAACTAAGGAACCCAAAATCACGCCCAGAAAAAAAAGGAAAAGAGAAAGGCCAAAAAGGGGTTATTTAATTAAAATTAAATCCCCGGGAGATTCTCCCCAATCTTATGTCTCAACTCCCTCATTTTAAACACACCCAAAAAAAGACTCATTCAACAGATTTAACACATGCTTGTCCTAAAATGCCTCACCATCAATCCTCTCTCATCCCTTGCACCAGAATCCAACCTGTGTCGTATCATTTTCCACCCTGTTTTTTTTTTTGCCCTAACTATTACCATCATTTTCTCTCTCTTTCCATCACTTTCTCAACCCTCCATCAAAACATAGAGAGAACTTGAGCCACCACCAACACCAACGCTTAATACTTCTTTCTTATCTTTATTCTCCCCTTCTTCAATGGGCAATTGTTGCTCAAGAGGCGCTGCTGGAGATGGCCCCAGCAACCGAAAGGGGGAAAGCACACAGCCTCGTGCCACCAATAATGCTAATGGCCTGCGAGATAGCTCCGCCGTGCCACCTCCGAAGAGGGCCCCACCTTCACCCCCTCCAAGCTCCAAGCCTGCCAAGACAGCCCCTATTGGACCTGTGCTAGGCCGACCAATGGAAGACGTAAAATCAATGTACTCCATTGGAAAAGAGCTTGGTAGGGGACAATTCGGTATCACACATTTGTGCACGCATAAGGCGACGGGCGAGCAATTTGCATGCAAAACAATAGCCAAGAGAAAGCTTGTGAACAAGGAGGATGTGGAGGACGTTAAGAGGGAAGTTCAGATTATGCATCATTTGACAGGGCAGCCTAATATTGTTGAACTCAAGGGAGCATACGAGGATAAACATTCTGTCCATTTGGTGATGGAGTTGTGCGCCGGAGGTGAGCTCTTTGATCGCATCATTGCCAAGGGCCATTACACTGAACGTGCCGCGGCATCTTTGCTCAGGACTATTGTTCAAATTGTGCATACGTGCCATTCAATGGGGGTCATCCATAGAGATCTCAAGCCTGAGAATTTCCTGTTGCTCAACAAGGATGAGAATTCCCCGCTCAAGGCCACGGATTTTGGCCTCTCAGTCTTCTACAAGCCAGGTTGCAGTTTTCTTCATTTGAACTCTTCCCCAATTGCTCAATTTTTATTTTTTATTTTTTTTAATCTTTGATTTTGATCCTCGAATGAGAAAATACTTTAGATTTAATGAAATGCGATTTTATAAATAGTTGAGTTGGACTAGACATCCCATGCCTGGTGAAGCCCTTTCAACAGCTTCTATACAATAGTACATACGATAACTAAAGATACCATCTTTTTGACAGGAGAAGTGTTCAAGGATATTGTTGGCAGCGCATATTACATTGCACCCGAAGTCTTGAGGAGGAGATATGGACCTGAAGCTGATATATGGAGCGTTGGGGTCATGTTATATATTCTTCTCTCTGGCGTTCCTCCATTTTGGGCGGGTAAATCATTCTTCCCCTCTGTCCTTTCCTCCTTTCTCATCACAAACACAGAGTTTCGGAACTAAGAAAAACAGGATTGGTTTACAGAATCCGAGCACGGTATATTCAACGCAATCTTACGGGGTCAAGTTGATTTTACGAGTGATCCATGGCCTTCCATTTCACCTCAAGCAAAGGATCTTGTTAGAAAGATGTTAAATTCAGACCCCAAACAGAGATTGACAGCCTTCCAGGTTCTCAGTAAGTATGCCTACTTTTTTTTTTTTTCTTTTCCCTTCTTTAGATGGTTATTAAGCAAGGGTGTAAGCTCACGGAGTGCATTTTGTTTTTTATTAGATCATCCATGGATTAAGGAGGATGGAGAGGCACCAGATACTCCTCTTGACAATGCAGTGTTGAGTAGGCTCAAACAATTCAAAGCCATGAATCAATTCAAGAAAGTTGCTCTAAGGGTACTCACCACTGCATATTAGTGCTGGACATATATCATACTGATCTCATTAATAACAGATTGGTGCAATTAATGGTTGCGTGGAGCTGTACTTAATATTTCAATTTCATCAAAATGGATAGGTAATTGCTGGCTGTTTATCAGAGGAAGAGATCATGGGATTGAAGGAGATGTTCCGGGGCATGGATACTGACAACAGTGGTACAATAACACTTGAAGAGCTAAAGCAAGGACTTGCTAAACAAGGGACAAAACTATCTGAATACGAAGTTAAACAATTGATGGAAGCTGTAAGTAATAATCAATTGTTGGCCAAAAGTTTTTGAATTCTTTATCTTAGCAGGATTTAATTCTCTTGCTTGTGGGATTATAGGCCGATGCAGATGGAAATGGAACAATTGACTACGATGAGTTCATCACGGCAACAATGCACATGAACCGAATGGATAGAGAAGAACATCTTTACACCGCCTTCCAGCATTTTGACAAAGACAATAGCGGGTAAGCAGCAATGCCATTTAATTTTTTTTACCCATTTTTAGATTAATCTAATTGAATTGCTAGTTTAATTAGCACTCACTTTTTGTCTATATCAATGCCATGCAGTTGCATTACCACTGAAGAACTAGAGCAAGCTTTGTTGGAGTTCGGCATGCATGATGGGAGGGACATAAAGGAAATCATTTCTGAGGTTGATGCTGATAATGTAAGTGCAAACAAAACATTAACAGAACATTTGATTAAAAATCTCAATTCCATCTGCACTTTGCTCATGAACTTGTGACTTCATGTTTTCTTAGGATGGAAATATCAATTACGATGAATTTGTGGCAATGATGAGAAAAGGAAATCCTGAAGCAAATCCAAAGAAACGGCGTGATGATGTGTTTGTTTGATGCCTTAGAAGCATAACATAGCTGGGGACAAAGAGAGACAGAGAGAGAGAGAGAGAGAGAGAGAGATCATTTTCTTCTGTCACCTTCCCTTTTAACTTAATTGGTTGAAAGAATTGTTAGGGGGGCCATCATCCAGAGTAAGCCTTGAGCAAGTTTGAAAATTCAAAGGATTGTTAGGGAGGGAATGTGGTGAGGAGTTGATTAAAAAGAGAACAGAAATAAAGCTGCTTGGTGTTGGGGCTAGAATTGTGTTGTTGGGGGCTAGGTCTCCCTGCTTTCTGTGAGCATTGTAATTATTTCAGATTCCCACAATAAGAAGCGGGGGGGAGGGAGGGAGGGAGGCTCAATTGTTTACTAATGCTTAGGAAAGTGATGAGGATTTCTTTTGCTGTAACTTATTTCTTTGTCTGATTTAGGAATGCACACAGTTACTGTTGTTGTTATTGCTGTCTTGCTGACATGAAACTTGAGATTGTTTGTGCAAATTCCCCCCCTCCTCCCTTTTTTTTTTTTTTTGGCACATAACGTTTCTCCTTTTTCACAATTTCATCCAATTTAAGCAACAAAAAAAAAAAAAAAAGGTGAAAAAATTGGGTATGTTCATGGCTTTGATGGAAACGAACTTTAATCTGGCCCCTAATAGTTGTAATTTACATGCTAGTTCAAAATATTCGCTTCTTTTTTTTTCCTTGTGATTTGAACGAATTAATTTTTCTATGTAACCATAGGTCCTCTTAGCCCAAAACAGATAAAAAATATAGATAGGCTTGTTCAGCCTAAACAATAAACTAAAGAACCATTACTGCTGTAATATTTTTTATTTACTGGTCTCTGGCCCACTCGGATTCACTGCAGATTCTGCATTAAGTGGGCTGGCGTCTGGCAGGTTAGCTGAAGATTAAAATCCTTTCCAGATAGCATTTAAATTCTGAATATCCATTTTATATAGCCAACAAAATATCCAAATCCTACACCATGTCCTTGTTGGGGGTGAAATGGCCAGTAGTTTTTTCTTTCAGTTCTTGTCCCTGGACCTTATTCCTCAATCCAAATCCACCCAGTTTCTAATCTGATTATCACAGCAATTATCGTTTTCATGGAAATCAAAATAAGAAAAAGGTAATTAATGCTATTTAGTTTCTTTTCAGACAACTTGTCATATCCTATTAAAGTATTTATTCGAATAACAATTTTACCTCAATACCACTTTATTATTTTGATAAATGGCGTAGAAATCTTGCTGAAATCAGCAGGTTTAGGAAAACTCAGTCGAGTTAAATAGCATGCATGATTCAGGCTTTAATTAGGAGAAAAAACACCCGGTGCCAGCCTTGGGGTGACCGTAGCAGAAAGCCTTCTACAAAGCAAGGCCAAAGGTCTCGGCCATGTTAAGCTCAACCCCATTTGGTAACTTGCAGTCAAAAGAGTGCAGCGATGTGCCCAAAATGTACTCTGCCATCACAATCCCCATCCTAGTCCCCCATACACACAAATCCTTCTTCCTGATCCAAATGGAATTAGTAGAAAATCATTCCCATCGTGGACCAATCTTCGAGTTCTTCTCCTTTATGGGGTAAAATCTAATAGGTTTTCCAGGGTCCCTCGCTATGGCCCAAATATTGACACTCAGCCTGGTATTTTTTGGTATACAATAATACCCTTCTACTTCACATGCTTCACTTGCCACCCTTGGCAGGTTTAAGGGTGTCGACGGGTGCTTTTGAAACGTCTCTTTGCATATGGCTTGTAGGTATGGAAGCTTTGGTATGTCTGATTCCTCGAGCCTCCGGTTCTTGCCTATAACAACTCGGTCAGTGCCCATTCTATTATGCTCCAGGCGGTGTCGGTGTCAGTGCCAGCCGTGAAAAAAAATCCTTGTAAGGAAAAATAAATGAATAAATAATAATAATTGTCAATATAAAAAAATTATTCTAAAATTTAAATTATTACAGGAGATATACGGGTATATCATATATTAAAATTTAACTCTTTTTTTTATAAAAATTCATTAGGTTAAAAAAGTAAATGAAAAAAAAATTATTATTTTTATAAAATTTTACAATTAAGCGTAAAAATATCAAAATTTCTTAATTTCAACTTTTAATATTATATAAAAAAAAATTATTCAACCTAAAACTTAAACTTAAACGGTTAGATAAATAAAAAATAAATTAAATATTAAAATTTAACGGTAAAAATGAAGAATGGGCACCTACAAGTTCAATCCTTGGTCTAGGCTTTAGAAGCAAGTAGAGACGACCCCCACCCCCTCTTGCACCTCTACTTTTTTGTTGGGTACATGGCGATGGAGTTCGTTTACTAAGTTAATGGGATCTGTCTAAAATATCCAAACAACCAAGGGAATTGGCAGCCACGGTCTGTAAATTAGGGACTACACACAACTCTCTATATGGTCTCCTTCCTCCTAGGAACTTGATGTCTGTATTAATCAAGCATTTAGGTACTCAATCTCAATTATACCTTCATAAAAATTTCACACCTTTAATAACAACTTGATGCTATAAAAGCTTTTGCAAACTCTACTTTGGTTAAAGACAGTTTTTCCTAAGTGGGGATAACAGAGTTATTTAAGAAGAAGATGAAAGCGAGAATAGAGATACCAAAAGGAGAGCCTTGATGTTGGTAACACTGAGGCTTTCACCTTCAGATTCAGATTTATCTCGGTTGGCCATAAGGACATCAAGAAAATCAGGCTTAAGCTTTCGTTGATGGGCTGTTGCCATGTGCTCTTGGATCACTTTCGTCAATAACAAATCAAACCTCCCATGCAATTTCTTCATTCCACGCACGATTCCTTGCAAATCCATCCACGCAAATGGACGGTATAAAATCACCACTATTGAAATGTCCGGAGATTTTCATGAGCTCCACCACCATGTCCTTGAACTCATTGAATTCTTATCCCTTTGTAACATACATGCGGCGGCTAAGTATTGCTTGGTCTATAATGTTTGCAATGGCATAAGCCAACATTTCTCCCACCACCACCTGCTCGCCTTTTCGGCTAGCATCGCACATAGCGTTGACCATGTGACCGAGCTCAGTGGCCCAAACGTGAGCCCAATCCCCCATAGCTTTGCCGTCAAGAAAGTGTAGATTACTCAGTTTGGGCAAAAGCTTCCATGTCGGCCCATAATCAGCAAAGGCCCTGTCTTGTGCCTTATAGGCCACGTGGATCGCCCCAGCTTTTCGAGGCCGGTTTGAGAAATTTAGGTCCAGTGCATTCAGGAACGCTCGAGCTGCATCTGGGGTCGAGGCCACTGCCATGCCACTTGTGCCAATTTTTAGGGACGTGATCAGACCATATTCTTTAGCCATTCTAGCTAATGCGACATGGGGCATGTTGCCTAGGAAGGGAAGAGCTCCAACGACCGGCCACCCTTTAGGACCCGGTGGCAGGGGTCGAGCTGGTTTTTTAAGGAGAATAGAAGAACTCCCATGGAGAGCTCCCCGAGAAAGATTGTGTCTAGTGCCATGGTGTGGGCTGTTTGGGGGGGAGGGATCACAGAAACTTTTGTTTAATGACTAAAGGCTATTCATTTGTTGTGGTCTTTATTGGGTGTGTAAAGTAATATATACACGTTGTGTTTGGGAGAGGGGAAAAAGGGAGATAAGAGAATGTTTGAGTTTGAGAAATGTTTTGGGAAGAGAAATTGGGAGGAAAAAAAAAATAAAAAATTGATTTGTTCATTATATTTATTAAAAAATTCTATTGACACTATTATAGATGTAAAGTACATTTATATTAGTTTTCTTCCCTCACTTTTCACTTTTTTTCCAAATAAAAAATTATTAATTTTTCTCTATCTCCTTACTCTTTCCCTACTATAAGAGGAAATAACCAATTTTTTTCTCATCCAATTTTCCTCTCTCTCTCTCTCTCTCTCTGTTTTTTTCTTTCTCTTTTCCTTATTTGTTATCCATTAGGAGCTAAAAGATGAAGGAATGGGAATCAAATAGGTACAAAATACTACTGACCTTTGTTTCTATTCTTAGTCAATTTGGTTTTGTTCACTTGAGACTAACCTTTCCGTATTTCAATCTTCTATTGGACAACCCACTAGAGCAGAAGAATGGGAAGTATAGCCGTCTTGAACATGATCAATTGTAAACTTGGGGCTTGAAGGCTATGTTTGTTTACTTGCTTGACGTTCTGAAATTTGGATCTTTCTACGGCAGAAATTTAACACGCCATAATAATTAAGCCTGTAAATTAATGACTTCTTTGCTAGCTTTCTTGCATTTACTAAAAGTTAGCTTAATTAGATTACCTCGTTTTTTGTCCAAACTTTAATTCGATTACCATAAGCGTTTCTAATGAGAATATTGTGACAAATGTAATTGTTTGGTCCAAACTTTATTTAGATTACTTACTTCTTTTCTCTTTTTTTTTTTCAGTCTTTTCAATGCAAACTTCATAATGGAGTGTTAATTAAGGCCATCTAGTAAGCTCAAATAAACATGCACGTGTACTTGCACAAAGGTATGCAACCCAAAAGCCTAAATTTCTGATTTCATTACAATAAACTTGAAATTTGATTACTTTAGGCCCAATTATTTTTTTTTCAAACTCTTCTTTTTTTAATATATGAAAAAGCAGAGAGACAATAATTTAAGCTACAATACTTGGGTATAAAATAGATTGGTAATCAGAGAATAATAATCTGATAAAGGAATTTTTAAATGTACCTTTGAAATCTCATAGTTATCAGAATTTAATTAAGATAAAAACTTAATGGTTAACGAGTTCAAGGGCTAAAGTAATAAAAATAAACTAAGCAAAGGCCAACTACAAAAAGATGAGAAGCTTTTCTGGTGCTACAAAGCAGTAATATCCAATCCTCGAGTCAATTCATTAGGGACTTAAAATCTTATTGAGATTTGAAGCATTAGGTAAAGTATCTCATCCTCGTAAAATTTGCTGGATTTCAATGGTTGTAATATCGCTGTTAACAAAATATTTCGTTCTCGAATCGATGATATTGTATTCCTCGCAAAAGGTATATGGGTGCCTCTGTTCATCCACGTGGTCCACTATACTTTGCAGCCGAGGAAGATCATACTAAGATATGCAAATATCTCATGGCTATAGATCTCTGATGTGAGTTTGTTTTTCTGTCCCCTTGCAATAAGACACGCTCTGTACTTTAAAGTTATACAAAACCTAACCATTTACGCATTCAGGCTAACACACACACACACACACACACACACACACACAGAGATATATGCCGACCTTCCATTTTGGCCTAATATACATAAATAAATGGCCAATCAAATGATTCATGTTGAAACTGAGCAGAAACTAGATAACTTCAATACACGTATTAGGAGTTTTTAAAAGTCAACTTCACCATCATCATCATCATTGCATGTTGGAATAAAAGAGCAAGAGTTATGTAAATTGCATAATAAGTTGCAATCAAGTATTGATTTTAATATAGGGAGACAACATGATGATTTCGGAGAAGAAATAGATACGTCACGCAGAGAGAGTAATTACAGGAAAAGAAAGCGAGGAGACAGCGACTTGAAAGAAGTTGTAAAGGAGTCCACTTGTAATTAATAGTAACACCATTATTGAAAAGACTGCAAAAATTCAAGTACAAATATAGAACCCCTAGCTCCATAAATCACGCAGCAGAGGGCTTAGGGTTTCAGAGTTTGCAGGGGATCTTCCATCAAACGCAAAACCCCAAAATCAGAATGACCACTCGGCAGCAAAGGGTATAGGAACTAGGAAGACATCAGCACGTCTTTCAGAAGGACAGTCTCAGGGGAACCCTAATAGTTCACTCTAACTCACATTATGTTGCGTAAAAACCAAACCCAAAAAAATTAAAAAAAAAAAAGAGAGAAACCAGTAAATTCTGAATGTCATCAAATCTCATATCGAACTAAAAAGATTCAACTATTGAAGCCAGATTTTATCTTCAATTTCTATCAGTGTGAAATTTGTTAGGGAAAAAAATTCTGCATATTTCATCAACAGCTGAAGGCTTTATATCCAAAATAGATTTAATCCGAAAAGATAATTTGCATACATACAGACCAGAATAGAAAATTACAATTGTTACAAACAAGAAGTCCCAAATTAAATAAACATGTGAATATACATACATAGATACATGCATGTACAAGCGTATGTCATCGCAACAAAAGACTTAAATTGGTTAATTCTCAAAGCTGTGGCTCTCATTGAGCAGTTGTACCTATTTTGCAGTTAATTCCATCGGGTTCAGAAAGAATGCTCTCGACAAGGGATTGGCACTTCCTTTGGATCACATGACTATAGCCCCTCAAAAGACTAGAATAGAACTGAGAAGCCCACAATACTTAAAACACCATCAAAACGTATGATGGCTAGAAGAACTCGATTTTTTATTTTTATTTTTTAATTGTTGCAAAAGGATCCAAATTTAGAGGGACATGAGTCCTATGGGCGATTATCGCTTTATTTGGCTAATTATAAAGGGATCAAACACCACCTAAAAAAAAAAAACATCATCAAACGGATAGAATGACTAACCCTGAATGTGATCTGAAATGATTGATGCAAGCAAAAGCAACTATGTAGTCTCTTCCCAAAACCCTCATTTCACTAGTAGGAAGAAGACGATGAAAAATAACACCATGAGAAATTTATATTCTTAAATTCATTGACGATCAGTAATTAATATGATCAACTCGGAACATCTTCACCATTGTGTAGGCGATTGTCTCACAGAAAGTATTCGAGGAATGGACAAAGAACCTTTATATCATCCAGAGAAGCAACCAAAAAATGAAAGCAATAAAATAATCGACATCTTAAGGTGCAACATATATATATATATATATATATGGTATACGCTATACACACTGGGAAGACGTAAATCACATACCGGCGATGTAAATTTAAGCCTAGCAAACAATACCATCTTGGAAGCTGACGCCACACCAGAAATAGCAAGAAGGACCCATCAAACTCAGGATAGATAGCGCCATAAACAAAGGATAGGCCCAGTTGTAATATTCAATCCATGGGCGCTATCCCTCCTGAGCTTAACAGATTCTTCCATACTGTTGTATATGACATTGATAATTCAAACCTAAAGTAGTAGAGTATGCAATAATCGAAGGAGCAATATGCATAAATCTTTCAGAAATCAGAGCTCACGTGTTTTAGGGTGAAGGAAGAAGAAAAAGGGTGAGAACCTATTTATTGAGGTGGAAGGGACGTGGGAAAAGAATCACTTTTACTGGTACTATAGATTATTTAAATTTGTTTTAAGCAGATTGAATGGGTATTCGTGGAAGAACACTGTTTTACTTTGCCATTTTGTTTTTCATTATTTTCTTGACTTTTGAAGTCTCGGAGTTACAATTTCCCTCTTTTTAACTCTTGTTTCTCCACAGATGAGCTACACGAGATGAGTTAGCTCTGACCCCATTAGCTTGCCTAGTTGGCAAAGTGGGTATGCTTTGAATACGTGTAAGGTAATAATAATTAAGTCAATTACAAAGATATAAATTTTATTGGGTAGGCAAACCCCTGCCACTAGTCATCGTGGGATTACATCACATATGATGAACTCTAAGGACCAAAAATTGCCAACAAATTGAGCTGACCAATATCTTTTGCATCTTTGAGTTGACTATGAACAAACATACGTACTTTCTTAATCGCATTTTATGAGTTGGAGGGCGAAATTCCTCGAGTTATACGCTAACGCAACATCCCTTGTGAACTTAATACTTCTGGAGACTCATATTTGTCAAAAGCAATCGTCATTGAAAAATAATCCCAATTGCAATAAGCAACCTTGAAGTTTCTATGCCTTCTCGCATTGCGGTCAAAGATCTACTTACAGCTAATTCAAAATTCAAGCAATTAACTGACTTTAAGTATTTGAAAGCTTGTACGTGTAAATCTTTTATGGTTCAGGCAAGCATCTATATATATAAAAAAATCCTACTTAGGACTTAATGTTAATTCGACGATCTATTTATGATATGATAACAAACGTAATCTAACCAAAAATTTTCCTCCATTTATGTGTTATTTTGGTATTCAATATTTATCACAGAATATTAACATTAGGAATGGCTGACGTGACCAATGAGGATAGCTTTGACAATCTGATCGAACAGGCCGTTTCCAGCCAATCTTGATTCCGTAGAGCTTGCTGGGTCATACGCATATAGTCAATGCATCATAATTTAAGATCAGAACAAAATGGGGGAGGCCAATCCCAAAGTGGGATCTAGAAAGTGGGTGTATGTTCCACAAAGTTGAAATTGTTTTATAGAAGAATCCTTCAGTATGGTCATCAAATCTCGTATCTCTTGATACAAGAAAAAAAAAAGGTTCAATATTCTCTCAAGCTTTGCTGGGTTTGGGGGGGGGGGGCCTAACCCGAAAGTCTCTTCATGTCTGCTCAACCCCCACTTGTCTCAATTCTAGCAAGACGCCCAACTCCAGAGCCGGATCAGGTTGCCCCGCCCCCGATCCCTTCATGGTTGACAGATGTAATATGTCCTGCTTGTCACCTTTACTATAAGAATAATGCTAAACATGATATATATATATATTCTAGCTTATTCTGTTACCCTATTTCGACAATGGGTATGCGAAATATATATATATATATATATTAAAAGATTGAAAAAAGTAACATGCTAATGATATCATCTTTAATCTGAATGGTAATATTGAGATAAGTAGGTGATATATTTTTTCGTAATATTTAATATTATTCTTAATTTTAAACATCACAAAAAAAAAAATCATCCCAACCTATTTCAACGTCACAGCCTCAATGAAGTGTAAGCTAATTACCAAAAAAAGAAAAAAAAAGGAAAAATGGTGATGTTATTCACTTTAGTAAAGATAATAAAATGAAAATAAGTTAGAATGAATTTTTATCCAATGTTTAGCACTATAGTTAGTATAAAAGACCTTGCACGTCATTAAATAGTAAATTATAAACCAACAGTATAAATAAAAACTCGGCCCAGCTTCTTGCTTTTGTTTTTGTCCTTCCCTCGGAGGTGGCAGTGAGAGTCGAATTGGTAAAAGTGTACTGGGCTTGGAATTGTTGCAACTAGGTCCTGGAACACAACGTTTTTGTGGTTCCGTTTGGGCTAGACCTGGTGCAAGTGTGTAATTTTCCACTCGTGGATCCCAAAGTGTAAAAGCTGGGTTGGGTTTGTTTGTTTGTTCAAATCTTTGCCAGCCTCCAGCACTATGCATTTGTCGCTGTTCTGTCCTGATTGTCCCAAAAGACAAAAATGGCTGGGGCGCCTCCATGAAAGAACTTCTCTTTTCCCTAACTGAATTTCCGAGGCTAACCTTTCCTTGATGATCGTGTCAGACTTTAGAAATAAATACACCCAACAACACAAAATTTAGTAATTTGTGAGAAATCTTTACCCCAATACTAAATCAATACACATAAAAAAATATATTTATATTAAATTATTATTTTGAGTGAATAATTAATATTATTTAAAATATATTTATTTCCTATTTATCAAAAAGAAAGGGAAAAACTTTTAAGAAAATAAACATCGAATTATCTTAAATTTTTTAAGAAATATCAATTATGATTCTGATGTTCCAAAAAAATTTCAGTGTCCACTAATATATTATTGTTCAAATTGAAAAGGAAAAAAAAAAAAAAAATTCTCTCTCTTTTAGATGGCCTTTTTGGCAAAATCAAAACTGAAGAGTAGACAGTAGAAAAAGTAGCAAGCAGAGACATTCAAATTGGCAGTTGGCCAATTTGTTTGGATTTAAAGCCAATCTCCAACCGTCCACGGCGTCTTGCTTTGTAATCTCCGCCACCTCATTCTGCGGGTTATTATAACGAACAAACACGCATGCGCTGGCGCACTCTCTTTCACCGCCACAGCTGCTACTACTGTCGCTACCACTTTCTTCTCCTGCGCACTCTCTCCGCTTCCTCCCATTCCTCCGCCATGGCCCCCGCCGCTGCCGCCGCTTCCTCTTTTGCTCTCCCTTCTGTCTCTCCCAAGAGGAGGCTCTCTTTCTCTTCCTCTTCCTCCATGGGAAATGGAATCCGAGAATTTGGCGTGAAAAATGTCGGCCGATCTAGGGTTTTCATGAGCGTTTCGGTTGGATCGCAGACCGTTGTGGACGATGCCTCGTTCCTCGACTACAAGCCTACCTGCGCCTTTCTGTTTCCCGGTCAGGTGAGTCGCCAATTGGGCTTAGCCTCAATTTTCTGTGGCGCTGCCTTCTAAATTGATTGATTGCAGCTGTTGTTTTGATATGTCGACAGGGTGCACAGGCAGCCGGAATGGGAAAGGAGGCCCAGGGCGTGCCGGCTGCGGCGGATTTGTATAAGAAAGCAAATGACATATTAGGGTAACGATTATATGTTACCTTTCGTGGTTTTGATTTTGGGTGGAAACTCATTCGCATTACAAATGCCATGTATATTTTGCGTGCAGCTATGATCTTCTAGAACTCTGCACCAATGGTCCAAAAGAGAAGCTGGACTCCACCGTCATAAGTCAGGTACGGATTAGTGTTTCTGAATTTTGCTTTTGCTCTACTTCTTTTTGAGCTATTTGTTTAAATGCGTTCATCAATGAGTAGGTGCATTGCTATGTGGCATTACTTCTACTTCATAGTTCTATGTTGGTGTTTTAGAATAAGATTTCCAATTGAAAATTGATAAGCGAGCACTTGATTCGTGTTACCACAGCCTGCTATTTATGTCACGAGTTTGGCAGCAGTTGAGGTGCTTCGAACTCGCGATGGAGGGCATCAGATAATTGATTCCGTTGATGTGACATGTGGACTTAGTCTGGGAGAATATACTGCTCTTGCATTTGCTGGAGCCTTCGGGTGAGCATCTAACTCAATGAGCACCCGTTTTACATCCTCAGAGTAATTCATTATTTTCTCCAAACTGAAGCATTATCGTGTCAATGGAGTTGAACAAGTTAGTTGATAAGCTCTTTAGGCTATTCCTTGACATTGATCCTATCTTCTCTTCTTCTTTGGCTTTTGTTTCTCATAAGCTTTGAGGATGGTCTCAAGCTGGTTAAACTGAGGGGTGAAGCCATGCAGGTGAAGCAAGCCTGAACTTTATATCCTTATCATTGAGCCCTTCTTGACACCTTATCTTAGTTTGTGTTTTCAATGAAATTGCCATCAGGAAGCTTCTGATGCTGCTAAAAGTGCGATGGTCAGTGTTGTAGGACTGGACTCTGGCAAGGTTCAACAGTTGTGTGATGCAGCGAATGAAGAAGTTGATGAAGCCAACAAAGTTCAGATTGCAAATTACCTATGTACTGTAAGATTCTTTTAGATATGGTACTTTAACACTTACTTCAAAATGTTTTTGCTTATGAATTTGTTTGGGTGTCTGAGATTGACTGCATTCTAGGGGAATTATGCTGTATCCGGAGGCTTGAAGGGAGTGGAAGCAGTGGAGGCCAAAGCAAAGTCATTCAAAGCTCGAATGACGGTAATATTCTTCCTATTTCTACTTAACCTTTTGTTGGCTGGCTTTTATAAGCAAAAACAATTTAATTCTTTCTCCTCAGGTGCGCCTAGCTGTTGCGGGTGCCTTCCATACAGGTTTCATGGAACCAGCTGTCTCGAGATTGGAAGCTGCATTGGCAGCAACTGAGATTAGACCTCCTAGAATACCAGTTATATCCAATGTTGATGCACAGCCACATGCAGATCCTGCCACAATTAAGAAGATATTGGCACGCCAGGTGAGCCACCCCCCTCTCCCAGGCTAGTATAATTCTCTTTGTTAAAATTTGTATGTCTTCTTTATGTTGAAGTTGGAGAACGAAGTACTTGATAATGAGTTCAATATTACAGGTGACTTCTCCTGTTCAATGGGAAACTACAGTGAAGACTCTCCTAACCAGAGGGCTGAAGAAAAGCTACGAACTGGGACCTGGAAAGGTACAATGAGACAACAACTGAACTAACAGCCTACTCTTACTTATCTGCATTAACGAGACCTCTCACCATTTTGAGTTTATGGGGGATCACTGCATCAGGTTATTGCAGGCATTCTCAAGAGAATGGACAGGGGTGCTGATATCAAGAACATTGGTGCTTGAAGCAACTGCCCAAGATTAATGAATAATAAAAATTTTGTATCAGTTGGTGATTGGGGCGGGACAGTTTCCTTGTTCAAACCCAAGCCAGTCAAGACATTTGGAGATTGATTTTCCTTGTGAAGATCGGAATTCCGGAAGTGGGGCGAAAGCCAGTCTGAAATTCTCTGGAGCACGTTCTGTAACTTCAATTTTGATCCAAAATTTGTTTGTATCAGACATAATCTTTACATTCGACTGATTTGGAGAAATAAAGCACCTAATTAAATATGATTAGACATTATCGTGGACGATTGTTACCACTAGGGTAGCCATAGGCTTCCAACTCCACGCAATTGTTAAAACAAACACAGTATCAAGTCGATCAACTATCTCCCTGCAACCCTTTAGCGAAATGCGGCAAACGGAAGGAAAATCCATGGACCGACCCCATCGTCTCCACCCCTGTCTCTTATACACATCTAGATGTGTATAAGAGACAGACTTGATACTGTGTTTGCTGTCTCTTATACAAACCTAGATGTGTATAAGAGACAGCCACTAGGGTAGCCATAGGCTTCCAACTCCGCGCAATTGTTAAAACAAACACAGTGTCAAGTCGATCAACTATCCACCTGCAACCCTTTAGCGAAATGCGGCAACCGGAAGGAAAATCCATGGACCGACCCCATCGTCTCTACCCCGTAGGAACTACGCGATCACCCCAAGGACGACTTCGGCATCCAGGGGTCGCGGACCGCCCATAGACCCCTGTTCAATAAGTGGAACGCATAAGCTGTCCGCTCTCAGGTTGGGCAGTAAGGGCCGGAGAAGGGCAATCACTCAGTCTGATTCTTAAACCAGCATTCTTAAGACCAAAGAGTGGGGTGGAAAGGGGGGGAACCGTTCCTGGTTTTCCTGTAGCTGGGATATGTCAGCGAGCTTAAAAAGCTTAAAAAAGTAGTTGCACTAGCCGGGAATCAAACCCGGGTCTGTACCGTGGCAGGGTACTATTCTACCACTAGACCACTGGTGCCTTGAATTTACTAACTATATTTGAATTAACTTATTGTTTTCCTCGTTGAACCATCCTTATCTATTAGGGTCAATTGGTTGAGTTCTTTTTGACTATGTTCCAAGGTTTGCATGAAAGGGAAGAAAGGTTATCATTTCACTACATTTGGAATTTCCTCGGAATTTTAGTTGTTTTTCAGTTCACCATTTGAAACACAGTGGTTTGACTGATTGCCTTTTCTACGTTGTAACGGTAAACTTTTGCACACCTTTATGACGATATAAAAATAAATTACTTCATTCAATCCACCATGTCAACTGTATTTTCTTCAGCCTTACTAATCTTTACAGGAGGCACCTTGAATATTACAAAGACCGGCTACAGAGTCAGCTGAAAGCTTATTTTTCTCAAGAATCGGGGAAATCGACAAAAAAAAAAAAAATAGCTATGAAAATTGCAACAGATATAAACCTATTCCGCAGGGAATTGCACCGGAAACCTTTTCCTTCCCGGTTCATAATGCCAACCGGACTCTCCCCTCGTGAAAGGAACATCAAGAATGGCTTTTACCTGCAACTATGGTATCCAATGGTAAATCTCAAAACTCTCCAATGTGCGAACATAACATACAAGAAATTCGAATAAACAGCTCCAGCCCCATTCGAATATCATACTCTCCCCATTTGATTACTTACCATCCCTCGTGTTAAACTTAAAAATCTCTTTAGATTGCACAACATTATTAGTCAAGCAGAGTAACACACTGTCCTCTCTCTCTCTCTCTCTCTCTCTCTCTCTCTCCAGTTATTTAGGCAAAAAAATTGCTGTTACTGTCGGTTGATCCTATAGAAGAAGGCTTTTGACGCTTCGTATGTAGACCAGCAGATTGCAGCGGCCGGGGCATGGAAAAGCATCCTCGGAATCCAACCCCTCATAAGCCCTCTGTACCCATCCTTTTTCACTATTACTCGAATCACATCTTCAATGGAGCCACTTGTAAATCTTTCGCATCCACAAACACCCTGCAAACACACAATTAACAATCTTACTGAAAATGACCAAATGGCTTCCATACATCTATTGTTTGTATCTGATGAAGTAGTTTAAATAAGGCATGAATAAAAGAATTTTCTCAAGAGCATCAGTGCCAAAATATGACCAGGATGAGAAGAGTTTATCACGCATTGCCAAATAACAAATGAGAAGAAAACATTAAAATCCTGTTATTCGGAAGGCAGCAGCTGCCCGGCAACAACTAACAATTCATTTGAGAATTTTCCAACGATAATGAGGAAGAAAGAGCAGCATAAACTCCCCTAGTTTGAAATGAAAAGATACCCAAAAGAAGGGAAAAATCAGCGCTGAGTTCAGACAATAAGAAATTTCTTAAAAATGTAAAAGAAAGCCAAAATCGAACAATGTAAAACACCAACTACAAGAAAAGATATAACACTACAACAAAACATAAATCAATAATGCGTACATACAGCTTAGTTCAACCAATGAAAATTATCACTTTTAAGATTCAATTTTCAGATTGGAATTACAATTCGCAGCACAATTACATAGCACCTTCTGAGATCCATAGTAATTAACAGAAACTAGTAGACTACCTACCTGACACTGCAATTGGGTTTTGACCACATCAAGTGGAGTGGTGACGGCGGCCGCCAGCGCTCCAGAGGCAGCTCCAGCCGTGGCGTGAACAAACAATCTCTCATCACTTGCGCTCTCCGGCGAAATCTCCATCAAACCTCTCTTCGCCGCCTCGTAGGTTGCAAAATGCACCGCCGTGTACGGCGCATTCATCAAAACAGTGGTCTTATACGACGCGTAAAATGCACCGATCCCCTCCCCTCGGAAGACGGTCTTCATGCAGTCCCACACCCCTTTATAATTACTGTTTTTACCTAACTGCAGTCTCTGCTTGACCATATCCATAGGCGTTAAAACGGCGTCGCTTGAAACCGTCGCGCATACGCCTGACAGGGCGTGAGCTACATGGTTATTTGGATTGTTACCGGAGAAGCGCTTCTTGCAAACTTCGTAGACCGAGAAATAGATGGCGTGGGCCGGGCCAGCTCCGAGGCCCATGGCAGCGACGCCGCGGTAAAGTGCAGCTGGGCCATCGGAGTGGATGATGGAACGGAGGGCGTGGCTAACCTTGACAGACTTAATCGGGCAGGACCCGAGGGCCTGCATATGGGTCTTGACCGTGTCAACGGGGAACATGGCCATGTGCTCGACCATGCCGGCGATGGATCCGGCGATCATGAACTGCCAGAAGTGAAGACCGTCGTGGGCGGCCGAGACCTCCGGGCGCAAATCGGGCGGTTGCTGGACTTGTCGGAAATCGGGGCTTTGGAAATTGGTGGTAGCAGTAGTGGTGGTCTCTGTAGCCATGTAGACTTGGAGGTCTTGGATTGGATAATTGTCTAAAGAATTTTTTTTTCTTTTAAATTTTCCAATTTAGGGTTCTGAAATGGGATTTTGTGTGGGACAATGAATATATCTATCTTTTAGATCAAAACAAAACAGTAAAAACAAAGAGACAACTGAGACGGATTGGCTGCAACAATCTTGCAGCCATCAGCAAGATATTGGGTGTGCTTTTGGGCTATTAATTTTGGACTCAAATTTAAATTTTGATTAACTCTCTTAATTTGGAGTTTTTTTTTTCAGGTATAATAATTAATAGCATTTTTGAGTTTTTTTTTTAGGAGAGAAATTAAATGAAGATGTTAATAAGATCATTTTAATTTTAATTTATAAATATAATAATTAAAATATTTGTAATATACTGCTTTTAATGTGTGAAAAAATAAACGTGCATAACACTCATCAATTTAGATATATATATATATATATATGAAACATTCTTAATTAATATATCAAGATATATTTGATATATATATAAATCAATTAAAAATTCTTAAAAGTGGTGTATTTAATAATTTTTTTTCTACGAATATCGATGACTTTATGATATACCAAATAGATGTACAGCATCTACTAATGGACAGAGGAAGGTCCTCTAGTCACATCGAAGACACTCCTGGAAGGTAGTCCGCATTCTCAAGCTGAACGTACTTTAAATCAAGATTCTGGCAATCAAGACATTATGAGCGGTTATTTCAGATAATAACAAATCAGATGGATGCTTTATATCAGATCAGCAAGAATACATGTTCTTGATTACGATCTATTGGCCTCCATTTGCGCAGTTCAGAATTCCAGGATCGGAACATTAATTATCCTAAATAGACTTAAAGAGCATCCGTGAGGAAATGTCTCTGATGAATGCCTCAAGGTTTTTACCGGATGATCCAACGAGCTAGCTTGCCAATTTCCTGGAATTCTTTTGCTCGCCTCCTAGGCTTGTCCTTGTGAAATATCCCTGACGAAGGAATCAAGGTTTCTGTCAGACGACCCGCCTCTAGCAATTGCTGCTCGCCAAAGCTCCCGAAGTTCTTTCCCTCTTTTCCTCATTTCGTTGACCTCTCTCTTCTCTGGATCCATAAACTTTAAAACCAGTTGCGCAATTTCTTGGCTGGTCACCGTATTTCCCCCAACTCCTCTCTTCACTCTCCACCCCATCTTCCAATCTTCAACAATCAATTTACTGTTTGGAACTTGATCCCAAAAAATAGGAAAAGCAAGCACTGGAACCCCAGCAAAGAGAGCTTCTTGAGTAGAATTCCACCCACAATGTGTCCAAAACCCACCAATCGCAGGATGGCACAGAACCCTTAATTGGTCACACCAAGGCACAACGAGTCCTCTGTCACCAAAACCATCTTTGATCCATGTTGTTTGCCCTCTTGACACCCACAAGAACTTGACACCGCTACCACGCACCCCAGCAAACATTTTTTCCATTTGGGCACTTGACACAGAAAGAAAACTTCCCATCGAGAAATAAAGCACAGAACTTTTGGGTTGGCAATCTAGCCATCCTAGATAATCAGGGACACTGTGAGCATTACCACTTACTGAAGAACTAAATGAACTGTCTTTCAGTTGCAAATAAGGGATAAGGGGGCCTACTGGGTAGACAGCCAATCCAAGCTTCGGCTTTAAAGACTCAATCACTTGTGATTCAACCTCATAGGTAGAAGCGATCAGAAGGTACTGCGCCTTGGACACCAATGAAACACATTCAAGGGCAAAGGGCAAGAGGAGTTGCCTGTCAGGCCCGAAGAAAATTGTAGGAAGATCTGCCAGACGTGTGGAAGAAACTCCGGGAATGTAGTCCACTCGCTCTTCTCCTCTTTCTGGCATATACACGGTAAAAGGCACAATTGAATTATATTTCGACAATAAATGCATTGCGAAACAAAAAATTGTACCCATTATTTCCTATCCTGAAAATTTTTTTTCTCTTTTATTAAGTTGTTCATAATCAAATTTCAATAGACTAAGATTTTTTCAGGATAAACTTGGAAGAATATAAGTTTGCAAATATTTCGTCTACAGTCACCAATTGAGCATTCCTGCATTAGTATTGAGAATAATCCACGACATCATGAACATCTCAAATCACTCGTACAAGCTACTTCTTAGAAACCGACTCTTGTTGACAGAAGTGGCATAAAACTTTAGTAAACATTTAGGACCCCGTGTGCTAAAAATCCTTAAAAAAAAAAAAAGCAGCAATCTCCTTCCTCTCCTTCGTAATAATAATAACAATAATAATAATAAGTCAATTGTCTTGAGAAATTTAAGTTATTAGTATGCTAACAACTTAAACGCGTGCAGATTAGAGAGAGAGAGAGAGAGAGAATAATTTTGTCCGGACACCTGACAATTCAACTGGAAAATGCTGGTTTTGCTTGAGAAGCTCAAGGTGATAAAACATGGAAAAGAGAGTAGCCGCCTGAGGCCAAAGAACGGCAACCGGAATCCTCCGGCGATTCCCAACAGCGGTCACCCACATCATGTGAACATCACCTATAATAGCATTAACCGGCGGCTCAAGCCGATCAAGGAGCTGCTCAACGGGTGCTTCCATCTTGGTTGAAACGGCTTCAAAGAAGGCAAGATATTCTCTGAAGCGGACGTGCTCGGAGGGTATTATGTTGGGAATTGTGGCAAAACGGACGTTGGCTGGCCCGTTTGGGTTTGAGCCGATGAAGCCGAGCCATTCTTCGGTGACCACGAAAGTGATGAGAATTTCGGGTTCCTTGGAAGACAGGACCTTGCAGAGACTCAGCAAGGGGTTTACATGGCCTCTGCCAGGGTAAGGCAGCGCCACTACGTGGCAGATCCGGGTTGGTCGAACTTGGAAGTTATCCATTCCCAGGACCTTGTCGTCTGTTGGATAGAGAAGCTATGAAAGTATTGAGATTGATCTGAATTGTAAGCATGTAATGTGATGGTACGGAACCATGTCATCATAGAGTACAAGACGCAGAAGATGCTTTTTGCCCAGTTTAATAAAAAGCCTTCGGAGTAAGGAGCAAAGGTCACGGGGAATCACATCGAAGATAAAATTGGCATAAAAAATGTTACATAGACCAAAAAGAAAAAAAAAAAAACAACATACTCATGAATAGAGACACAGACCCATAAGTGTGGTTGTAATTGAGTAAGGTGGGCTCATATCTTTTTCTTGCTGTCTTCCTAATGAAATTCGTCATTAAAAAAAAAAAAAACGTTAACCCATAAACTAAGTGACCAAAGCAGAAGGTAATTAAGATAAAAGCCGACCACATCTAATCGCAAATGCCTTCAAGCAACCTTATGTTATAACATCACTTGGACTGATTTTGTCAATAATGTTTTATAGTCTAGTGAGTATCAGGTAAAACTGTCAAGTGTTACAGGTGAAATTTGGAAGTCAGTTCAATTTACGCACCTCACTAATAGACAGCTCCTCTACAATAAACACCCAAAAAAGAAAAAAAAAAAGAAGCTATAATATAGTCTTATAGACTTCAGCCTCAAATTCCCAGCAGTCTTGCAAGTGACAAGCACATCCTGTAAAGCAGACCACGGTCATTTCTTTTTCTTTCGTGGATTTGTTATGTAGTTTGAGATATATGGTATTTTAAATTGACATAAGGCTTGCCCAGAAGATGGCACTGTGAAAAGCACGTTTTGAGTTGTGTCAACTATTGAGTTGACATGTTGGGCTACGGCTGGCTATCATAGTCGCCCTGTCCCCCTTCTCGTCATTGTCTTTTCTTTCCGGGATATCAATTGGTCCACTTGCCGGTCATAGTACATGCCTTTACGTCTTGTAACCCATCCCAGAATGAAATGGGCTTCCCCAGGTCTAGTAGCTAGGATTGGCATCTCTGCTAGGCTCCTTTGCCAGCACGTGGTCCGTGCAGACTTCCTTATCCGAAAAAGAAAAAAAAAACAAAGTTACTTGAACAAGCGCGCCACTCTCTGCCTCGGTTCCAGTTGTCTTGTCGTCCGACCCAACATCCATTCGCACGCAAAAGAGGAAATTGAATGGCCGCCCAGATGAATGTTTCTCATCCCAAATAGAATGAAATAGAATGGTAGGCAAATAGAATGAAATTGCTTAATTAATTTTTAGGTTAAATTTTTTCAAATTGAAGACCGACAACATTTCCACAAAGGAAATAGTTTGGTCCATGAAAATTCGTTGAATTTCGTGCTTCTTGTGTTGGAATTCAATAACCTCCCTGTGCAAATGTCTGGATCTTGGAAAATTTTCACGAAAGTTGCACTTGGCTTGGTCTTCTGGAGGGGGTGTAATCATGACAAACAAGAAAATGAAGATTCGAATTGGAAAATAAAAACAAGCTAGTATTACAAATTTACAATGTATTTCATGAAGTTCTTAAACTGATTCTGAAGGGACATCGCAGTCAGTATAGGTTGTGAGACTTGTAGAAAAAGGAAAATTTGTAAACACATATAGGAGCATTGACTGATTCCAAGTGAGATCGGTTGGTATAATCTGCCAAAGGATAATGAACAATCTGCAAAAGGGAGTGATGGTTTGGCAAGTGTTGACTAAAGCGACCCTTTTTGCATCCCAGAAACATTCGAGGGCGGCATGGAGGAGTTGAAAAAACCAACGAAATCATGCTCAGAACAATTGCTGGGGCAAAAAGAAATTGACTAGTGTTTTTTTTTTTTTTTTGTCTTTTTTCTGTTTTCGTATTCTGTAGATAGATCTAATTTCAATCCAATGCTACAATAGTAGGGACACGCATGTGTTAGATAGTTCAGGGAGACTATATAATAGGGGTTTCATATAAACCGCAACTAGCTTGCAGAGACACCAGTAGGTTAATATTAATCGTTAATTGTGATTTTACATCGAATTAATATTATATGATTAATAGTAATAATAAGGTGACGTGAAGTTTTTTTTTTTTTTCAGGCACGGATGATACTGTCTTAATCAAGAAACTTGTCTTAATTGTACTCCAAATCCCACACGTGGGTTGTCTCCCCTAATTGTATATTCTTTTAATTTTAATTTCTATGCTCATTCCAATATCGAAAAGAAGCCTTTTTTTAAAAAAAAAGAAACAGAGTCAATATATCAATCAATCAATTAGCAATTTCTCTCCCAGGGAACCCACAGGTAAAACCGGCGGAGGAAATTAAATGTGGTGGAAACAAAAATCGAGTTTTCATTAGCAAAGCCATCCAAAGCAATTCTCTTTAGGGATGTTCCTGGATTACAGTGCTGGAAGAAGCAAGGTTATAAAACTGGTGTGCGTTATTCGAGTTACTATGGGCCAAAAGGAGTGACTTTTCATCATCCTTCTGTAGCTGGGTAGCTAATATAGGGTATTGCTGCATCTGTATGTAAAGTATCTCTGCTTGAGCGACAGCAAGTTGCATTTGCAACTGTGAGACTTGATTTTGCAGGCAGGATATCACGCCAACACAACCATAGACCGGGTCACGCATTCTTGCATTCGCTTGATAAACTAAACTACTCACAGCATCTGCTCTCTGATGAACCGGAATCTCCTGTATGTTCAGCGTGTATGTAAATATGAACAATGGCTACAGGAAAAAATCTTTGCAGAAAAAGTGAAGGCAAAAACTACGTATATCTGATCATTTTAGAAAGACACGGATCTTCTCCTTCTTCTTCAACAGAAACATGTATGCGTTGATCTTGGAAATTCTTACTGGTTACTTTTTATAATTAAGCATGTTGCATGTTATTTTTGTTTGGGTCTAAAATTCTAGTAGATCGAACCGGTAGTCAGATTGGAAACCTAAAACATGTAAACAAATTATAAAGTAGGGAACATATATGAGATGCTATATAACTACACTAATATACAGTTACTTATCCAATTTACACTAATGTACAGAGTTATTACCCATCAAATTTCCATAAGGGCTTTTAAACACAGAGAGAGAGAGAGAGAGAGAGAGAGAGAGAGCTGTCTCTTATACACATCTAGATGTGTATAAGAGACAGAATGTACAGAGTTATTACCCATCAAATTTCCATAAGGGCTTTTAAACACACAGAGAGAGAGAGAGAGAGAGAGAGAGAGAGAGCGAGAGGGAGGGAGGGAGGAAACCTGCAACATTTTGTTGACATTGCTAGCGCCAAAGACCTTGTGAACAATAGCAAACTTGTGAGGGTCATCAGAAGGGAAGTAGGGAGCAAAGATGCAGTCCTTGATGCAGCGGCGCCTCAGTAACTTACAGGATGCGCACGGTGAAGAACCCCTCATCATTTGGATTCTTTTATTATTCCTAGTATTATTTAATCAAATTAAGAAGTTAAGAACAACCCTTTTGACTGATAAAAGCACAGGACAACGAGCTTAAAGTTGCGGAAACAGAGCTGAAAATGAGTATTTATAATAGTCGACGAAGAGTCACCTAAGCAATGCGGAATGAATGCACATGTTTCTGTAGTTGGGAGACAATAACGACTAAAATAAATCAAATAACGTTAACCCATTCAAGAAGAAAGCGCGGTATGGGGTAATCCTGACGCGAAAAGGACAATGATTAATTGCTTTTAGCCATTTACATATATAGGCTATTTGGTATACGGCTTTAGTATTATAAATTGGAGAGCTTCGTGGCTTAGGGCATTTTAGTCACCTGATGTTGCTTGACCACCGCCTTGGCGCGTGATGGGTTGGCAATGAAGTTTTGTCAAGTCATAATCCACGTTCCTAGTTTGACCATCAGGGTTCTTTGTCGGAGCTGTACACTATCACCTCGTATAAGCTACTGAGTTAGGAGATTTTGAGCTAAGTATATTAAGTGGTATGTAAATTTATAATATTTATTTTAAAAAATGTATTTTATTTTTATTTGTTTAAATATAAAATATAAAATTAATTTATAAGTATTTTTAAAATAAAATAAATTCAAGAGCAGATTATTTTAACAAAAGAAAAAAATAAAAAACAAATTATGAGTATTTTTTAACATAAATTTAATTTTTTTTTATTAAATAACAAAAATAAAAATTTATAATTATTTTTATTTTTTATTACGAATATCTGTATAAATTATAATAAATATTATATCATAATAAAATAAATTGAATAAATTAAAAATACTAATTTAAGCTATGAATTAATTATTAAGTAAATAATAAATTAAAATTTAAATCAAATATTAGAATTATTTTCAAATTTAAGCAAATGCTACTATATGAATATTTAGTCTTTTTTTTTTTTCTAATTTTCATGATATATATTTGTTCTCAAATGTTCATGCTTATGAGAGCGAGGTGTGAAATCAAACCATTTTTCTAAGGCTTGGTTTCAACTTTCTTTATATAGAAAACGAAATCATACCCCCAACCACTATTAGAGAAATATTGGCCTCGATTTGAATGTTTATAGGCAACACTTCACGTGGTTACATTTCACACACACTAACACAGAGTTCTAACAAAAGCTTAAAAAATTACTCACGCTTTTGTGTGGAGGTGTAAAGTAAAATTACCCTAGCAAACTACTCACAATTAGAGGATCCGCAAACACATATACTCGATAAGGTACAGTAATATAAACACACACACACTCATGTACGTATATATATATATATATATGTTATTTTTTTATTATTTTTTATTCCAGGATACCTTTTCATCCTTATAAATAATTAAGGTTTGAGAAGAGGGGAAGCTGACCAAAATAAATAAATAAATAAAATTCGTTATCAACTGCCTTAGAAATGGATTATATCACCAACATGAATCAAAAACCCTAAGGCAACGCTTATCCTCTAACAGGATAAAACCGGCATGTCGTGATTAGAATTTCCTTCGAAAAGTGTCGATCAATTTTGACATTGTTTGCCTGATTCTCACCCATCAAATAAACCATAGATACCCTGTAAACAAGCATGGCGCATATGTATACGTCTTTTTTTTTTTTTTTTTTCCTTCTTTCCTTTTAAACGTGGTTGTCACATAAAGTCAGTTTATGTATCGATTGTTGCCTTGGCCAAATGTTACACACATGGGGTGTGTGTTTTTGATTGTGATCACATCTTAAAACGCGTATTCTCAAGTTTTATAATTTCCAGCGTTCAACTTTCAAACCCCTAAGTAGCCTATAGGAAGAAAAAAAGAACGACACGGTTCTCTGGAGACGGCATATTTTTGTTTTAATCTCTTTCTTTTTTTTCTTGCCTCGAAGGACAAAGTATAGGAAAAATAAAATAAAATAAACAGACATCTTACGCTTCCTTGTGGAAAAGCTAAAAAAGAATGCCTTCTCCGATGCAAGACTTTTTATGTGCTTGGTAACATGGAAGATTCGGTTCTTGAAATTCAAATTTAGAAGTTAGAATTATAAGCAGGCAATGTTTGACCGAAAAAAAAAAAAAAAAAAAAAACAACTATTCAAGACAGCGATCCTTAAAAGTTCAGAGCTTTCCACTATCAGCATTTTTTTATTCAAAAAGCAAGTGTATTACATTATTAACTCAGTGTCTGACCAGGAAGCACGAAAAAGTTTTGGAGTAGAAATTAAATAAAAAAATAGATTTATAAATTTTACGTTTAAAATGTAGGCATATCCCTCACCGTTTCCTCGTCAAATAGAATCAAGATATTCGGCACAAGAAAATTGAAAAGAAAAAAAAAAAAACAGGGAGAGATGAAATTAAAGAATAAGAAAGGGAAACGACACCTTTTGTGGGCCTTTTGGGCTTACGTTACACTGAACTAAATAAATATGGACATATGAATGTTTGAGCCAGGCCCATCAAATGAACCCTCCCAATAGGCAATAGAAACAATAAACACAAGATTTTCAGGGCACAAAAAAAAAAAGAAGATTTTATTTCCTTTTTTTAATTATTTTTTTCCATCCGTAGGGATCCTTTTTCAATCGGGAGAATGGCTGGACGCAACCATCTGCCGCCGCCGCCCCAGGGGTTGAGGCTCCGGGAGGTGCCTTTACCTCGAGTCCCGCTTCCTCCTCCTTTCCATCCACCCGACGACCAGCCGCGTCACCCATCAACAATCCCCGATGACCGCATCGCCATCCAGTAGTGCGAGGTCCAGTCTCTTCTCATTGACAATCAACGGCTCGCATGCACTCACATCGCGCTAAAACAAGAGCTGGCCATTGCTCAACAGGATACCCGCCAATTATCGGCTGCTGCTGCCGATATCAAGGCAGAGAGGGATGATCTGGTGGGGCAGATGTATAAGAAATCACTGAAATTGGACGCAGAGGTGCGCGCGATCGATGCCATGAGCGAGGAGCTTGTTCAGGTGAAGGCGGACGTAAGAAATTTTACTGTACTCCGGCAGGAGCTTACTGCGGAGTTGCAGGCGATTAAAGATGATTTTGACAATGCGACAAGGGAGGCGAAACAATTGCTTGAGATTAAGACTGAGATCAATGCCGTAAAGCACAAAATTCAAAGAGGAAGGTGATTTTGAACTTTAACGAAGCACTTCTTCTTCTTCTTTTTTGAATATTTTGCTCATTCTCAATACCTTATTCGAGCTTAGGCACAAGTTTCCTTGTATAATGGCTGGCTGATGATGGATTTTAATAGATGAAAATATTATCTTATTGAATTTCTTAGGAGTTTGAGCAAGCAAGAAAAATGTTATGATGGTTCTTGAAGGTTAAATTTAAGTAGAATTCATGAGATATGTGTGTAGGGACAAGGTCACGCTGGCACGTTGCTAGATAACAGAGGGTAATAAATTAATTAGGAATGAAGGTGACGAGTATGAGGATTGGCCTGACAGGTTAAGAATTTTAATGCATTTTGTAGAAATTATTTTGAAATCCATAACATCATTCATCAGTGACTGTCATGGAATGATTTCTTTGATTATGGTGTCATATAATATCACGGGATGCCTGATGGATGAATTCCTTAACATAAGAGTAAGATCATATTCAGTTTCACATACTATATAAGAGGTTGGAGCTTGTTCGAAGATGTTGCCTGTATGTTTATTAGGTTGTGTTAATGCACTGATCATGGGGTATTGAGCTAGCTGAAATGTTCTAGCACAGGTGTAATTCCATGAGGGTTCTACAATGCAATCAGAATGATTTGTCAAAACCTGTGTACCTTGAAATTTCCGCACAGCCAATTATAAGGGTACTTTGATAGCAAGTAGTGAGGCAGATCCGTATGTTGGCAGGACAATTGGTATATAAAAGAAATTGTTATATTTGACACATAGGGTGTCCACTGGATATGATGAGGTAGAACTTGTGTTCCCCAAAACTTTACAGTGTCCTAGTAAAATTTCAACAGCCAACAGCAAGTCGTAATAATATAGAAGGAATTGGTGGAAATGTATGAAAAATGGCCAGATTGATTAGATTTATAGGAGTTGAAATTGTGGAGCCATGAATATTGGATGAAAATGTAACAATTTTGAGGTTGTTGAGTTTTTAAAATATTCGGGATAGAATTTGATTGCTATAATCCTGTTTTTGAATGTTTCTAGGGCTGCAATTGAAATTGAGAAGAATACGTGGGCCAGTAACCTTGAGCATAGACAGGTGATGGAGAAAAATATGATTATGGTAGCCAATGAAATTGAAAGACTACATGCTGAGCTGGCTAATGCAGAGAAAAGAGCAAAGGCAGCAGTGACTGCAGCAGCAGCAGGAAACCCTACTAAGTTTACTACATAACTGTAAAAAAGGTGTTCCTACTTGTGCGACAAATGATCTGCATGCAGGCAGATTTCCAGTGTGTGACCCACGAAGGATGAAAAGTAAAATTTATATATGCATGCATCTAGACCATTCGGCATGAAAGTCACCCTTAGCAAAATTTCCTTGAATCAAGCTTTTGATATTATGACTCTTGATGCTTAGGTCATGGAGATGCTGCAAGCTATGGCAATCCTGATGTGGGTTATGGTGTTAGTCTGTATCCAGATATTTATGGCATGCATCGGTTTCAGGTAATGTCCTTGTCAATGTACTTGTTTATTCTCTTCAATGCGGGAAGATCGCGAAATAACAAAGCAGTTAAACGGAAAGATGAACTAAAGAGGACTTCGACTTGTTTTAAATTAAGATCTGAGCAAGGTGCACACTAACACACACAAAGGTAGGACAAAGCCTCGTCAGAACGCTGTTTACCACTGGACGTCGATCACAAATATGGAAGCTCAAGAATTGTACATGCTGGGGATAATTGTATACTCACTCCTGGAACCTCTCCAGTACAAGCTTGGAAAAACATAACCATCAAATATTGATCCAGAACAGGTAAACTATCCATTTTATTATGCCCAAATAAATTAGAACTAGTTTTCACCTTTTTTTATTTTTTCAATAACAATGAAAGCGTGTTGGCAAAGAGTTTGGTTGCAGGTTCCACTACCAATGATACACGCCTCAAATGTGTGTTAATTCCCTTCTGCATGAGGCACAAAAAGACTGACATAAGGCGCCGCCTGTGAACCCTAGACAAGGATAAAACGTGATTTTTAAAAGAGCTGCACTCACATGGGAATATCAATCTACCTTAGCAGCAAGCAATCGGGACTTTATCAGCTTGCCTTTATCAAAACATTGACAAAACTAAATCAATCCAACGCTAATACAAAAAACAATCCAGGTATAGGGGTATTTCTCAGTGCAAATGAACAACCTACCTCTTAGTCTCCGGTTCAAGAACAATTATCAAACGCAATATAATCAAATACCCTAAACACCAATTACTACATAAAAAGCTCTGAGCTGAAGTCCTCAGTATGGGCGTGAACGGTTTCCGCCATAATTATGCCTATCTGGCCCAGAACCTCCCCCATCCCTGTAACTATCTCTACGGCGGTCTCCTCCTCCATAGCCACCCCTGCCACCACCCCTGTTATACATGCAGTCAGCTCAGGATACTGCATAGACAACACTAAGGTATTTGAATAAAACACCCTAACAAAAAAGGTAAACAGTAATTTCCATCATTTGCCTTCAATATTTCTAGTTAAAAAGATATTAACAGAAATATGAGGGGAAATACATGAATTGGATGTTCCATTACATGAAACATTTGCAAGATAAAATCCATGGCAGAGTTAATAAATAAGCATTTCTCATGCGAACCAAAAGGCCGATAGAGATTTGAATGCAATTTCATATTCAGTTTCACTATTACAATTATACTCAAAACAAACACTATCGAATAAATTGAGGGAGTCTTCACAAAATACAACTCCTCTGGAAAAAAAAAAAAATCTGTTGCAAGTTCAAAAGGGCAAGTCTATCAGACATTGAAAAACAAGTTAAAAAATGAGGTAAGTATAAACCAGGCAAAGGAACCTCACTTCTAAATGCTACTCAAATAGATAACAACCACTATGACAGTAACTGTAGTAAAATTCACTACATTCTACAACTAAAAGAAAACCATCAACCACTTGAAGATATCATGAAAACTACAAATGTGATGCAAGAAGCCAAAGTTGCCATGCATCATATCACCCACTTGGCCGCTAGTCTATCCCTACCAACTATTTAACCCAGAAATTTTTTAGAAGAAACTAAAGGAATAGCTTCAACAGAGGCAACAAATGTGATGATACCAAGCCACCCTGACTGGGGCACCATATACCTCACATGATACATCATACAGACAGATTTCAAAAACTATGACTATTGCCAATTTTCTTCAAAAGTATTTATGATCCTTCTTGATTTAGTTTTTGCCTTGTAGCAATTATAATAGTGCACTAAATCTCATGAGACCTTATATATGGAAGTGAGTCAAGCAAGAAATTTGCATGTTGCATAACTCCACAGGAGGACACAATCAATATTCATAGGAAAGAACTGGTGCCATCAAAACTTAAGCATGCAAGTTGAAACATAGCCAAGATTCACAACACAGCTGAAACCATTATTTGACAGTCAAAATGGAAGGAGTGATTAGTGAAGTACCCATGGTCATAAGCAGGAGCTTTTGGTGCTGTCTTTTCTGCCATTGCAACGCTAATTTTATATCCTCTTAGATCATAATCTGAAATAAAATGCAAAATAAGCACATAATACTAGACCAACAATCGGAAGAAAAGAAAGAACATAATTTCTGCAAAAACAGAATGTACATCTTTAAAGAAAAAAAAACTCAATAGAAAAAGAAAACCAGTTGCATAGTCAATACCATTATAAAAACCACCAGCAGAATGTGCGGCTGATGGATCTTCATAAGACAAAACTGCATCGCCCTTATTGTTCCCTTTCTCATCTGTGTATATTTTTATATTCCAGGGCCACTGATCTTTATAGCCACGTTTTTGCTTAATCCTTCCAACCTAGATAACAATTGAAATTACTAAATGAATATACACATAAGGATTTCATAGATATCACTTAAGTCATACTTAAGTTTCCAATTTCCACATGACATCAAAGAATGACAGTAAAAAAGTGGAATAAAAGGTGAACACCTTATGCCAGAGAGAATATTGCTTCAAATGAATTTGGAAACAAATCAAGGAACATAGGTCTGTGCACATTTAAGCTCAAGGGAAAGATCTGAAATTACTTGTCCAATGCCGCCAAAAAGTTCTCTCAGTTCATCAGTAGTCACATCTGGTGGCAAATTGGATATGTATATTCTTGAGTTGTCACAACTATCATCACAATTCCCATCACACTGCTTAATTTTGGCCAAGGCATCCACACCAGTACCACCATAACCACCACCTCCTTGATAACGAGGGCCACCAGGACCATACCCACCTTCATATCTAGCAGGTGGACCACCTCGTCCACTGCTCCTCACATCACCATAGGAAGGAGGATATGTTGTTGGTTCTCCACTATAGCTTGTAGGTGGGGGAACTGCATCCATTCCATAATTTGTGTTCCCAATGTATGAATTAGGAGGTGGTGGATAATTGCCAATGGAACCACCATAAGATGGGAATGCTGATGAAGGTGCCTGATTATGGTCACCATTGTCTCTTCCTTGATTAGCTCCATATGGACCACCTCTATTGTCACTGCCACCTCTATTATCATAACTACCAGCTCTACCCCCATCACCATAATTCCTGCTTCTATTACCTTCAAAACTACCACCCCTTCCGCCTCGATTGTCACTGTATGATCCACCACCTCCTCCTCTGTTATAACCACCACCATTATTACCAGTGCGATTGCTGTTGGCACTAGCAGGAGAGGGCGCACCACATTTGTTACACTCAACTCTTCTTGCAAAGTTCAGATTTCCACAGCTACAAATGTAACAGCAATAGCAAAGATTCACACGTATTATAACAACAGGGAGTTAATAAGAGCATTTGACTGAATCTTAAAGTACAATCTGGGCTGATAGAGTCTAAAATACCAGAAAAACCATTAAAAAATGCATTAAACCAAATAAGCTCGCTGATCAGAGTGCAAGAGAGAGAATACCTTGTGTTTGGACAAAGCCAATCACCATCTCTGCCGCCTCCACCACGGCCGCCTCCTCTTCCTCCGCCGCCCCTGCCTCCACGATCGCCTTGCTGATATCCACCTCCTGCAGATCCAATACAAGTTAAGGTCGAACGTACAAAATTGAAGAATAGAAGATCGTAATTGTAAACGAAATCCAAAACAAATCACAAACGCTATCCAAGAAGAAGGCAGTACCTCGATTTTGTGAATTACCACCGTAACCTCCACCACCTCCTCCTCTTCCACCACCTCGGCCACCATAACCACCGCGGCCACCTCCACCATAACCACTATCGCCTCCATAACCACCACCGCCATAAGATGGAGGGGCGGATTCGCCGTCTTGACCGTACATCGCACAGCTGATCTAGTCTTCTCTAGGACACTTTTTTTTATATTATTTTCCTTTCTTTCTCGGCGAGACACACTGCAAAGATTAAAGCAAATCTACGTTATCTCCCTAGTGTGCCCTATTTTCCCCAACTCTTATCACCCGGGCGAGAGCCCACTAAGAGTTATTCTCAAGGAAGCTTTCCGGTGCGGTTATGTCTATTATGTTGATTTGTGCTTGTCGATCTAGCGGCTTCGCTGATTAAACACAATCTCGTCCGCTAGTTTGAAGCCAAGGATGTGCGGAACTGTGCTAAAGGAAAATAAATAGATTTTTAAACTTGGGAAATATTTTTTTATAATTAAAAATAAATTATACCTTTACTTCTTTTTACTAACAAAATTATAAATAAATTATACAGATAAATAATAAAATTACTTATATTAACTGACAAAATAATATCATATTCATTGTAATTATAGGACATTTACTGCTACAACATAAAATTTGTGTTATAAAAATATTTTAAAAAATAATATCAAGTATGAATTCAATTATTCAATATATTTTTTATTTCTTATATAATAGTAAATTTTAAATTTATTAATATTAATATTATAGTTAATTTTAATAATGTTTAGATGATAAATTTTTTAAATAAAATATAAAATAAAAATCCAACCTCAGTTAAGAGATAAAATGACTGAAATATCCTTGACGTTTTTATTTTTTTCCAGTTCAAGAAAAAAAAAAAAAAGAAACAAACACCAATTAACAATCCCAAATTGTCTGAGGCAGGAACCTTCTAATAAGTCTATATAAAAGTCAAATCAAGATATTTTCAAACAGCGTGGTTCACGTTAATCACTGTATATATATAATAATAATATAATATATATGGGCCACGGAAAAAAAGGTCCAATCCAAATGGATATTGGGTTGTGGACCCCACTTGAAGCACTCAGACTGGGGGGAGAGGGGTACCTAAAGTCGAAAACGGAAGATATCAGATAAAGAAGATAATGTCGAGGGAAGGAGAGGTGGTGTGCGTCACTGGAGGCAGCGGTTGCATTGGCTCTTGGCTCGTCCTCCTTCTCCTCGAGCGTGGCTACACCGTCCACGCCACCGTGAGAAATCTCAGTTACCATCCTCCTTTTTCTTTTTCTCCTTTCTGTTTTTATCTCTAAATGTGTTTTCTTTCGTAAGCTAAGTAGTAATTTCCATTTCTGTGTTGTTCAAAGACGCTGAGAAGGAAACGGATCATCTGAGAGCCATGGAAAGGGCGGAGACGCGTCTCCGTCTCTTCCAAATTGAGCTCCTCGATTATCCTTCCATCGCCGCCACAATCGACGGGTGTGCCGGCGTCTTCCACCTGGCTTCTCCTTGCATCGTCGACGAAGTCAAAGATCCTGAGGTTTTCATTATTTTTTTTTTCCCTTACGTTCCATTTTCACTGCTACATTCTGCTTTTATTGAGACATATTTCAATTTAATTTTGAACATGACAGAATGAACTCTTGGAGCCGGCGATTAAAGGGACGACTAATGTGCTAACTGCAGCGAAGGAGAAAGGCGTCAGGCGCGTGGTGGTCACCTCCTCGATCTCCGCCATAATTCCAAGCCCTAACTGGCCATCCGACCTCATCAAGGATGAGAATTGCTGGACCGATGTGGAACACTGCAAGAAAAATGGGGTGAGTAGCACTCAATTATTGCTAAAAAAATAATTAAAAAAAAAAAGCGCTACAAGCCAAGAATACTATGACAAAGATGAATGATTTGTTTATTGGGTTGGGGTAACAGATTTGGTATCCACTGTCTAAAACACTTGCTGAGAAAGCGGCATGGGAGTTCTCTAAAGAGAATGGTTTGGATGTTGTTGTGGTGAACCCTGGTACTGTAATGGGTCCTGTTATCCCACCGACGCTGAATGCAAGCATGGTGATTTTTCTGCGCCTTCTTCGAGGTCAGATTCTTTGCCAACTCGTTCACAAGATTACTTTCCTGAACCGAATTTTGCTGTTGTGCAATTTTATAATAGCAGTAACATAGTTGTGTGTGTGGAAATGGGAATCATGGTTTATGATCCCATCATGATTATGCATGATGTTTTGTTGCTTGAAGTTATCAACTTTTCTGAAATTTTGGTATCTTTGGATGACTCTGCTTGTTTAATTTATGGTTGTGAATATTGTTTGCCCAACTTCCGAAACTTTTCAAGGGAAATAATTGAGTAGTTTCCAGAGAAAAAGCTTTTTCAGTATCATCCCCCTTCTGTCATACTAAACAAATGAAGTAACATTTGTTCATTTTCCTTACATCTTTTTTCTTCCCTACTGCATACCTTATATAAAACACATTAAATTTGATTTGGGTTGGGTGAAACGTTTGGCTTGGAGTTAGAAAACTTGGAATTTAGGGTCATACCACTGTTCCAAACTTTGCAGGACAACAACACCACAAAATGTTTCCATCTCTCTGTTCTCAAAGGTGTATTCATTGTTGTGAGTGTCTTAGTTGGGTCAAATTGTCAACAGACCGTCTGCATATACACATCACGAGGCAGAAAATTTTTTCAAGACAATGCAGGAAAGCTACAAAAACTAGTGATCAAGTAAAATTAAAACTTTTCACTAGTATTCTATCAAGCCATAAAGCATTAAGGAAACACCTTTTTTGAGTCGGTCAACTCAGCTGAATTTCTCCTTTACCACAACAATTCCAAGTCCTGAATTTCCTAATTCCAAAAGCAGCAACAATGACAACTTCTCTTTATTTCAGGATGCACTGACACAAACGAGAACTATTTTATGGGAAGTGTCCATTTTAAGGATGTGGCCTTGGCACATATTCTCGTGTATGAGAACCCATTGGCAACTGGAAGGCACTTGTGTGTTGAAGCTATATCTCATTATGGTGACTTTGCAGCCAAGGTTGCTGAGTTATATCCAGAATATAATGTTCCCAGGTAACGAGTGTTAGTCCCTTGATCTGTGTCTTGAACCTTGTACAGGAACTTTGTTCCAGCTAATCTTGTTTGAAGTCTTATGTTCCCCCTTAATAAAGTATATAAAGTTTTTGCTGAATCAAGAATAGACTGGGCAAGAACTCCTTTGCACAGAACATCATGAGTTGTGTTAAATGCTACTCAACAAAACTTGAGTTGTTTTGGTGTTACATGTGATTACTTAAATTACATAATTGCTCAAAACATAGCTTTCCAAAATGTGTTGAGAATCAAACCTCTACTGCTTTTGGTTAAAGCTTTTATAAGTTCAATACCCCCCCCCCCCCCCCTAAAAAAAAAAAAGAAAGGAAAGAGTTTGCAAGAATTCATGTGGTCCAAATAACATTGCTGAACTTCTGATGGTGTAGATTGCCAAAGGATACACAACCTGGGCTATTGAGGGCAAAGAATGGAGCAAAGAAGCTGATGGACTTGGGCATGGAATTCATTCCAATGGAGCAAATTATCAAGGATTCTGTAGAAAGCTTGAAGAGCAGGGGACTCATCTCCTGATTGGAGCCTGTGATGGCACATGCAATCGCTTGTACGAATATCTGTATTTGTAACTTACATGTTTAGATGGTATATCTCCAGTAGGTTGCTTTTCTCTGGCAACCGTGAATGAAATCTTGCTTTCCAAGTAAATAAATAAATAAGGAAATGTAATAAGGTTTAACCTCTTCGGGGAATTCAATTCAGTCGAATTCCCTTTACTCCTTTTGGCAAGATTTATCTTTTAACGCTGAGCAGGCTGGGAAACATTGCAAAAAGGCGTCTAGTGTCTCTCTTTCTTTTCGAGCTTGCCAGCCACTTATAACTCCATTTGGCACCGCCGTTCGCATCATAACACTCGGAGCTTCTTTAACAAGTGAAAACAAACAGGAAGACAATGGATCATAAATATTTGCAAAATCCAACCTCAAAATCACTCGGCCATTTAAGGGCCCATCTTCATCTCATCAATCCTCTCGTTGCCGGTCAATATGCCATCCATGATCTGTCTTTGCTTCTTCTTTTTCTTTTTTTTTTCCTCACAAAATACAAAGATGCAAACTTACGAGAGATGGATAATCACGAGCCAAACCAGATTTCCATACTCAGAAAAAAAAATCATTGCCCAATAATCTGGACAGCTCAATATGAAACGTCAGAAAAGCTGTTCATTAGATGCGTCATTCTTATGTCCAAATTGGAAAACGATGCATAAAAGAGAGTAGCTTTGGATTCGCTTCATGCGAGAGAGGTCCACATGAATGATGAGTCACATCCATACGAGAATTTTTAACTTATTAGACATTCCCTTCATTCGATAATCCACATGTCGATCCTTTGTATAATAAAGCATCCCCTTTTTGTTTTTTGAAAAAGAACGAAAAGCAATATTTGAGAATTGAGTTGTGGTCTATAATTTTTAAATATAATTAATAATATTTTTAGTCATGGTACTTTTTTTTTTTTTTTCAATCTCACATAATGCTCGATGAAATTCAATCGCTCACCTCTTTCTAAATCCAAATGCTCGGTCGCCACTTGAGCTAATTCATTGTTTTTTTTTGTTTTTTTTAGGTTATAGTTCGAGCATTGCTGAATACATTGTTTTCATGGTAAATCCTGAGCACGTGGAACACTCAAAATGGCAATTCACAGTCACCTAAACGGACTGATTTGAACCTATTTACACTTTCGATTTTGACCATTCAACCATACGCATTTACTGTTGTGACCGTTACGTATAGAAAAGTAAAAAACTGGAAAATGGATTTTTTTCCTTTTCTTATTGTTCAAAATAAATTGATAAAGTTCTCAAGTGTCAAGATAATCTAATATTCCTAGTGAAATATATGTTTTCACCATTTTTGAAGAAAATAAGTTTATACCAATCTTCTAGCCCGAATTTATGACTAACTTTAGCCAAATTGAGAACGTTCGCAGAATTCATTCATGACAACACCAACCACAGTACCCAAAAGAAATTCAGGAAAGAAAGAAAGAAAAAAAAAAGGTGTATTAGTCAGAATTCATGTCCGGGAATGAACTAAATATTGCGCTATAGTTGGAGTTGGACAAGCTTTTAACTGGAAGACAGAATTGAAAACGGTTGTGTTAGAACAGTGAGCGGTCTGTGCTGGTGCCTGCACGTATGTTTAGAAAAGAGCAAATCTAGAGACCACCTGATGACCATCATGTTTTTGATCATCTGGGATACCCAAGTTCCTGATCATCAATGATGCCACAGTGCAAGAAGTCTGAGAGGGCCCCTTTGGAAATCGGGTCCCATACGCACAGCGTCTCAATGGTCCACAAAAGGCATGGTGCTAAACTGGGGCCAATGTTTCCATGTATTAACAGCATTGTTCGTTTATTTACGTGCCTATGGTAAACTAGAAAGAGGCATGTTGCCAATGTTTCCATGTATCTTCATTGGCTGCCAATTGGCCCCAATTTCAACTATAGCGCAATTTCACCCGCTTATTATTTAGTAAATGAAATCTTTTAATACATAGCAAATGCCAAATGCCCAAACTAAAAACGTGACACATTAATGTATCATGAAACTATTCAACCTAAAAGCTGTTAAGACAATTTAAAATATATATATATATAACATATTAAACTCTAACATATATATTTACGTACAAATTCCAGATGGTTTGAATTTACAGTCTCATAGTTGATAAAAAAAACCTTTTATATCATGTTAAAAAAAAAAAACTATTTAACTCAAACATTTAAAATTTAAGGTGAGAAGAAAATAGATCAATTACTATACCATGATATAATTACAATATTAAAATGAGGCTTTGGGGCCTTTTTGGACTTAAAAACTAAATCCAGGCCCTCTGTTCTTTAAAATTACTACTTGCTCATAAACTTCTGCAGAATCGTGTCCCCATAGAAGAAGGCATGATTAAGCAAGCAAAGTTTTACATATGTAGAGTCTAGGGAAGAAAATTTTAATTATGAAAGAAAAGAATGGAAAACATTTCATTTTACCCTCCCCCGGGTAGCAGTAATGTATAAATTTTGTTTTCTTGTTTTGTTTTCAAAACACAAAAGGGCAGACAGACGAGCAGGACTCTCAAGACGAAGGAGAGACCTATCTTTTTCTTTCCTCTTGACTCGAGGACGCTTATATGTTTCAAAGTTGCAGGTGCACCAAACAGAAAAGAAGAAAAAGGTAAAAAGAATAAAAGGTGATTGAAAATAAAATGGGGGAGATTCTACCAAAAAGCCATAAAGAGAAGCAAGCTGCTTTTATATGTTAAAAATGATTAGTGTCTCTTAAAATGAAAGGGAGAGAAAAATTAGAAGAAGGGGCCAATTCCTTTTATATATATATATATATATATATATAATGACATGTACGTACTAAATGTAATTTATTTAAGAACATTATGAGTGGAGGGAAAAAAAAAAACGTTGTACGATCGTATTGGACACGGATCTGAATTGAAATTATAAAAAAGGGGTTTGTCTGGGAGTGATTGGTGGGTCAGTGTTATGATTTACAAAATAGAATATGATATTCTATAAGATACATTAAGATACGCAATAGAATAGAAACCGGGGTTGGCTACTGATCCTTTTCACAATGAGCTGGTGATTACCCAGATGAATTAAGAGCAGCAATCACAAGGATTGTTTTTTTGGGATTATTTTCTTCCTTATAATTCGATGCTTGGAGCCAATATCTTTTTGTGGCTGTCATCGTACAAGGAGATGTTTTCGCAGTGGAGGAGAGAGACGGAGAGTGTGTGTGTGTGTGTGTGTGTGTGTGTGTGAATCCAAATGGGTTATATGCCCCAACTTCAAAACGTAAACCACAGGCCAACAATCTCATATTCTGAAAACAAAATCTAAGGCCTGGGGGTTGCTAGATTGTATAATGGAAGCACCTGAAGCTGTAAAGTGCAAAATGTGTAAAATCAACAGAGGCGCACGTGTGTTTTTTAACAAAGAAACCTTTGTCTACTGGGGGGAACCAATCCGATCACAGGAGAAGCCGGGGACCAGAAGCGCAGGAACTAGAGAACTAAAAGATTTAAGAAAATTAATGTCGCCCGTCTTGCCAACAAGCCTGCAGCCACCTAACATGGGGAAGTTTTTTATGCTGGCTGTAAAGAATATGCTAAACTATAAGAAAAACCATATAATTAAATTTTCTAAAAAAATTTGATCCCACTGCTATTAGACATAATACTCTTAAGACAAACCTTGCGTAATGTTACTTGTCATTGATAGAGAGAGAATTGTAACTACAAACAAAATTTAGGGTTTGCATCACCTCAAACTTTAAGTTTTTTGTCTGCTGGGTTGAACTAAGGATAAAGTTGCATAAACAAGACACAATTGTCAAGTTAATCAACCAATGTGAATGCTCTGCACTGTATGAAGATAGATAGTGGAGAAATAATTGGGAATACGTGCACACTTCTCATTGGAGCTATCTTGTCAAGCAACAAAGAAACAGAGCTTATAATTATTGATATGGAGCTTGCTTGCTGCTCAAGGAGAAAGGGCTTTAGGCCCTATGCGTTTTTTATGGCATGAATGTGAACAGGTTAATTAAAATGACATGTGAATAGATGCATGATTGAAGCGAACAATACATTCCAACTCCTTTCTTCTTCTTTCATTTTCTTTTAAAATATTTAAGGTAGTCAATAAAGCAATCAAGATTGAGATCCGTGCCTACTACACTAGAGACTAAACTATAGCACACGAACCATTCATGGAAGAAGAAGAAGAGAGCATTTTTAACTAACTAAAATTACTAGCTAAATGTTCTTGAATGTTTTCAATCTGATCATAAAGAGAATCGCCAGTTTATACATCACAATTAAGCCAGATATTAAATTAATTAAGTGAGAAAAAAAAAACTATACGGTGCTTGTAGTGGCAGCAGCGGGAGCAGTGCTACTAGCAGCAACAACAGACACACCACCCTCAGCATCTCCACCAGCGCCAGCACCGGCGGAGCCACTGCCCACCTCTAAACCTCGAGCGGCCGTCACCGACACATTTTCCGATACAGCGAGCACAGAAGCAGGCCTCTTTCGCTTCTTCTTCTCGTACGGAATGCCCCTAGCCTTGGCTTGCCCTTCCCTCACTTCCCTCAAGTAAATCCTCACTGCCCGAGTTCCAAACGGGTTCGATTCAGGCCGTCCACCGTTCTCCTCGTACGCCGCTCTCAGCCTTCCAATTAGCGCGTCGAGGCTACCCCATGCCTGCTTAAGGGGGCACGCGCAGGGGGCCGGAGGGTTCGGGTGGCCGAAATACGGGCAGCCCGTAATATGGACCTTGGTTTTTCCGAATTGGTCCAAGTATTTCAAGAACTCGATCACGTGCGCCCCACTGCAGCGGACGAGGTTCAATGGAGGCTTGTGATTCTTTAAGTACTGTAAGAACGTGTTCCAGTCTCGCCTCTTTTGCGACTCATATCGGCTCAGCGGAGCCTGAGATGATGATCCCTCTGCTTGCCTTTGTGATTGCGGTGTCGGGGCCGATGATGATCCTGCCACTTCACCGCTCACCCCATCACCACCTCCTCTTCCTAAACCTCCTGATGCCGATTCCATAGGAATCTAACTATCTATAATGATCGTTTTTGGTTTCAGACCTAATAAAAACTGTTTCTTGACTAAATGACAGCAGTAGGACTTTCGATTTCTTGAGCTGTGTACCAGCCTTTTGGTGGGGCTCTTTGGTTTCTTGGGTTTATGGTAGCTAAGCTAGATATGCTGCTTCAGCTTCCGATGTTGCTTCCTTGCTTCTTTGAAGTTCAAAGGACAAGGGAGAGGAGATGGCTAATTGCTATTGCTGAGTTTTTGGCGTTTCCTTTATTCGTGAGGACAGTGTTTTCAGAAGGAAGAAAGAGGAAGGAAGTAGAGAGATTGCTTATGGGACTTAGAAAGTAGAGAGGCAATAGCTATGGATGAATGAATGAGACTCCCCGAGAACAAAGACTTCATGCGAGAGAGATAGAGAGAGATGTTATGGTGGGCAATATTGGAGGATGATATTGGAGGATTTCACAATGAATTCACATGGTGGACCCCTTTGTATGTGACATGTTTAGTATTCACCACCGGCGGCCCCGCCACTCCAAATCTCTGCTTCTCTATCTGTTATCTCTTTTTCTTTTCTCTCTCTCTCTCTCTCCTATTTGCTTTTCAATAATAAAGTCCATCTCAGGTGCCAATCAGATTGCCGTCTGGATGGTGGGGGAGGTGATGTTCGGGTAGGCATTAAATGGAGGGTCTCCCTGAGGTCAAACAAAGAAATTTCTTATCTTCAAGGACAACACCTTCTCTGCCCTAACCAAGGTCATGTTTGTGACTTCTGGGTGTCTCTCCTTGTCAGTTAAAATGGTTGTCCCTTACAAGCAGGTAGTTTTTTCATTTTTCTTTTTCTTTTTTTCTTGGGAAAATTAAACTAGATATTAGTCGACCCCATCAGCGTTCTCTCTTTCTTGAAGATAGAAACGACGCTTCCTTATCCTGGTGTGGCGTTGAAGATTGAACTAAAAAATGACCATCTTTTTTTAGTGTCCTGATAATGGGAAAATCCGAAAAATATTTTTTAAAACTATGTTTTATGTGAAACAAATAGATCCTAAGCATCGGAGTATATTATTATCGGAGGAATGGTACAAAATATTTTATTTAGTCCTCTCTCAAATATGGAACATTTTCTTTGGAGGAAAAATTCTAGTTTTAGAATGTACCATTAGGTGCCGTGACTAATTTTATTAATATGCCATGAGCAATAGCTTATCGTGAAAAATAAAAATAAAAATGCTGCACCTGTAATTAAACCAATTAGACCCATACAAAAATCCTCCTTTGTTTTCTTGTTTTGCGGTCCTATGCCCGTGGGGAGAGAAGAAAACCTCTTTAGTTCCACGAAATGGCTTTTATCAAACAAACAAATTAATAAAGAGCCATTGCAAAGGCAAAAGGGTTTGTGGCCGTACCATATCAGGGAAGTCCTGCTTCGTTTAATATTCCCTTGTCCAATATGATTGATAGACATGACCCATTGAAATGACAAATTCTTAGCAATGCAAAAGATTCAATTTTTCCTCACAAAAGCTCTGCTCTACTGCTCCATCCGAACATAGAAAGCTACAATCTTTTTGGTTTTTTTTCTTTTTTCTTCTTCTTTGTGGGATAAATTCGTGGACCTCACGGCGGAGGAAGAAGGGGTTCCGGCAGCTCATGCATGCGCTTTTTTTTGTCTTTTATCTTTCGTGATTGACACTCTTTCTGGATTTCCTAGTTTATCCATTACGAAGCGTCCTCGATAATGGAGCAGCATCTTTTTGTGTTCCCACAGGTTCTGGCTGGTTATTCCCTCGGATGGGTTTACGAATCATAGCTGCTCATATTACCAAAAATTGGAAGATGATCATTTTATAAAAATTTTATCACCCCTTCGTACTTAATTAATAGATTAATTATCATTAGTTGTAGTCTAGTGATTAGAAAATTTATTTATATAATAAAAGTTATAAATTTTAACTTTAATTAAAACATTTAGTAAAATTAAAAATCAATCTGATTTTACATAGTTTTGAAAGTAATTAATAATTATTACTACATACCATAGAATTTGTTCATTCGTGAGTTCAATATAATAGCCTAACTTACTATATTAACAAAAATTTTCTTTTAATAGAATCGTGCGACATTACAATTTTTCTATTTTTTCTATCCAAAGAAATTTTAATTAATAGTCTTATTTTATTTTATTTTATTGAAGTTGATTTATGGAGCAACACAGATCATTGAATAATAAGAAGACCCCACTTGTAAATTTTTAACGGTTTGTTTGATTCCATAAAGTAAATAAATTTCAGTAGGTTTTCTCTTTAAAACCAAACATTGAATGAGTGGTACTTTCTAGTGTCCGACGAGGATTAGATGTTGATAACGATTATTATGGTTGTTACCAACGCTAGTTCGTCATAAAGCAATGCAGTGGGTCCTAATTAAAGAATGGGAAACGTTACTTAGACAACTAGGCTAACTAGCTAGATTAGGAATTTTCCATGCGTTAAGATTATTGTTCGTCCATCACTTTTTTATAGAGAACATGTGGTGTAGTGGATATTACTTTCTTGACCAATGAATTACAAGGCAGGTCCCTCAACAAAGAGCAAAAAAAAAAAAGTCAAATTAATCTTCACAATTAAAGGACAGTTCTCCACAAATCCAAATATATAATTATCAATAACCCCGTGAGCCCATGCACAAAAATATGCTTATACTATAAGGTAACTTGCGCGTTATGCTGAATTGATAAGAAGTAGTTCACAAAGATTTAAACTATGGATGAATTATAAGGATAAAAATTTGTGTGAAAATGCTTACATGTGTGATATTAACAAATTTAAGTGTCTTTTGGCAAGGAGGAAAAATAAAAATAAATAAATAAAGAAGCATGCTCTTAATACCTCTTATATGCATATTAATTTAGCTAGACAATTAATTATTAGGTGAATTAACACCTAAACATTTGGAGAATATTCAATAAACTAACTTAAAAAAGATTGACTGTACTAGAGATTTACTCTTTCTCTATGAATTCACTATACAGAGATGATAATCTTGCCGTTCAAAATAAGAAACAAAAAGGGAAAACAGAAGGAGAGATGATAGTCTTATGCCCAACTTGGGCAATGATTGCTTAGGATTCCACAAATGTTTCACAAGTTGAAATTCATAGTGATAACGCTATAATAGTTGTGGAGAGTTGTATTTATTAATTTGTTGTTGGCTGGTTCAATTAGATTCCCGTGATGCATTGTCTATAATAAAATCAGAAAGATTCAGGTTGCTCCCTCGGGTTGATTACATTCTTATTCTCATTTATATATGTGGGTATTTAGAGTAACACTAGAGTTATCAAGACTTTATTATAATTTCTCTACTAAGTGTGGCGTAATTCAATCACTTTATATCTTGCATGTGACCTACCACCTAACATGATATGTACTTAGTTTGCGACCCCAAGATTTTTTATGAAATTTTTTAAGATGATAAAACATTAAGTATTGTTAATGTATTTGTTTGGGAGTAATTAATTAAAATATTAAATCCTGCAAACACATAAATATTAAAAATATAACAACAGTAAAAAAAAGAGTTAATTATTACTCAATTTCCATATACTATTATACTCAATCAAAGATAAATTAAATATTGAGTCATACATGGTTGAAAAAGCTAGATATGTCTATGAAATGAAGCAACATATAGCTTTTTAATGCGTCATATAAGTCAATCAAGAAATTTTAATAAAATTTTTAGTATCTCTGGCATTAGTTGGGAATTTAATTGGTTAGTACCGGTGAACAATTTTGTAGGGTTTCCAGTAATTCTTACCTGTGTTAACTAGTGTTGTTGTATTCATATGGTTCTTCTGATCCTAATAAGTAATCATAATTGTTAGGCATTAACACTGCTATTTCAATTAAAAATATGGCGACAATCCAACTTTATCATCAATGAAAATGAGCTTGAATACTGTCACAATGTACACACAATGACTGCCCCATTGGACTATAAAGCATAGATGCAAATGTCATACTCTCAAACTGGGTACGATTCTGAGAAGTGCTTTTCACTGTGGCATGGTGAATTCTAAAACGGACCGCAGGTAGGATTTCCAGTCCACCATGGCTGGGGTAAAAAAATGTAGTTGAGTTGTCATTGCTTGTAGGGGATGCTCTTTATTGCGCGGTATACACTTTGAAATGGTGGGGCTCAGGTGTTGGTCAATAGATTGGCAGTGGGATTCCAAATGTCAGTGGACGAAAGTTAATGCTCCTGATGAGGAGCAGAGGGAGAGTCAATGGAGGTGAGCCATTCCTTGTGAATATGATTTAAGGCTCCCATTCAATGTTTTTGGTGACCAATGATAACTGCAAAAAGGGAATGCGAGGACATTCCCAAAAGGTTTTTCCTCTCCTCTCTTCATTTTCATTTGCAATTTTAGGATAATTGTGGTTATTCATTCAGCATCAGTACTTCGAGAGGCATTTTTACTCATTGACCCACTGAATATTTTGAACCTTTGAGCTCATTTTTTACTGTTGAAAAGTCAAAATATCCACCTGGTTGAATAGTGACATAAAACTGTTTTTAAGATCGTTTTGAGAGAAAGACACACAAAAAAGCACCTTTTTTTTTTTATCCTTTTTAATTTGAGTCATATAACATGATGCTTTATGCTTGGTATTTAAATGGGCATCCCACGAGAGGGAGAACAACTTGTCCAGATCTAGGGGCTCCATTCTACTACGGTGAAATATATATATATATATATATATATACATTTTTTGTTTATTTCTCGAGCCATTGGTGAGGGAAGCCCAAGAGAGAATGAGGTGGTTGCCTGATGATTTAATGAGGCAAAAGCAAGCTACAGAATGGCTGACGAGCTTATCTGTACTTGACAATTTGGGTCATATTCATGGGCAGCATTTGGATGTCATGAGTCATGACAAATACAGGGGACCCAATAAAAGCGTGTTGGGTAAGCAGGCGAAAATTGGCATTTAGAAAAGAAGTTAAATGGATTCTTAGGCTATTAAGCCCAAAAAAAATCATTTTGGTGCCCAAATGTCTCTTATTGTGTTTGTTCAACCAATAGGATGGTGATGGGTCTCCTGGTCACAGATCAAAGCGCCCCCACTGCTTCATTCTTTCATGGATCTTCCATGTAGATGCTTGCTCATTTGGTTGGATATAAAAAAGGCTTTGGAATGGGCTTTAGGCAATTGAATTAAAGTGGGCTGAAAAATCAATGCACATAAAAAGGAGGCATTACATATATATATATATATATATATAGAGAGAGAGAGAGAGAGAGATTAAGATTTAAATTTTAAATTAAAAATTCAAATAATTTTACAGTTAAATTACTTTTTTTTAAATGTAATATATTTTGTTGGTGATGTACGCAATTTTAGAATCTAATAACACGTGTACCTTTGTTTAGATTGTAAATGAATTTAAAAAATATGTACAACAATTTAGAATCCTACAGCAACAGATTTTTCTTTTTGGGGAAAGATTCGATTCACACATAACGGGATTACAAGAAAAACCACTCGAAACATTTTGATTTTGGCCCCAAATTACCCTTGTGCGTGGCAAATGATTTTCCCTCTTTTTGAGGAATGAGAAACTGAAGGACTTCATACCAGCATGAGACGATTCAAAACGACGTCGGTGTCGTATTCACCAAATGAATCGGCGGCGTATGAGTGATTTATTGGCCATCTGTCTGGCGGGTCCACACCCACTTCCCAGTTTCCACATTGACGTGCCTTCCTCTCCACGCACGCGCGCGCGCGCGCACACACACACACGCTTTCTTCTCAAGAAAGATGGCGATGGTAATGTACAGACATTGCCAAACAGCACCGGTGTCCATCCCAAAACCCTAGGGAAGAGAAGGGCCCAAAATGCACAATCTTCCTTAAATACCCTTCCTTTCTCTCTCTATCTCTACTTTCATTTCTATAAATCTTGGAGAACCTCAGCCAAAGGCACCTTCCCAGCCATTTCCACAAAGCTAGCCCAAAGAATCATAGCTCTTTCTCTCTCTCTAACTCGGATTCCTTTCTTCCCTTAGCCAAAAGTACTAATAGGTACTTCCCTTTCTTTCTCTCTTTAGATTTATCTTTTGTTTGTTTGGCTTTGAAGCTTGATTTTCGAATTATGTTCCTCAAGATTTTAAAATTGGGGTTTATGGTCGTGGGACCGATTTTTCTCGGATCGATTATTGCTAATCGCGGATTAGTTTATCCTGTCCCGGTTTTACTAATTTCCATGGGGTTTTGTGGTGTGATTGGCAGTTTGCTGCACTTTATGCTTCCAAGAAAGCGACCTGTTGAGAGAGTGCTTGTAGAAGAAGGTGGTGAAGAGAACGACAACTCAAGTTCTTCCTCTGTCAAGAACCATCGGATCGACTGCCTTGTAGAATCAGCCGCCGCTCATAACAACAACAGCAAGACTTCAAGTGGTAGCAGCGACATCGGCGACGGTAATAATCTCTCTTGTAGTGGTAGTAGCGGCGCCGCCGTACGGGAATCGCTGATCATGGCGCTTGGCGATGCTAATCAGACGGATATCGACGAGGATCTGCACAGCCGGCAGCTCGCCGTGTATGGCCGGGAGACTATGCGTCGGCTTTTTGCTTCTAATGTCCTCGTCTCGGGGATGCAAGGTCTAGGTGCTGAGATTGGTACGATCATGAATTTTTTCTCTTTATTTTTCGGCCATTTGTTTAAGAAATTGTTATTGATAGTGTAATGATCAATTTAGTATAATTGAAGTTTCCAATTTGGTTGTGGTGTTGGATCTTGTTGTAAGTGTGCCATATTTCTTGGTACATGTTAAAGTTGACTTTGATCCATGGTCTATCTGCACAATTTCTCTCCATTCTTTAACTCCGTGCTTTTAGCAGATGTTATATCTTTCTCATTTAGCAATTGGACCTATAATATGAAGACATTCGCCTGTTATTTAGCCTTGATTGAGTTAGCTTCTTTTTTCTCTTCCTTTTTGCTCTGTTGTATTGATTAAGGCAGCCTGTTGCCTTTGTCTTCAATACCATATGGACAGTGACCAGTTTATTATTTGGTGCCAGAGTATGGTTACTGTTTTTCTTTCTCTTTTCACTTCAATTTGGTTGGTTGATGTGCTTAAAACCAATCTTTCAAGAAATTTTCCTACATGTACATGCCTCATTGTGCACATGCCTGCCAGGTTGGGGGAGGGGGGAGGGACTAGATCAGTTTAATCCACTTCTTAGGTTGGGAGGCAAATGATTACTGAATTAATCTTTTCTCATTTATGTGCTCTCTCTCTTTCTCTCTAATTGCTGATTGCTGTTGCAGCCAAAAACCTCATTCTGGCTGGCGTCAAGTCTGTAACCCTGCATGATGAAGGGGCAGTGGAGTTGTGGGATATGTCTAGTAGTTTTGTTTTCTCTGAGAGTGACATAGGTAAAAACAGGGCGCTAGCTTCTGTTCAAAAGTTGCAGGAACTCAATAATGCAGTGGTCATTTTTACTTTAACCACAAAATTGACAAAAGAACACCTTTCTAATTTCCAGGTACTGCAGTATTTGTGTTTTTTTTTTCTATCTAGTGTGATTAGGAAGAATAAAATGATCAATCAATCTAGATTGAGCAGTAGTACAAGATGTCCATTTTTTGAATTGCTTTTGGGTTTTTCCACATTGAAATGTAACATATATGTACTTTTTTGTTTTATGGTGATACAGGCGGTTGTATTTACTGACATTAGTCTTGAGAAAGCCATTGAATTCAATGACTACTGCCATAATCATCAACCTCCAATCTCTTTTATTAAGTCTGAAGTGAGAGGGCTGTTTGGTTCTGTGTTTTGTGACTTCGGACCAGAATTCACAGTTTGTGATGTTGATGGAGAGGAACCACACACGGGTATAATTGCATCCATCAGCAATGACAATCCTGCACTTGTATCATGTGTTGATGATGAAAGGCTTGAGTTTCAGGATGGTGATCTTGCTGTATTCACTGAAGTACATGGAATGACGGAACTGAATGATGGAAAACCCAGAAAGATTAAAAGTGCTAGGCCTTACTCGTTTGTGCTTGAGGAGGACACAACAAACTTTGGTGCCTATAAAAAAGGTGGCATTGTCACACAGGTGAAGCAGCCTAAGATCTTGAACTTCAAGCCATTGAAAGAAGCACTTAAAAATCCTGGTGATTTTCTCTTGACTGATTTCTCCAAGTTTGATCGCCCGCCTCTCCTACACCTGGCATTCCAAGCACTGGATAAATTTGTTTCTGAGTTGGGTCGATTCCCTGTAGCTGGCTCAGAAGAGGATGTTCAAAAGTTTATATCTCTGGCTGGTCACACCAATGAAAACTTGGGAGATGGGAAAGTGGAAGACATTAACCCGAAGCTTCTGCGGCACTTTGCCTCTGGTGCCAGGGCTGTATTGAATCCTATGGCTGCTATGTTTGGCGGCATTGTGGGACAAGAAGTTGTCAAAGCATGCTCTGGGAAGTTTCATCCTCTCTTTCAGGTTGGTAATCTTTTGTTTTGGGTTCTGTTATTGATTGTTGTTATGGGCAATCATGGATGCACAGTTTTGTCTCTGAAACATCAATTTTGTCAGCAGAGATTTCTGCATCAATGAAAGTTTCATCAATTAATCAGAGCAATCTACTCATTGTATCCTTGGTTTCAATAAATTAGCAATTTTTCATTTGTTAGTTGCACTTGTGCCAAACAAACAATAAATTTCTTTCTTTGTTTTAGCATCAATTAACACATATTCAATCTGTTTGGTTGTTCTGGTATACTAACCTCATTTTTTCATTTTTGAAATTGCAGTTTTTATATTTTGATTCAGTGGAATCACTTCCTAAAGGGAATCTGGATCCCAGTGACATTAGGCCATTAAATAGTCGTTATGATGCACAAATTTCAGTTTTTGGGACCAAGCTACAGAAGAAACTGGAAGATGCTAATGTGTTTATTGTAGGTTCTGGTGCACTTGGTTGTGAGTTCTTGAAGAATGTTGCACTTATGGGGGTATCATGTGGTGAAGGGAAGCTTACAGTAACTGATGATGATATTATAGAGAAGAGTAATCTCAGTAGGCAGTTTCTTTTCCGTGATTGGAACATTGGGCAGGCTAAATCCACAGTTGCCGCTTCTGCTGCTGCATCCATAAATCCTCGTCTCAATGTTGAGGCACTGCAAAATCGTGTGGGTCTTGCAACTGAGAATGTGTTTGATGATTCCTTCTGGGAAAATTTAACTGTCATCATAAATGCTCTAGACAATGTCAATGCAAGACTGTATGTTGATCAGAGGTGCTTATACTTCCAGAAACCACTTCTCGAGTCAGGAACTCTTGGTGCAAAGTGCAACACTCAGATGGTCATTCCTCACTTAACTGAAAATTATGGTGCTTCAAGAGATCCACCTGAAAAACAAGCTCCCATGTGCACTGTTCACTCATTCCCTCACAACATTGATCACTGCTTGACATGGGCTCGATCTGAGTTTGAGGGCTTACTTGAGAAAACTCCAGCAGAAGTGAATGCCTATCTAATTAACCCAGCTGAATATACGACTGCCATGATCAAGGCTGGTGATGCTCGGGCAAAGGATACCTTGGAACATGTTCTTGAGTGCCTTGACAAGGAAAAATGTGAAACATTTCAGGATTGCATTACATGGGCTCGTTTAAAGTACTTCCTCTCCCTCTGAGATCTCAATGTAACTTTATAATGCTAGAGCATGTTTTTTTTCTGGTCTTTGACCTTGTGTTTCTTTTGTATTCAGGTTTGAAGATTATTTTGCTAATCGTGTGAAGCAGTTGATATACACATTTCCTGAAGATGCTTTGACCAATACTGGTGCTCCATTCTGGTCAGCCCCAAAGCGGTTCCCTTGTCCGCTTCGGTTCTCAGCTGCTGATCTTGGTCACCTCCATTTTGTTATGGCAGCATCCATACTACGAGCAGAGACCTTTGGCATCCCAGTTCCTAGCTGGTTTAAGAATACCAAGATGTTTGCCGAGGCTGTCGAGAGGGTGATAGTTCCAGAATTTCAGCCCAGGAAAGATGTAAAAATTGAGACTGATGAGAAGGCAACCAGTCTGTCTGCTGATTCTGGGGATGAAGCAACTATTATTAATGAGCTAATCATGGTATTAGAGAAGTGCAGGCAGATGCTGCCACCAGGTTTCAGGATGAAGCCAATTCAGTTTGAGAAGGTATCATCTTTGTCATCCTCCTCTTAGCATTTTAGCATATTGTATCTGGGCAATGCTGTTGGACGAACTAAGAATTAATCTGCATCTCACAACTCTGTTGTAATACCTGTTTTGGTATAGATGTATCAATTGATCATGGTCGTGTTTACTGGTCCTCATCTTAACACAGGGACCTTTGAGGAATAAACACTTATAAGGGGCCATACTACTAGGCGAATGATGCCATTTCCAGTTTGAGGCTTCAAAACCCATCAAGCTCAAATCCAGCTAATACTACTGGCTGATTATTGATTTTTGTGGCTGTGCAGGATGATGACACAAACTACCACATGGATCTGATAGCTGCACTTGCCAACATGAGAGCCAGAAACTACAGCATTCCTGAGATCGACAAACTGAAAGCCAAGTTTATTGCTGGAAGGATCATTCCTGCCATTGCAACGTCAACCGCTATGGCCACAGGTTTAGTGTGCCTTGAGCTGTACAAGGTTCTTGATGGGGATCACAAACCGGAGGATTACCGAAATACTTTTGCTAACCTAGCACTCCCACTGTTCTCCATGGCTGAGCCGGTTCCACCCAAGGTCATCAAACATCAGGAAATGAGCTGGACTGTTTGGGACAGGTGGATTTTGAAAGATAATCCTACTCTGAGGGAGCTTATCCAGTGGCTGAAGGACAAGGGGCTGAATGCCTATAGCATCTCGTGCGGTAGTTGCCTTCTCTACAATAGCATGTTCCATCATCACAAACAGAGAATGGACAGGAAAGTGGTGGATCTAGTGACGGAAGTAGCCAAACTAGAATTGCCTCCATACCGTAATCACCTTGATGTGATTGTGGCCTGTGAGGATGATGAAGACAACGATATTGATATTCCTCCAGTATCCATTTACTTCCGTTAGGTTCTTTTCTCTAAATCTACCATTAATGAGTCATTTCACCCTGTTCTTTGGGCATAAAAACGATGAGCGACAATTGTCTTTTTATCTTGATGTTTAATCTGTGAGCGAGCTAACGGGGATGGCTCTGCAAAACAATTTCACGCCATGTACTAAACCAAAAAAGAAAAGAGCAAATGTTTAATGTACGATTCTCTCGTTTTGTTGCGTGATTCCATTGTTTTTGCAGAACGATTATATGGAATAGGGAAGCAAGTTTTCTGTTTTGGTGCCTGGATTCATTTCTGGATTGCTTCTTGTTATTCTTCGGCCTTCAACTGTGAATGATGGATTAATCTTGAGTTACCTACGTAGGAAACTGAAGTGCAATTATATAGCATGCTAGCCATGGGGCTTACATTTACGTGTAGGGCATATAAATTTGGATATCTTGTAGTTTCGGTAGAACTTTTGCCCTAGACAAATGGATATGCTTCAAAGAATGGTTTGTCCTTATGTATTCTACTGCTAGCCAGCTTGGTATAAAAATAAAGACTAATCCAGCTATGATGGCTCTTTTACTGTACCAAAGAAATATATTTTTGTATTTTGGTTTTGACCGTACGAAAGCCTCTTGCATACATTACTCCATTTTACATTAATAAACCTTTTATTAGTACCGGAGGTGTAGGTGGGTCTCTGTCATGTGACAATGAGCTGGTTCTCCAAGCCGGTGAAAAGTATATGAGATTTGGAATGCAAAAGTCTCAGTCCATTTCTTTAGTTCGCGCTTTCACCGAGTTCATTAGGTCCACTGCCCAGATAACAAGTTCAAATTCATTCCTAGAAATTTCTAAATCATGAGATTTTTCTTCTTATTTTACCTTTTTTTTTCTCTCTCTCAGGCGATAGCAACTAGCTAGAGAAATAAATCAAAGCCAATCTGGACTTCGGAATGCTGAGCCAGCCCAAGAGCACCATCAGACGCAGATCGGAGTGAAAGCAAAGGAAATGACCGGAAGATGGGAAATTGTGGCTTTCTTAGCAGCCACAACTACTAGCCTCCATATCGAGAAATCATAAATTTGGTAATGGAGATAAAACAAAAGGAGACATATGTACTCTCCCAGTCCCCTGTTATGTCAAATTTTTTCCCAATCTGCATACGAGCATGCTTATCTCTTTACCTCAGCTTTCTTCTCCTGCCCCAGTGTCACCATGTGAAACTTTTCAGAACCCATCCACACCCACTCGATAGGTTTTTAACTTTTTGACCTTTAGCTTTTGGAAAACAGCAGATCCAAAACACGCCTGCTATGCCTCCACCAATCCCCACGTTAATCTACTATGGTCCACATTGCACACATGCTGGATTTTAAAGTCTCTCCTTTCACTTTAAGGACATTCCTTGTGGACTTGTCAGCAAGCAATACTTTTTTTAGCAGGTGTTGGTTAATTGGTATCATACAAACCCATCTTCGGGCGAGGGGCTAACATTTTGATTAAGAAACTTTTAGAAAATTGGAAGTAACAAGCGGACCGAATATCTGATGTGAGATGGAAATCCAATTACAATGGATCGAATTTAGTTCATTCTGATTTCAAATAAATGTTTCATATCATCATAGACAAGAAAATGATTGGGATATGGGTGGCATCAGCATACACGTTTTCCTCCAAAAACCCAGAGACAAGAAAGCAGGTAATTGTGCCCCACTCTAGGACGGCCCATTGCAAGACATTAGTGTAAGCACCTTAAGAATGATTCAACCCAGATAGAGGAAGAAAAATGAAAGCAAAGGGGGGAAAAACAAAAGTAAAATTTTAGTTAGGCAATTGAGGTTCTTTCAAAGCACTTATCACCCCCACCCCACGTCTGCCTTTGTCTAAAAGGAAAGGTTCAATAAAAATAAATAAATAAAGAGGCCAAAATTGCAAAACTATCCCATTTCATCAAGAGATCGGGACCATTCATCTATAATTAGCTAGAATTACACAATCTCCAAATGAAGACCCCTCGTCTCCATCCACCCCACGGTTAAAAAACCCATTGAACCTAACCTCAACCGTCTTAACCAACCGCCTCTCTCTCTCTCTCTCTCTCTCTCTCTCTCTAAAAGAGAGAGACAAAGCTCTATCCGATCATTAAATCTGCAAAGGCTACCCCCGCTTGGCCGCTTTTGCAGCCCTTCCCTCCATTACCAAAGGCCTTCGCTTTAAGCAACCAAACCCTCAGAACAACTCAAAAACCCGAACCCACCCCAAATCAAGTACTCTCCGACAAAACACTAAAAATAAGAGAGAGAAAGAGAGAGAGAGAGAGAGAGCAGAAAAGGGAGAAAACAGAAACCTATTCAACAGAACTTCATATTTTTCTTACCATTTCCAACTTCCAATTCTTTATCACTACTTTCATATCTCCCCCACCAGAAAAGACAAAACTCTCAATCTCCCACCCTCAATGTGGCGGCCGTGGGTTAAATCAACGGTCAAGATTCACTCCACCTCCTCCTCCACCTCTTCCCATTCCTCTTCTTCCCCCTTCTCCTTCTCCACCTTCAAAGATATCCAACTCCTATGCACAGAGGATCCCTCCCCATCTCCCAAAAAGCCTACCGTTTTTCACCGCGCGCGTGCAGCTAACTCGCTTCTCCGCACCTGGTCGTCGCTTCGCTCTCTTACCCTACCCCCACTCGACTCGCAGCTTCAGCACGAACCCCAACCCAATGTCTCGGAAATTAATAAAGCCGCCGAAGCAACGCCACCGCAGCAAACCGAATGCGAAGCACCGCAGCCGCCGTCCATCTCACTTCCTGGCGCCGACAAAAGAATTGTGGTTTACTTCACGAGCCTCCGCGTGGTGCGCTCGACATTTGAGGACTGCCGCGCCGTCCGGTCCATCCTCCGCAGCTTGAAGGTCTCGATCGACGAGCGGGATCTCTCCATGGACGCCGGTTTCTCAAACGAGCTGCAACAGATCTTCCGCGGCGGCCACGCCGGTCAAAGCAAGTTGACTTTGCCTAGGGTTTTTATTGGAGGGAGGTACATGGGCGGGGCCGAGGAGATTAGGCAGCTACACGAGTGTGGCGAGCTCAAGAAGTTCGTCGAAGGCTTGCCCCCAGCGGAGCCGGGAGTGTGTGACGTGTGCGGCGGCTATAGGTTCGTTTTGTGCACCGACTGTAACGGTAGCCACAAGTTGTACATAGAGAAAACCGGGTTCAAGATCTGTACGGCCTGCAATGAGAACGGTCTGGTCAGGTGCCCTTCTTGTTACTGTGCACCTCTCTCTTGATTCCACTCCCACCACCCCCCCCCCCAATTATTTGACTTTTGTTAACAACCAGAAAAACAATGTTCCTCTTTTTTCTTCTTTTTCTTCCCTTTTCCCTCCCTTTTCTTTTGTTTTTTGTTTTTTTCCCTCAACTTTTGGGTCTTATTAGTTTTGTAGGTTTTTTTTTCTTTTCTTTTCACCTTTTTGACATGAAAAATGATGTGTAGGCCCCACCTAATTTGGTGGTTTTTAACATTGTATTACGTTTCCCCACCCTCTCAAAAAAAAAAAATAATTGGTAGCATTTTAGGGAGCTGATGGTAGAAAATAGCAATTATCAAACTTGGTCGGATCTGCATCACTATGTTTATATATCCGTACTTACCAGTCTGTTGTCTTGGTGTTTCACAAAGGGAATCGACCAACCTATTTCGCATTAATATCTAAATTGTATTATTTTAAACACCTCCTTTAATTATTAGATTTAACATTTTGTGTTTGGTAGCTAATAGCATTCACGGGGTCTTCTTTTTTCTTTTTTTTTTTTTCCGCGTTCTTGTTGGATTCCAAGTAAGAGTTTTAGGATGAGTGCGTGGGAAATATTTATTGAACTACATAGTAATCACAAAAGGGTATTTAAATATATATTTTTTATAAAAAAATTATTTATTTATTTATGTTATAAGCAAGATCACGTGTAATGGAGATTAGTCGGGTGACAAATGGTATGGTGGGATCGAATTATTCTGAGTTTGAGATTGTTTCTTCGATTCTTTCTAGTTAGGTATGGAAGGTGAGAAAAATAAATTGGGTTTTTCTGTTTGGAATTTATAACCTAAAAAAAAGAACGGGCCAGATCTTGGTTCCGCGGTAAAACTACCAAATAAATTTAAGTTTGATGTATAAATACATATTATTTTCATTTTTTTTAATAATTATTTTCTCATTATTTTTTTATCAGTCTAAGTTGTTGGAACTGTCTGATTTTATAATTTTTAGTGTAGATGGGATGGGCCGACGGTCCTCTCAGAAAAGGCCCATAGTCATCATTGTTCATGAAATTCATACAGCTGATTGAAATCAAAGGCGAAAGATGGGTTGGCATTTCACTCCCTGTTTTTCCAAATTAATCTATAAATGTCATCGTGAGTTGGGACCCATTTGCCAATGTTGAGAATCCAGTAACGTGAATATTCACAGGCCAGAGCATCGTCAAACACAGTTTGTTAGTATTTTGTATTATGAGGCCTCCCAATGTTTCCAGGGGATATATATACAGGAATAACTGCAGTTTGCCTCTTTTTAACCAAATGTTATGTCAAAATCGACCGAGATTAATGTGAAATTGTTCCCTCATTTCGTTTCATCCAAATAATTAGTCCAACTGAAATGGGTTCCCTGGCATTAAAACAAGGAGGATTATTGCACCACAAAAAATTTCACTTATTGCTAAATGCACAAGCTGGCTAGATTCTGTTACCTGTGCAAATCGAGGCCTTCGGATATATCGAGCAAGCTGCGATGGGACTCTGCAAAGTGCTTGTTTGGAACGTTCGGATTTCGAATGGTCGTAGTTGCATGTCCTTCAATACTCAGCCAGTCATCTAAACCATCTCTTAAGCCATCCCGAATTGACATGGACGGCCACATTTAGGTATTTGGTAAAGTTATATAAACACTGTTAATTTGACGTGCTTCAGACATAAATTTATACATTATCTTATTTAATCACTTATTATAAGTTGTTAATTTTCACAACTCATGATAAAAATTACAAATATACATTTAACAATTCAATAAAAATTCGCATAAGAGGCACCTCAAGTTAAATGGATCCATAATGATGCTCCTAGATATTATCAAATGTAGAGCTTTAGGGAGGTTTGCTTTCTACCTTTGCATCTACCAATTGAACTTGGGAAGAATCAAGCAGGAACTATGAAAATGCTTTTAGAGCCTTCTATCAGATATTTCCTTATGGCCAGTTTGCTCACTTCACTGCCAATTCTGTTATACTAGAAACTTTGCCTGAACATGCACGGATATTGCATATCATTGATTTTGACATTGGTAGAGGTATACAATGGCCTCCATTAATTGAGGCACTTGCAAGGCAAGGCAAAAGAGCAATGAGATGATCATGAGGATCCTAATTCTATGTATTCTATGCAGAGGTTTGATGAAACACGAATGCAGTTATGCCAACATGCATATATGTTTGGCATTATATTATCAGTAGAGGAGATGGATATCGAGGCATTGACAATTGAGATGACGAACACAGTGAACAGATATAGTGGAAATAGTGATTGGTTAACCTTCAATTGCATGGTGGGGCTTCCTCACATAGGGAGAGCAAGGAGTTTTAAAAAAGTTTCAGAATTTCTAAAGATTGCCAAGGAATCTATCGGCCTCAATCATTATAATGGTGGAACTAGTCCAGGAATTATAAAATTCGGGGAGTGATTTGGTTGGGGGAAGGGGATCAAAGGCTGGAGTGGATATGGGACCATGTTTGAAGAGCAGTTGGTTCAGCTCCAAGTTTGGATGGAATCAATGGATTTTCATTTTCCTCGTCACTTCAGGGAAGCAAGGACAGCCACGGAATCTCTATTCTTGATACCCTTTATTCCTTCTCTCACCAATGCACAAATGTGGGTGGATATTATTAGAGAAACCAAGGCATTTTCAGAGGCAGGATTGGAAGCTTGGAGGATGACATATTAAAATCTTATGGAGGCCAAGGAGCTTGTCCGAGAAGGAAAGAATTTTTACTGTATAATCTCGGAAGGAGTAAATCAGAATGAAATGGTTTTGAGTTAAATGGGGACTCCATTAGTTAAGGTCTCTACTTGGAGATAACTGAAGGGATGTTGAAATTATTTTCGCTCCTAGTCTAGAATTATCATGGCAGATTCATTGTAAACTGACAAATTATTTACAATTTTTTGCTGTCAGTCTTTGGTATGCACTGATTTTTTGAACAAAGACCCAATTGACGATCTAATGATCATCAATATTGCCCTTTTGTATGTGAGTGCTTGAGGAATTCGAGCTTAAATTTCTTGATGTTTCAATGGCAGCCCTGAGCTGCAAGCATTGTTAATAAAACACCAGTTTATATGGATTGTGCGTTCTTCAATGTACGTATTGCACCATGAAAAGCTAAATTCAATATCTTTGTAACAAGATATCAACCCCAATGCACATCCAGGAAACAGATTTAATTGCAGGCTAAATTTGTTCACTTTTTTGTTTTGGCGCATTGTGGCTGAGATTGCTATTACTTTAGCCACCGTCTGATAATGCTGTAACAGAGATCTGCCGCTTTTGGCTACAAGTGTGGAAATTAGGGCATTGATCACCAAGTAAAACCAATTCTTGGGAACCTTTTTTTCCACCTCCGTAAACCTTCAGCATAAGGTAAGCCAAAAAAGAAAGGGTCAATAATGCAAATTTGTAATTTCAAAATGAGTTCAAGAAATCATTATTTTTCGGTTTAGTTAAGGAGGATAATCATGATGCCGAACCTTTGATCCCCGTCCTACGAAGTGGCAATATTGTCGAAATTAATGATATGGGTTAATAATTTTACAGGTGGTGTCTCACCATGTAGTGGTTTCCTTGGTTACAATGTTTAGTCATTGTTGTCTGGCACAAGTTCAAATCTGACCAAACGGCTAACAAGCAAAGGAAAGACTTTTGAACCAATTCCAGGAAGGAGAAAAGTTGCTGTCTAGCAGCGGTTTTGGTGTTAGTCAGGCTGTATATGTGTATCCAAGGTAGAAGTTTCGAGCCGACCAAAACAGATTTCTTTGATTCCCAGATATATTCCATGACTTAACCCGCAAGCATAAATTTATTGTTAAACCAAGACTCTTTAGTGTAAATATATTTTTTATTTTTCTAACGCTTGAATTATAGTCAGATGAGTAACGGTGGAAATAGGGGTCAGCAATTCTTCCGAGAACCTGCCAATTCAAAGTAAGTTAATTGGTCGAAATGCAATGGAATAGAAATTTGAAGTAATTGAACACCTCTGACACTAATGGCTGAAATTTTATTGTTGTCTGTTTTGTTTTTCTTTGTCTCTTCCAGCTTGTCTTTAGTATCAGGTTGCCGAATGATCTTATCTATACTTATCATAACCACCTTATTCAAAATTTTTCTGTGGCATCGACATTGTGTGCATAGAGAAGATGATGCAATTATTGCATGTTCAGCCCACTGGAAGTTTTTTGTAACACCACTGAATCGCATCTTGAAGAAGTTGGTTCCTTTTCAAAGATGGGAAGCTTTGAATTCTATTCTCCATCAATATCCATTAAAGAAGGCTCTGATGTGTCATCTTGTATCCCTCTATCCTCGCCTTTTGATGCAGATCATCAATCAAATAGCTTCCCAGATTATCAGGAGGAACATGTCATGCTCTTAATGGAACAGGGTTTTCAAGATTTGGATGATGATGCTGGTTTATCTGACCAGTTCAATGAGGACAAAGATCCTCGTGACTCGATGGCGAGTAAAAGCAATAGTCCTTCTGTAGAACTCTTATCCAAACGCAATGAGGATGAGAGGAGTCTAAAGGTGTTGCCAATATCAACCGAGGGATATGCTGGTGTTCCTTTGACTGAACCATCAGTCACAGTTTCTTGGGTCGGAACCAAGGTTGATCATAGCCAATTGAGCATGTCTCATATGTTCTTGGCCTTTGCAGAGGCGATGGATATGAAACAGAGAGAGTTAATAGAGGAAATCATGAGGTGGCTAAAAGAGAAGGCTTGTCCATTTGGTTCAGTCCTTGAACGTCTTGCCTGTTATTTGGTCCAAACGGTTGAATTAGATTGCCTAAGAAGAGAGGCTAGCCAGAACTACGATGCAGCATTTCAGACCTTCTACCAGATTTTTCCTTATGGGAGGTTTGCTCACTTCACAGCCAATTCTGCAATCCTACAAGCTATTCCTGAGGATGCTCATTTGGTCCATATTGTGGATTTTGACATCCTCAATGGTGTACAATGGCCTCCATTGTTTGACTTCCTTGCAAGGCAAGGCCAAAAATTGGTGAAATTGACTTCAGTACAATGGCAGGAAGGGGACAGCAGTTCTGTTCGTAATATGTACAGTCTCAATGAGACCATGAAGCGGCTGCGAGAACAAGCACAGATTTCTGGTGTGAGATTGATGGCGGAGGAGATGGTCATGGAGGACTTGGTGAATGAGATGCAGAGGACAATGGAAGTTGGAGTAAGTGAATGGTTGGTCTTCAATTGCATGGTGGGTCTTCCCCACATGGGAAGAGGGAGGACCATTGCGGAAGCTGTAAAATTCCTAAAGATAGCCAAGGATTCAATCAACTTATCCAGGAGGAGCTTTTGTGGCAGTAGCGTTGGCACTGGTGGAATTATCACTCTGGGAGATGGAAGTGGTGTGTTAAGATATTGCGGTAAACACGGATTGTCTTTTGGGGCCAAATTGATCCAGTTCAAGGCCTTGTTAGAATCGATGGAATTATGCTTTCCTTGTCACCTTATACAAGCAAAAATATCCATGGAGTGTCTATTTTTGGCACCTCATGTTTCTTCTCTTTTTGATTTTCAGAACTGGGAAATGACCACCAGGGACAGCACTGCGCTATCAGAATTGGGACTGAAGGCATGGGGAATGAAAAGAGAGAGAGTACTGGAAGCGAAGGAATTGGTGAGAGAAGGAAAGACTTTATTCTCTGTCGGTGTTGGAGGAGAGAGAGCTAATCAATTGGTCTTGAGCTTCATGGGAACCCCATTAGTAAGAGTTTCTAGTTGGTCATAATTTTTCTTTTTTAGTTCATTTTGTAACAAAGTTTGATCCTTAGGTGTTAAGACTAAAAGCCCAATAATTCTACTGCCAGACCACATAGTTTAATATCAAACATAAACATGATACAAGAAGCAAGATGACACGTATTTTGGAAATTTAAGATACATGAAAGTTCCAAATCTTTTAGATGATTCTAGTGGCGTTTGTAACTAGTCTTTTGGACTTACCTACGACACAATTAATGGAATTGCTGCCTTATTGAAACGTCCTTCAACGAATTTCCCTATTGAATTTTTTGTTATAGACTTTGGGAGATGTGGCTAAGGTACTCCACAAATGAGAAAAATGGGCCGGGCATCCGTGGGGCCTGAAACCCTTGCCTAAAATGGCCTGAAAGGCTGGTCTTACTCCTTAGTTTTTGCCAAAAAAAGAAAATAATAAAAAAAAAATACCAAACTTTTTTTTTTTTTTTTTAACATTTTGTTGTTTGAACATATCACAAAAGTAACAGAAATAGCCATTTCTACTACGCGTTTATTGCTGATTCAGCGTGGCTGTTTGAACAGATCATACAAAAAATTTTCATTGTCAATCATCCAGGAAGTTGCACTGTCATTCCTTGGCAGGATGCGGAGCCGTAGTTTCTGTAAGAATATACAATAAGTAAGAAACGTCTTCTTTATAATAATAATAAATAATAAATAAAATTTATTTTAATAGTATTAAAATTGTCTGAAATTTGAACTTTGTTTCAAGATATAATTATTTAAAAAAAAAAAAAAGCTCAATTCTAAGACTGAATCTACAATCTCCCCATGCGAAACCAATGACTAATCCTTTTTTTTTTTTTTTTGGTCTGCCCACTAAAAGGCCAATAGACCCACATGTTCCCCTCCCCCCACCAACCATTAACAAACAGTATTACCAAGTTCCAACCAAAAAAAAAAAAAAAAAAACTCAATTATGAACTTAAACAGGAGAAACTTGCTGGGAAAAAAAAAAATTCAAATTCATTAACACACGCCGCAGCCTGCCATAACATTTAATAATAACATTCTTTATCATTACTCTTTATTATATTATTTAATGGGTTTGACTCTCGTCATTTTTGCTCGGGGAATTAATGATGACCAACGAGTTTTCAGATGTAATATTGGTGGTTCGGCCCCCAATCGCCACTTGCCCTACTCATATCTGGTTATGGGTCCAGCCCTCAAAGTGGCTACCCACGTGTAGCACCTAGAAAGACGCATCATTTTCCTAATTGGCTCAACTAATTTTGGCCTCTCAGATCAGAAAAACGTTCCCAAAAGTAAAAAAAAAATATATCTCAGATCGAAGAGGCAAACAACGCAGAGTTTTCATAGGGTGGACTGTCAATCTCCTGATGGCCCTAGTGATTTTCTTCAACTTTTGCAATTTTCAGCAAAGGAAGAGCCCTCAACAAGGAGTCTGTTATGTGTCAAGCTAAAGGTTTTGGGTTCAAGCATTGAATAGAGCTATATATGTTTGTATAATTTATTTTGTTTGATAGGATATAATCCTTTTTTAATGAAATTGTAGAGTATTATTATTTATATTTTCTCATTCTGTTGACCCTTATATATATATATATATATAAAAAAAACCCTCAACAAGAGTAATTATTAGTAAACACACTTTTATAATAAAATAATTATTTTATTTGAATATTAATAAAATAATTAATTTATTTTGTATGGTACAATTGAAGTCCAAGCAATATGTTTTGCCTCAATAATCCAATCACGAAAGAAAGTACCATTGTATTTGTGTCAGTGAATTTGACTATGCACTAAAAAAGAATTTTTTTTTTAGTAGCTTTGTCCAACGCTTGCTGGGGTCTGCGTAGCTTGCAAAGAATGCTAACTTATTGATGTCCACATCTTTAGACAAAAACGATGGGAACAAAGTTTGAGAAGGGCTTGCTTTCTGAGAGAAAATGACAAATAAATAAAGACAAGAACGTCTGTACATTATTGTACAGTGACTCTCCGCCTCAAAATCATGGTCGGGGAAGATTGTAAATCATTTTCAACCGGTTAAAGCAATTATACCATTTCCTGCCAATTTCCCAACCTCCTTGCTTATTTTCCAAGTTATTTCGGCCCCATGCTTCCGTTCGATACTTCTATATATTTTTTATTCATGCTACGTAATTATTAGTTTATAGGTGAACAATTGAAAAAAAAAAATAACCTATATGAAATGTGGAAATTTTGGACCGTAAATAAAAGTATGCCGGCCTAAAGTTTTGAAGTTGACGTGGACCTGTTCAATTTGCACCGGTCAGAGATTAATTATCGGGGAAAAACGAAGAAAGAACAGAACAGCCTCTCGCCGGAGATTGAAAGTAAACTTGCTGTCAACCCTTGGCCTTGGATTTGGCACCTAATTAAAAGGGTCAATAAAGACGGCTCCAGCCATTTTTATTGCTGTGCCAAACACAACGCGGACTTGAACCGAATGAACTAGATGCGAAGCATCGACAATCAGTAGCCAATTAGAAGATGGTCAAAAATTTATATGTGCATATGATGCATTGCTAATCCCTACCTACCACATAAATTTAGAAGTACTACATCACATCTCTATCGGGAACATTCTTCTTTTGGTTAAGTGGTAGAATATATAGGAACAAGTTTCATTTTCAGTGTTACAACATTAAAGATTAAAAAAAATAAATTATATCTATATCGAATTGAAATTAAAATTGCTTAAATGAATGTTAGTTGTCAATCTCTCTTGGAATAATTTATTAAGCCCTTTCCAACGAAGTTGATTATTGAAAGATTTATTTGGTTAGGCTTGGATAATGTACACATGTGATACATTATTAATTCACTCACATTAATGTTTAATAGGGTAATTTTAATGGCAATAAAAAATTATTTATCTTTTATATACCCATTTGACTTCCTATCAAATAAAAATTGATAATAATAAATTTTTGATTGCTTTCAACAATTGGAACAGGTATACAGTAATTTGGCACCGCTCACAATTTCACTTGAGAGAGCCGACAAGGGATAAATACCATGTGCGCCATCAAGCAAGCAATTTCCGGGGGTTGCCATTCGAACCGAAACTAAACCATGTCAGAATTGGAATTATACTTGGATTTGGTTCTCTGTGATTCTGAGTCTAACGGAACTGTGAGAAAAGAGGTTCGATTATTGTTCGTCTTCTTAAATAAGCTGATTCCTAAAAACTCGAATTAAAATTGAAATCAATTCAAATTCAGAATTAAAACTGAATTATATTTAGATTATTTGGTTTCAATTCTCTGGCGACCGTAGAATCAAGATTGAATATTCCAAGACTTGATTCAAAATTGAACCAAACCAGGGCCACCATGAACATAAAAATTTCTAGCCTCCAATCAAATGGGGTGGCCTTGACTGATCTACATATCCAGTCTAAGCAATGGAAAACATATTTCCACACATGACCTCCAGCTTTGGTTGAGTTGTCAAAAATAATAATCTTCTTCTTGTGAAGGTATCTCTTACTAACTATTAGACTCAAGCTATTTTCTGTTTCTGCTTCCAAATTTTCTTTTGAACAAAAAAAAAAAACAAAAACACTCTCTCCTTTTCCCTCCACCTGCATGGTAATTAAACACTAAATAATAAACTCATGACGAGGATAAAATAATAATAGAATTGTGAAGAGAATTATTATGAGGCACGTGACCAGCACGTGGACGTAGATGGGCCGGTGCTATAAATAAATTATTAAATGTTGGCCAGAGTCAATCCGCCGCGCAAACTGACAAAGCAGGATCCAGGGCGCCTGGATCGCCGCAGAGGACCTACCATGTCTCCCAAAAATCCGAAACACGTCACCAAAATAAAAATGGCCGATATCTCGGAATCCTTGTATCGGAAAGGTTTCGCTCTCTCAACCCAATTCTTTTAATTTCTTATCAAATAAATAAATAAAATTCAATTCTTTCACACGCACGCGCTTTTTTTTTTTTTTTTTTTTTGTCCTTGTCTTCCAAGTCCAAATGAACTCGCATAACCTTCCACGCTCTCTCGTTCTCTCTCTTTTTTCTCTGATTAAAGTCCATCCTGCGTTATCACTTTTGGCGGCATCCAAAAGGAGAGGTTTAAGGCTGATAATATAGAAGATAAGGGAAGTTGTTATAAGGAAGGAAGTTTGATCATCATTTTCCAGGAATGGATGGACGGTGGGAATTGAATAGGGTCGAGCTCCGGCTGGTGGAGACGTTAATGGTGGTGCTGATCATTCTATTATATCATCATCAAAATCACAGCTTTTGTTCTGCTCTTAACGCAGAAGGTATGTGTTGTATGCAGTCAGCTTCTTCTTGTTTTTTTTGCATGTCAGTATAGTTATGTTAGAGGATATGGAAGAAGTGCACTGGAGATAAAGACGCGGCCTTTTTTACTTGCTTGGGATTGAAAATGTCCAGGTTTGGCGCTATTGAGATTCCGGGAGAGATTGGAGGAAGATCCATTTGGAGCTTTGTTGAATTGGGATGAGAAACATGGAGATACTGATCCGTGTTCATGGTTTGGGGTCGAGTGCTCTGACGGAAAAGTGGTTATCTTGTGAGTAACTGATCCTTTACTTAAAAGGGTTCTTCCCCCCTCCCCCCCCCTCTCTTTTTTTTTTTCCCTAATTTTGATTATTTATTTTTGCTGGAAAAGTACGGAACTTTGCAATGTTTTGCAGAAGTTGGCGAGTATGATCTTTTGTTCTTTGACTTGTATGTGCTGGTTGGAATTTAGCTACTGGTAGGGTCGTTGTTATTGATGATTGGTGTTTTTTTATGGAGTTGAATGTTGTCTGTGGCTTTTTGCTGGCTTTTCGATGAACATTCATTTGAAATGCCTCCCTTAAAATATTGGCCTCAGATCAAGCGTTCATATCAGAATTGCGAAATTCAGGATACATGTTGGGGAAATTGTCAGAAGGAGCAATTGATAGAGGTTTTCATCGTTCCCAGGCAATAGAAATCAGAATGACATATGAGAAGTTATCCATAGTATAAATCTCTTGTTCGAAGTTATCAGACGCAAACCATTCAATGATGCATATGTGATGTTCCCATAGTGTATGATTTCAAAGTAATGCGGGTCTGTCTAGGGCAATTTTCATTTCTTCTGTTTTGTCTTCTTATGTTCCCTGTCAGCCATATTCTGCTTTTTCCTTTTCTGTGGGTCATGATTGATCTAGTTGAATTGTTAATCACTGAGATGAGCATTTATTAATTACTTTCCTTATTCTGTTTGTTATCCTGACGTCGGCAATGTGCAATTTTCAGGCATTTGAAAGATTTGTGTCTGAAAGGGACGCTGGCACCTGAACTTGGGAGATTGAATCACTTAAAGTTCATGTAAGCTCAAACTTTGACCTGTACTCTAATATTGGAAATACTCCTTTATGCTTAGAGTTTCTCTCATTGCACTTCTTTTATGCAGTATTTTGCGTAACAATTCTTTCTTCGGCTACATACCTAAAGAGATTGGAGAATTGAAGGGATTGGAGGTCTTGGACTTGGGATATAACAACTTTAGTGGGCCATTTCCATCTGAATTTGCAAATAATCTGTCACTGATAACCCTGTATGTTAATTCTTCCTAACTGTGATTGTGCATGCACAATTAGTTTCTTTCACTGAATTATTGTCTGAATCTTGTTGCAGCCTACTAGACAATAACAAATTCCTTGGTAGCCTATCTCCTGAACTATATGAGCTTAAGGTGCTTTCTGAACTTCAGGCAGATGAAAACCAGCTAAGGGCTTGTTGTAACAGCAGAAATATTCCCTGGTAAGAAAGTGTGCAGCTGTTATATTTCTTCCTGCTTTAAATCTTCGGCTACTTTAGATATTTGTGTCTGAGAATAAGTCTGGAAGGGATTAAAGGATAGGAGAGGTGCCTTTTGCTTTCCCTCCGAGAAGAATTTACTTTCTTCATTATCTGTGAGGATTTTTTTCTTCCTGTTGATGTTGATTTGCTCATTACTTGATTTATTCTGCCATATAAGTACTGTTCATAGAATACAGTTGAATATGCAAACTGAGGGACACGGTGAATGGGGGTAGAATGTAAAGCAACTTCTTATTTTCCTTAGAGCTTCTATGGTGCCCATCTTTTTATTCCTGATTCTACTCCTTATCTAGGCTATGCTTACAGGCATAATATTTTGACATTTTATGTACACCAGCTTCATGACAGACCTCCTTTCTTTGCTAGGAAAATAGCTCAATGGGGAAATTTGGGACAGAGGATGTTGCTACAGGCTTCCAATTCCCCAAGTTCACACAAATCAAGCAGTAGTAAAGCTCACCAGAGTCATTCTGGACCATCATCTTCTCCACCTTTATTTCCACCAATACAATCTCCATTTTCATCATCATTGGCACCCTCAGACTTCAGGTCATTGTCACCATCATTTTCATCTTCCCCATCACCATCTATTTCAAATTCTCCATCATTTTCTGCAGCCGAATCCCCCACTAGTATCCCTTTGTCTCCTTCACCCTCACCCACTTTAGCTCCAGCTCCATCGTCGGCAGCTCCAGCAAATCCTCCAGTTATTGGTTTTGCACCACCACAACAATATGGAGTTCCAATGGCTCCAGGTTCAGTTCCAGTTCAAATGGCAGACCATGGCTCTGAGACAAAACATCGTATAGTTCTTATTGCTGGTGTTGTTGGGGGTTCTGTGCTTATTTTGCTTTCTGCCATTGGTTTTATCTTCTTCAGAAGCAATAAGGTAGTCACTGTCAGACCTTGGTCAACAGGGTTGAGTGGACAACTACAAAAAGCATTTGTGACAGGTATATATATATACATATTTTCTGCAAAAGAACATAAATGTGGACAGACTGCACAAGGCATTCTAGTCCTTACACTATGCTTTGATGCTGTTCTGCATGGTTATATGTTTGCATCTTGTGGTGCTATTTCAGGTGTACCAAAGCTCAAGCGTTCAGAACTTGAAGTTGCTTGTGAGGATTTCAGCAATATCATTGGCTCATTTTTAGGTGGTACAGTGTATAAGGGGACTCTATCTAGTGGGGTTGAAATAGCTGTGACATCTGCAGCAGTCAAATCTCGTGAAGAATGGTCAAAGAATTTAGAAGCTCAGTTCAGAAAGAAGGTACTTGAAACTGAAATTCACTCAACTTCTTGCATTAAATTTGGCAGTCCCTAAATGCCATTTTGGCCTTGTTCTCAGATTGACACATTGTCAAAAGCGAACCACAAAAATTTTTTCAACCTTATAGGATACTGTGAAGAAGATGAGCCTTTCACGAGAATGATGGTTTTTGAGTATGCTCCTAATGGTACTCTCTTTGAACATCTGCATGGTAAGTGTCCTACATTTGCAAATCCAATTTGATGTGTATTGCATTCTCAGAAAAATTAGTCTGGTGGTCATAATTAACAAAAGATTTATATTCTCCAGAATTAAGATAACATTGTGTTGGTTTCTACAATCTATAGGTATAAAGGAAACATGTGTATATGGCAGTCTAGCTGTTCGTTGTTGTGTGCCACATCTTTCACCATGCTTGAAGGATGTTGATTTCTATATCCTGGAGCTGTTTATCATGCACCTCTAGTTAATCTATTACATTGTTCTTGTTCTTTGAATGAATGGTGTCCTGACTCTCTGTTCTAATTCTACAAAGGCAGCCCAAGCATACCCTTGCAAGAAGTACCTAGGCTGACTAGTGCCTTCAATACAAATGCATTTCCTTAACCTTCTGAGTAAATTCTTGGTGATTTCACATATGATTATAAGCTCTCTAAAATGTTTGGTTGGCTAATGCAAAAGATATCAGCCACAACCTTTCTGTGATGTTGAAATGTTATCCGAAGCTATTTATGACAGTGACTATTGAATTCTTGATTTCTTGCAGTAAAAGAATCAGAACATTTGGACTGGGGCATGAGATTACGGATAGCAATGGGAGTGGCATATTGCCTCGACCACATGCACCAGTTAGCTCCGCCCATAATCCATGAAAACCTGAGATCGTCCTCCATATGCCTGACTGAAGACTATGCTGCCAAAATATCAGATTTTAATTTCTGGAATGATGCAACTGCTCCAAAGATTGATTCAGCTTCCATGGGCATCTTAGAAGCACCATCAGCATCTCCAGAGACCAATACATACAGCTTTGGTGTTATTTTGTTTGAAATGCTAACTGGTAGGATTCCATGCATAGTTGACGATGGCTCTCCTGTAGACTGGGTATCTAGTTATCTGAGAGGGGAGCAACCTCTAAGAGAAATAGTGGATCCAACTCTAAAAACTTTTGTGGAGGATGAGCTTGAGAAATTGCTTGAAGTTGTAAAGATTTGCATCCATCCTGATCCAAATGAGAGACCAACAATGAGAGAGATTGCGGTGAAGCTAAAAGGGGTAACATCAATTGGACCTGATGGAGCATTGCCAAAATTATCTCCTCTTTGGTGGGCTGAGCTTGAAATTATGTCTGCAGAAGGAAGTTGAGATGTCAGCTTCATTCTGAGGCACGGAAGGGGAAGTTTCCACTGTTATGTCACTCCCTGATTTTTTCTATTTATCTGAGAAGCAAATGGTTTTTTCTGTACATAATGGGCGCATCTAATTTCAAGAAGTGAACCTTGAATTTGTACATAACCAAGAAACTCTGGCCCCTATTTTTCTATATTCTCTGGCATTTGTTAAAGTTGAGTGTGTGAGTTTCTGCGCCAAGAGATCCAACAAATGTTGATTTTGCCATCTATTTTAGTTAAATTCTGTTCAAACTTGCCCTCATTGTATGAAAACAATTTCTAGTCATTCTCAGTCTTAAATCTACAGATGCTTGGAAGCCTCCCTAAGGGACAGTGGGAACATGTACTCTAAATTAGCCACCAGCACTTCTCCAAAACGATCAGGGACAACCCAACCCATTGGAGCAAGTGCAGGGAAACAGAAGTCCAGAAATGGAAGGATGGCTATTAGGATCAGGTGGGAATACCCAAAACAACTATACTCATTAACCCGAGAACAAAAAGAATTCCTTTCCCTTTACTGGTGCATGCTTCGCTTGGTTCTGTTCTAATCTGTGAGCCATAATATGAAGAGAACTGAGGCAAAACAAGGTTGATTTATAGATGTCTTCTGTGAGTTACTTTATGTACAAGAATTGAGAAGGAAGAATGAAGCTCCCATTTATAACGTGACAAAAGCTGCAAAACCTGTGCCATTCTAGATAGTAAATCAATTACAACAGCCGACCTCCTGACTTCAGTCCCCTGCCACTTGCAGACCACATGAACCTGATTCCATATGACCAACTTTCACTGAATTTGTCTAAGTGCTGTTTCCGGCTTTCAACTTAAATCATCAAATCCACAACAACATACACACACAGATGTGTTGCAAGTTGAATGAATCATTCCTCCCTCCTATACCTGCAGTCTTTTCCAGCTGGATGCTCGTATAGACCATGCTTTCCAGGTAATGAAAAAAAGATCAAAAGTTGGCATGGAAAGTAGTCAACGGCAAAATTGTGGTCTCCAGACCTCATTGTAGGATGCATATTGCCACTCAAATGCTCTTCTGACGAGTAGTGCTCTCCTGTGTTCTGTTATACAAATCAAGTGTATCAGTATGATTGGGGTCCAGGCAAAGAGCTGCCTCACAGTCTTGAAGAGCAGAATTTAGGTCCCCCATTGACTCGCAGAATGCTGCTCGAAGATGAAGCATTAGCAGCTCAGGCCTGAACGCTATGGCCTTTGTCAGCTCTTCCACTGCTTCATGTTCTTTCTGATCATCCATCAGCACTGGAAACATGAGATTCTCAGTGTTAGCAGAGGCTTGCAATTTCAGAAGCAACAGCACAATTGAATAAGAAAAGAACAATAGAGCTAAAATCAATTGATGATATTTGCAAAACTACAGTGATAAGGTTCCCATTCAATTTTCTGTTTAACCTACTTAATATGATAATTGAAGGCAGAAAAAATAGAAGGAAAAGAAAAAGGAAAAATTGGGTGCTTAGGGAAGGATGATAAAGTTATCTAGCAGCATACAGAGATGGCAAGGTCAATGGGAGCAAGCCAAGGCCAAATGGATACACAAGATTTAGCAATCCCAAACATATGACCACGGGAAGAACAGCTACCTAAGGTCTCCAAATTATTGTGCAGGTGGTTGTGCTCGCTTAGTGAGCATAAATAGTAGAAGATAAGCTGCTTCAGAAAACTGAAAGATAACAAAACAGAGTTGTTCTCATCCAACCAGTGCACCAACTTTAATACATTAGCAATTGCAATCCAGAACAGATGCCACTTGAATCATTTACAACGAGTGAATAAAAGGGCAGTTGAGACTCAAGAGACTTTTTATGTCTATGATCATTCTTCACCATCATCCCACATCTCCCCAAAAACAAAAGACAACAAAATCTAAATGGTGACCATGGCATAAGAACCACTAAGTACTTCCAAAATGTTAAGAAACCATTCCACCTAAAAGTTTAAGCTATATAATCAAGTTTCATAATCAGTCCTACATTTACCTACCATATATAAACAATAATATATTGTTAAAGATTTTGCTAAATCTTTTCATGAATGAAGATGTTTTTGATATATTATTTTAACAGAAAATAATTAAAATAAGCAGACAAAGAAAGGATCACTAAGATTACCAGCTGCCCTGTATCTGTATGGATACGCTCTCAGTGGATCCAACTGTGTTGCCATATTAAGATCATATTTGGCCATCTCACGGTCACAGTATTCAGACCGTTTCTCATATGCCGATGCATTATTTTGTGCCTTCTCTATTAGCTTGGTCATCTCATCAAATGCAGCTTTTCGCTGATTTCTTAAATGATAGACACGTGCCAACCCTTGATGTGCTCTTGTATGCTTGATGTTAAGAGCATTTGTATAGCAGTCTGCAGCCTTATCCAGCTTACCACAATCCATATAAACACTTCCTAAATTATTCAATGCCTGCAGCATATCAGAGTGCATAATCAACAAGTGCAAAAAGGTGCAGGAAAATGATCCTTCTGTATGGAGTTCTTACTCACTTGTCCTTTCCTAAGGCCATCTGAAGGGCATCTAAGAGCTTCCTCCAAGAGTTGGATGACATGAGACGAAGATTCGGCATCCAGATTTATATCAGCCAATGTGTATGCTTTGAGGAAGAAAGCTTCAAATGACCTTTGGATCAAAATGGATTTTTCAGCTCTTGCGAGAGCAGCTTCACGATGGCCAGTGTCATATAAAATCCATCCTTCATAAACCAACCTTTCATGCTCAGTACCAGAGTTGTTTCTAGCCAATCGCAGACAGTGCATTGCAGCCTTTTGACAATTCAACCTATCATAGCAACCCATTTTATAAAATATAGAACAAGGTCAATGCTAATCATGAAGCGGAAATTAATGCATTGTGTCACCCATGTCAACATTCCTTGGTCATCCCAGAAGTGCATGACAATGACATGTTTTACAACTTCATGGAATAAAATTAGATGGGGCTAGGGTACAAAGAAACAGGTATCAACAAAATCCCTGTGCATCAACTTGCAGAATTTCATGATCAATCATGCATGCTAGGACTATGATTCCAAACTAAGATATTCCAATATCCACTGCAGGAATGAGTTTCAATGAATCCAAAGAAATTTCAGAGAAAAGAAACACAAATAGTCAAGATATTTTGCAAAACAATTGAATGAGTGCAATGGCAGAACATACCGTAGAAGAAGCAAAGATTGTCGAAACCTCAACGAGCTGTTCATAGGATCATTTTCTAGCATCTGATGTATGACAGCAAGAGAGCCAATGTCATCAACTGAAGACCATCGTTCATAAAGTTGCATCCAGCAATCAGCCTGGCTCCACTGCTGAACCTGGCGGCTGAGAAGCTCAACCAAGTGACAAGTGTTCACTTTCCCATGAAACATCTTATAATTGGGTTCCAGTGTTAAAATTGCACGAATATCTCCCAAAGCATTTTCATAATCCTCAAGCGCAATGAAGAACCAAGCCCGTAATTCCAGGCAATCGGGTGAGAGCTTGAACCCAATAAATTTATCAACCTCTGAGATAGCTGCTCTAATCTGTTTCTCTTCCGCATATCTCACAGCCCTATATTTATAGGGAAATGGAAGGGTCGGATCCAGTTCAGTTGCAGTATTCAAATCTGTCATCTTCTCTTGTCCCACATCATACAAAGATCGCTCTTGGTACATCCATCCAACTGGTTTATGCTCAAAAATAAGAGAGTTTATCAACCTATAAGCTGAATACTGCTGACCTTGCTTATTCTTTGTCCTTGCAACGCCGGATAGTGAATAAGTGTGACCTGCCTGTGCAGCTGCCTCAAAACTAAACTGAGCATGCTTGTATTCTCGTCTTTCAAGCAACACACAGCCCAGTTGATGCAGAGCGAGGCCCTTCTGCCACTTTTCTGTTGCAAATTCTTCCAGTCTCTTGAACAAAATCACAGTTGTGTTTGATAGCATATTTTCTTCCATGGCCACCTGGCTCAGGAAATAATACAGCAAGAACAATGCACTCCCCAGCATGGCCAATCTCTCTCTAGCCTCAGAACTACAAAAAATTTTAGTAACCCTTTCATTATACAAAGAATTTGGAAGCTCTCTTAGCAACACCTGCAAGCAAGAAGCTACGAGAAGATTTGCCTTTTCTTCCAGACCATAATCAATAAGAACCAATGCATCGTCAATCCCAGAGACCAATGAAGCCAAATGAGCATCACAAGCTGACTTCATCTCCTCACAGCAAAACCTATTTGCAAAGGAAAGTAATTCCAAGACAATTCCTGGATTATACAAATCAACTCTTCCAGTCCTACTATACACTTCCACAGCTCTCATTCCCTCCACAGATACACCATTGCTTGAAAAATCAATCTTATCCCTTCTTGATTCCAAAAAGCTACCATACAGCATTGCCTTCAATGGGCTCGAGAGAGCAGCAATTTTGAATCTAACACATTGAACCAATTCATCATTAATGCAAAATGCAACATCACCATCTTCCTCCAAACTCAAACACTCATTTCTCCTCAGGGTTTGAGTATTAACCAACTCAGTACAATCTTGTTTACACTGACAATGATCATTAACTGAATTAGCATCATACCCAGAAACCAAAGCAACCTTAGGACATTCAAGAATGTATCCACTGCAATCCATTGATGAAACACCAATAAATTCATCTTCTCTCCTCTCATATCTTAACCAAGCAGAGAGCACTACCTTTGAGTGCACATCACTGGCGTATTGCCTCGCAGAGCAGAGGCACCTCCTAAGCAGCTTAGGGTCACCTAAGCCGCATAAAAGGGAGTATTGTTCCATGTATAAAAATGATCTATCTGACCGTAAACAATTCTCAAGGCGATGATAGATGTCGGCTAAGGACTCCACATAGTATACAGGTTTCAAATGGGGGTCTATGGGTGGCTCAAGAAGCTCGGTTGAAGGGAGCCCATAAGGAAGCAAAGATTTAGCCACCCTGTCAGAGCTGGTGAATTTGGATTTGGAAAGTTTGCTCCTTGAACCACCAATGGTGTCTGGGGAGCCCAAGGCGTGAACTTGGGAGCTCTTGAATCTATCCAAGAGCTTAATGCCACGCATTTTCTTGTTGAAAACTACAATCCAGATACTTTCTTCGGATGTCTGTCCAGACCCAACAAAGATTCAAGAAGTAAAAATAAAAAATATTCAGATGCTGAACAGAAACGAGAAAGAAAGAGAAAAAAGAGAGAGAGAGAGAGAGAGGGGGGGGACTGTGTTTACCTCAGAACACTCCAATATTACACAGGCTAGCTTGAGCCGATGATGGTGCTCGTTTCTCCAGAAACAACAAGAAAGATTGAATCTTTGACCATTGTTATCGTCCTTTTCACGGTTAGATTCTCTCCAGAGTTGTGTCCTGTATGATTCTACACAGTTAACTTGGCCTTTTATTGGGGACTCTGGCAGTTTTGGTGGCCGGAAAGTTTTTGATTGATTTGGTGGCTAACTCCAATGCAGTGGAGTTTCAGTTCCATGCCCAACTAACACCCACTCCAACGTGGAGCCAAGCCAACGTCAATGTCAAGACAGACGATGATACTTGTTACCAAATCAACAAAGTAGTTTTTACCACCCCACAAACTGCACGCTCAGTTTTTCGAATTAAAATTTAAAATTTTGAAAATAAACATTTAAATTTTCATCTACAAAAATTCTCCTAAGAGACGAAAATATTCAAATTTGACTTCTTGTTCTGCTTTCTTTAAATATGAAGAAGAGGAAATATTTGGCAGACGATAAATGGGAAAATAAAGGGGGATTTTGGTATAATTAATCTTTGTGTGTTGGCTTACCAGCAGCACCATAATTACAGGCTAAGGAAAATTGATGAGGCAGATCAGCATAATAAAACAAGTTCACAGGTCTTATCAGTACCAAATAGGTCCACACCTATAGCAATGTAAGCAGTCATCTCAACTGGAATGACCATTTTCCGGTCAAAATTGGTAGGAAAACCAGAATATTATCTTTTAATATTTTTATCCCTTTAATTTTAGTAGTTTAGTTCCCGAAAATGAGAAAAACATGGCATGAGAAAGTCTGAAAAGAAAAGTAGGCAATTTGCTTGTCAAATAACTTACCTAGTTGTTTTTTTTTTTTTTTTTTTTTGTCAATCTGAATTAGACATGTAATAAACCTATAAATTTCTTGGCATAAAGAAAGGTCATTATGTTATAACAAGCAGAGACAGACGACATCATTTTCAAACTTTTAATTTCATACATGATGTATTTACATTGTTCACCATACATAGGTAATTCTTAACAACCTCATTTCTCAATTCTCCGAATCCATCCGTGCTTATCATTAAATTTTTCTGATGATTCATCATTTCGTTAAAATAATTTAGTTTGCATTACATTTTTAGTGAATTCAATGTTATATTTATTAGATCTACACATTCATTAACAATCATGGATAAGAAAGAAAGAAAAGAAAAAAAAAAGTTTCCTTTTAGCATATGCAATTGCTAGTAAACCCTACAGAAGACAAAAAGAACTTCCCCATGAAGACATGGTGTTAGCTAGAGATTTATAATTTGTTTACTAGTTAGATGTCCAAATCACGCAGAGTTTTGCAGCCACCAATTTCGTTTTCAATCAATTAAGACAGCCAATATATATTAAAGCCACACGATACCTAGATGACACATGCAAGAGTCAGGACAAAGGATTCAATAATTGCTGTAAAGAAATGAAAGTATCCATGGTTAGGTACATAGATCTAATAAATCGTTTCTTGAGTTATCTGGGGTCATCTTTTTTTCTATTTTATGGGTGCGTATGAAGGAATCTGGGTGCTCTTTACTACTATGGGTTTCCAAGAGTGCTTACAAGACAAATAATTCAAAGTTTGAAAGCTTGAACATTTATGTAAACATTTTCGTGCAAGCTGCAAAAGCCCCACCGAAAATAAACACTATGCTGTACTGGACAATATATGCTCATTGGCCATTGCCTGTCGTCCAAACTTAGAAGGAATAAAAAGACAAAGAATTTGGATCCCGTTCTTAAGACTTCATGCGATAAGATTTAAAGAAAGAAAGAAAAAAAAACTTTTCGCATAAGCAGGTAGCCCTTGATTTTGAAAGAGTAGGAAGGTAATTCCAAGGGAATTTTGATATATTTTCAGGACTATACAGCGATATTGAATTAGCATAAGGATCAGCCAAAAATTGGGATCTCCCCCCAAACACCCTCTTTCCCTCTCCTCTATCCCAACCCCATCTCCCCCCTCCAATGATTGAAACACTAATCCAACTCACCAACTTTTATAATACAGCCACTTGGTGGAATAATTAATCGATAACATTTGCACGTAAAAAAAAAAAAAAGAGTTAAAAAATATATATTGAGTTAAAGTATTACTGTATTTTATTGTAAAATTATATAAATATAATTAATTTAATATATTTTAAATTTAAATTTATATATTATATTATCATAATATCGATTATTTATTTTTATTCATAATTATAATAAATATTAAGAATTAAAAAATATATATATTTAATTATTATAATAATATATTACACAAAACTATAATTTGAAATATTAAAATTGATGAGATTTTTTTGTACAATAGTTTGGTATTTTTAATTTTAATATAATTAATTAAAAAATATTCATTTAAAGTCTTATTTTTTATACAATTAATTGAACATCATCATTAGATCTCCTCAGTGATGTGTTGGAAGTCTTATCATTTCCTAATTTTTCGGCCTTTATTGTTTTAAAAAAAAAAATCGTTGCCTGAGGCTGGGGGCTGGAGTTAAATTCGATGGCCTACCCCGGAGAATACAGTTGTCCGTTGAGTTCAATTAATTGTTTTGGGCCACGCGCAAGAGCGCCATGGATAATGGAACTGGGCCAGCCGAAATAAATGCAGGCTCCAAAGGGCCGTTCAATACATTAGAACTCAAGTGAACCCAATACTTCTGCTCCGTTCACTTTCATGCCACTCGGTTGAGAGAGAACGGTCTACGACAGATGATCAAATGCCTGTCTCCTGGTTTGGCAACAATGGAACGATTGCCTAAAAAAAATGCAATCCAACAAAATGTAAATTAGCATAACCATACTTATCATCCTCATCCCATGAAACCAGCGATAACAGTTCCCTTGTAAGACATTTGGGCTCTTGCAGGAATATAGACCCCCTAAGGAATATATGTTATCATCGTACTGTTGTAATATGAAAAGGGTTCCATATCGGGTAAACAGGAACAGTATAAAAAGGAAAAATACTATCATATCTGTTGTCTCTACGTCTTATTTGTGACTGATTGCTTACATTTTTATTGAACATTCCGTATCTTTGTAACAGAACACATATCTACAATGACCCAAAGAAGACCAGAACGGCCACAGGACACCTGAGACCAATTTCAATTTCTTCAGCTCCAGAGACACGCTCGTTCAATATCACAATACCACTCTGAAGCTATTTATCTACAGACTTTGCATTCAAGAACTTTGTGCAATTATGCAGTAGTGTCAAAGTTTCTTGTCCCACAAAAACTGGACCTTTGTACCACTCCATGTTCCACAAACTTCCAAAAAAACAGGGATTAAGAAGCCACTCAAAGCATCTTCATAATCCAAAGCTTATATTTCTTCATATACAGATACACAAGAGAAGGTCCAATAAGGTTTGCATCAGACAAGTGCTTGCAAAGATTCAGGTAATATTCAACATGTTCCCATTGTTGGATATTTTTTCTGAGTCCCTGCAGTACAGCCACCCTGTCTAAATAATCTGGACGCAAACCCGTATCAAACATCTTAGTTAGAGCCTTTGCAGCCTCATCATAATGTCCTCCTTTAATGTAACCTCTCAACAACCAAGATAATGCCTTTTTCTTCCGCATAGCGTTTGCTTCCTCTATTCTGGTAAGCAACCGTGCTACGGCACTGGCCTCCTTTTGGGAAGCACAGATAGCTAAAACTATGTCATAAAGATCTTCATCAGCCTTTTTACCCACAAGCTTTGTTTCCCATAACTGCCTTTCAGCATCAAGTCCACGGCCAGCACAAATGTACATAGCAAGAAGTCGCTCATGAACCACACCATGAAGGGAAGGACTTCCCTCCTGAAGCACCCAGTTTGACAAGTGTACGCCATCAGCAAGAAGATTTGACTGATAATTCTCAATAAGTCCCACATTTTCTGCATTGAGTTCAGCAGTGAAGCCAGAATTTGTATAACCTTTTAACTTCCGCAAAGCTTTTGCAAATTCATTCAGCTCTTTGACTACAGCTGTCATTGCAATCAGGTAGGAGTATACCTCAGGCTTCAACCCAGATTCTCTAAGATGAATTACTAATTTGACTGCATCATTGTAATTTCCATCAACCTGCCAAGAGATTCCATGTTGTCATTCATAACACATTCTCTCTTTTCAAAGATATCCATGCTGAAGCAAAAGGGAAGATGCTGAAATGTTCCAAACTTTAAAATCAACATTCACATTCAGATATGCCTATAAAGGGTAAATCATCTTCCAGCAGTAAATGAAAAACTACAAATCAATTATCATAAACTCGTTTCTAAAGGTCATTCTGACAGTTATATTGTGCGAATTACCCGAATTACACAAATTACAATGAAGAAATCCTCTAAACTTCTTTCTCATTGACTACATCATGTGGTAATAACTTATAACTTGGCACCACTTAAACAAGAAGCAATAATTTCAACTATTTTGGGAAGCTATCATACACAGTTAACATAAGCCATGAGAAATTCCATTGGTGGCATACAGAAAATTAAGCCTAAAAACCAAGCCTAAGCAAGCTGCACTACCATATGATAATACCCAAGCAATGCAGTGCAGTGGCAATGTTAGCAACCCCAAAAATGCAGTATATAAGATTAGTATTCTTCTTTGCACTCTGAAGCATTGACACACCCTCTAATGACAATAGCAAATTAGCAATCCAAATGTCCAAATAAAAATAACTCAAACAGTATGTTGTAACCAGGCAATAGAAGCTTACCATCATCTTCCACGCAAGGTATCCAGTTGGGCCTCCTTTCTGTCCTTCCCCATCATCCTCCGAATAGGCAATTCCCCTTCTCAAAACCTCCTTCACAAACAAAACTGCTCTCTCCTTCTCTCCCATCTCCCAATACAAAGATAGGACCTTTTCAATCATACTGAAACTTGGCTTCAACCCCACACATTCCATGTCCACAAGCAAGTCAATCACATCCCCAACATCATGTTGTCCTTCAATCAACTTCTTAACCCAGCTACACGTTATTGAAACCATAAGCTCCATGGTTTCCTTATCAACCCGGTTCCCCTTTCTTAGCCAATCAAACACCTCAAGTGCACACCATGAGTCTCTCCCCTCTTGAGAGAAGTACACTAGTACTAATTGCAATTCTCTGGCTGACAACCTATCGTTCATTTCCTCCAGAACATCAGAGGGTTCACGGGTCATTCTCTCTAGCTCTTCAATTGCCTCAAAAAACCCTTCACTCATTTCATCTTCATCATCACTCGTTATAAACCGCTCCAATTCCACCGATTTCAGTAACCTAAATTCCCGACTTGGCTTTGCGGGAACAAAGTTTGAGGCTTTAGAGGTTTGGTGGCTACAGATTACAGTAGAAACCCTAGAAACTCTGGGGCTAAACTCTACAGATAAATGTTGAAAGAATTTAGGAACAGGAAGCCAATAAGGTTGGTGAAGTGAAACTGAAGGAGAAATTTTAATCAAAGAAGCAAATGCACAAGCAGACCCCATTTCTCCAATTCTACACAACAAACTGGAAACCCAAATCAAGGGGGAAAAAAAAACAGCAATTCCAAGTTTGGATACTCAGAAAAAACTAAGTAAAAAACCAAGAAAAGGGAAAACAAAAGGGGGAAATGAAACAATCTTTAAAGGCAAGTTGCTGCAGTACTACAAAAAGAGTAAAACACAAGTCAACAAAAGACAAAGGTAGCTATTCAAGTAAAGAATAAAAACTAAAACATTAACTTCCTTTCATGGATTTCACAAGACCACGCTGGAGACAAAAATATTGGCTTCAAGAACAAGAGAGGAATCATCACAAAACGAGAAAAGTTGTCGACTGAAACAGCTAATTGAAGGGTGGAAATTGGGTGGCTTGGGGTTCGTGAGAAGCCATTTTTCCACCGCTCGCCGCCGCGACGTGGCCGCTGCAAGACCAGGTATTCTCTTCGAAATGGAGGGGTGTCTAGGCGGAGACCAACTGGGGGATTAATGTTTTTCTCGATAACTGGTGACTCAGAAGAATCGATCGTTATTTGCCTTCCATTTTTTCCTCTTCGTTTTTTCTTTCTGTTTTTTTTTTTTCTCCTTGCAGACGTGCTCGAATTGTGACTACTGTTTCAGGTATTGAGTGTGACTACATAAACCAGAATTGACCTTCGTTATTTTGTTAATATAAAAATATAAGGTCATTGCTTTTCTCAATCGGCATCGCAATTCCATCTCTTGCATAAGAGATTTTATTATTTTAATCATCCAAATTAATAATTTAATTAGTTAGTCAATTGTTTTTTTAATTAAATCCGTCTTTCAGTAAAGAAATTTATTTGTGTAATGTAATATTAAACTTTAAATTTTTTAACACTATAATTTAACTGTGTAGAAATTTAATCAAGTTTAATAATGTTTAAAAAATAAATTTTTATAAAAAAATAAAAATAGGATATATATATTTGAAAAAATAAAATTATCACTCTTACCCTATGATTTTGCAATAATTATTCTTGAATTTTATATACATCCAAAATATTTTTTTTTAGTGAAAAAAGAATTGATATTATAAAAGAATTTGAAACTCCATTAGTACTATGATTGCGTTGCCCTCTCTTATTCTGTTTAATTGTTTTATTTTTCTATCGAAACTGATAAGAAAGATGAGTATGTAGCATGTACACAGAGTATATACATAGCAAAGAGACCAGAATCGTTGGATCAAAAAGGCCACAAATCTAGGTGTCGTTAGCATGCACACTTTTTGTGTACAAAATCAATGGATAAGGATATTCTAAATAAAACGACCTTGAATGAGGTTGAGAGTCGCCCGTGGGCCCATCCTTTATTAGTATTATTATTATTTTCATTAAAAAATTTATTAAATATATCATAAATTGTGTAATGCGATTAAGTATTCTCATTTTAATAAATTAAAATTAAAAATTAATATTTTAAAAGTAAAAATAATAATTTTTTTAATTATTATAGTATCCCATCCACACAGTTCGCTTTAGTATGGTAAGTAGTTTGTAACTACATTTGCAGACGATCTGTTTCTTCTTTGGGTCTGATCATCGTGAAAATGGGCCAAGACTTAATGTTCATGGACTCATGGACCAGTACCGTGGGCCCATGCTTTGTTAGCACATGCCCTTGCATGCACAATGTAAATGGCTGATGGGTAGTGATGTGCGCTGTGTGCGTGAATGGCTGACGGCCATAGAACAGAGGGCAAGCCAATTGAAAGAAGACAAGTGCTTTTGGCGGCGAGTAACCAACAAGATAATGGAAAAGATTGTCAAGGGCTATCAAGTCTCAGTGGAAAGGAAAAGAAAGCAAATACAGGTATTTGATATATTCTTTGCAAGCAGGTTTGTCCGTGGACAATCTTTTGATGACGGCAATATTTTAAAGGCACATGCACATTTTATCTTTGTATATGCAAAAACTATTGATTCAGATACAAAAATGATTACCTTAAATGCTAAGAAAACCGTTCTTTGCATATGCAACCGAAAATGTGTGTCAATAGAAATTTCCAAACACTAATTAAATTGTTAATTCTAGCAAGATGGTTTGGTACTATTTGAGTTAAAGTGATCACAGAACCGTTTGACACTTGATTGAATTAGACATAAACATAAATAGTTTTCAATTCAACAGAAAAGCCATACAATTTTGCATGTCTATCAAGTTTCTTTCATGCAAGCATAGTTACATAGATAACAAGCACGCAACTGTATCTATCTTTACGACAAGGTAAGGTATTAGAAGAGCACGGCAAGAAAATGATCGAATGACCAAATTAAAACTGCGGGGCCGCTCAGAGGACGAGTTCAAATCGAAATTTAGTGTTGCTTATCAACGCTGCCTAGTTATGGTTTTCGCATCCACCGTTCTTCTAGTGGCGCCATGATTGAAGCAATGCTCGAATTGGCCATCTGCTGTTTCAGTTGCTCGGTGTATGAGGTTGACAGAGTTTATCCATGTTTACTGTAGCCACTGCAATTGGGTCTGCACATATAAAATGTCCAAAATTATGCTTTCTTATCACGTTGGTCCATTGTCAAAGCAAAGGCCTGGTATAAAAAAAGAAAAGAAAGCAGAATAACGTTTCTCACGTCCCCTTGTATAACCTGTGGAATAATTACAACTTTCCCGTTGGTCATGAGACACTCATTCTTTTACATCTAAGACACCTGATGCTATACAAACTGAAGACAATACAATAGAAAGACAGACAGACAGACAGACAGACAGACACACATATATATAATTACCAAAAAGGATCCTATATGGACATTTTTATCTAAAATACTTTACCACCTTTTTTTTTCTTTCAGAGATTACTTGAAAATAGGAGAATTGATATACCACCATATATATATAATTGAATGATGGAACTTAAGCAAGAGAAAATATAGGAGAATTGGAGAAGGAATAAATTAGGATGATGTAGGCAGCATTTCACAATTCAATGATGTTTCTATACCTTGGTTTAAGTTCATATAAGGACCCATCTGCCCCGTGCCAATTTGATTGGGGTTAGGATTCCCCATCTGTTCAAACCCATCTTGCCAAACAGGCATTAATCCATGAAAATTTTCCTGTTGTGAAAAATGGAGCTCCCTCTGCCTATTCAATTCTGCTTTGTTTGCCTCAATTTCAGCTACAGAAAAAGTAGGTCATCATCGGACATTCATTGTATGTACAATTACACCCACATCTGCCAACATAATTTTACATGGAATTAGCATCAGACATTTACGCACACATATATATCATACCCTGGTTTAAGTTCATATAGAACCCATCTGCCCCGTGCCAGTCTGATTCGGGCTTTAGATTTCCCATCTGCTCAAACCCATCTTGCCAAACAGGCATTAATCGATGAAAATTTCCCTGTTGTTGTGATATCTGGAGCTCCCTTAACCTATGCACTTCTGCTTTGTTCTCCTCGATTTCAGCTACAGAAAAATTTGGTCATCATTAGACATTCAGTATGTTCACAATTACACCCACATCTGCCGGGATATGCTTACACAAAATTATCATCATATGTTTACACATATATTCACCTTCTTTGTGCATACTGCATCTTGTATGATAAATCAGCTCTTGGTTTAACTTTTTCTGTTCCCTCAGTAGTATCTCTTGATTCCTTCGAAGAGTTGCAACTTGAGGAGAGAGAGAGGCTATCTCAGCCTATGACCACCAAAAAATAAATGTACATATATATATATATATATATCTATATTATTACATAATATTACATAGAACATACAAAATTAATATTAAAATTATTTACATATTTTTTTGATTAACGACTAACTTTATAATCAAATGTAATTCAATTATTTCTAAATAAAATTATTAAGTAAATTGATATTTTTTTAAGTAATTAATGTTTAACTTAGTTCATAATAAAAATATCATCGTATTGTATCGCGGTAAAAATTGAAATATATAAAAAAAGAAAAAATTTTATAAATATCATGTTACCTCTAAGGTTTTCACTTTCCCTTCCATGTCACTGATGTACTTAAGCTGCTTCGATTTATTTTTCTCCACGGAAGCTCGGTTTGAGGCGAGGCTGAGGACCAAAAAAGTATGAATGAAATGTTCAAATACTCTAAAAATAACAAGACCTAGGCAAACCAATGCTTTTCTCATTAAAAAGAGAGAGAGAGAGAAAAAAAAAAAAAATCAATTGAATGCAAGATATGTAAAATCATAAAAATCTCATGATCATCCTTGTGGTTAAAAGGAAATTAAGAACGTTTTTCCATGGAACAAGATATTAGATATCCAGCTAAAACATCGGACAAATGTACCGTTTAAGCCTTTTAGGGTCCAACTTCGTGGGGTCCAGTTTAAGACCCAATGGCCCCGATCGGACCTGGCCACGGTCAGACAGAGCTTCAGTTTCGATTATTGTGACAGGTTTGTCGCCGTTAGTACCAGCGGCGGCAGCAATTTTTGGAGCAACGAGACCAGGGACGGCCGCATCCTTACGGGGCCACGGTGTAGATAATTTGTTTGAATTTTTATCATGACCCCTCAACGACAAAGCCTTGGTTTTGCCATGCGATGGCTTCAAAGGGGTCTCAATTCCAGTAGGCCCGACTCCATGACTCTCAAAGTAGGGGACATTAGTACTATTCCACACTTGGTATGAACTTGGGGCTAAAGGGACAGGGTTGGGAGATGTAGGGATCGTTGTCAAAGCCCTCATTTCGTTACTCATTCCAGGCCATGGTGTTGGGAATTTGTGGTTGATGTTTTTGTTCATCAAGCCCTCCATATTCCAGTGATTTGTGCCTGCAAATTAAGAAGCAAACTATTAGACTTTGTGATTTAACAACAAAGGAACTGCCCATGAGCTTTGAAGGGAAATTTAAGGACTTTATAGTGATACCAACTCTAAAAGGATAGTAGTGAATTTTCCTGAGGAAATGAGGCTCCCCTGTCAATGTATATATACAAGTTAATCCTATGTATATACCATATATGGTTAGATATGGTCTTCAATATTATGGCGCCTCATTAATTAGTCATTAAATATGTTTTGAAGGCAAACCCTATTGTGACCAGAGACCTCTTGCAAAGCAAATCATGAAAGAAAGGGACTGTTATTGGCTTTTTTGGTCAATTCACACTTGGCCTTCAGATAATTGAACTTTGTTTATAACATTTAATGTTCATGTTTATCTTATAATTTCCTTCTTCTATAGTAATTAATTTCTCAATTTTAAAGGAAAATATGATAGCTGTCGTCTAATAATACTCCCCTAAAATACACGAGAAAGAAACCAGAGTATTGAAAATTTGAATCTATGATTCTGGCCAACATTGGAACCTTAACCATGACAGTGCAGGCAATATTTTCAGCTAATTTATGCCATGCAGACTACCCGACACACATTCAAATTGTTTTGAGTACTTGAGAGTCGCCCAACCACGAAGTGTTTTGTTTTGAAATTGGCCTGAAAAAAATTTGTTGCAATTTAGATTATGAATTGTCTTATTTCCACACACACTCGCCTATTAAATTTTGGGCATTTTATGTACTTTCTTATTAGCAAGCGAAAAATGGTTAGGGTCAAGATGATAGTATAATCACGGTTTAAACATAATTAACCACTCTTCTGTAAATTAAGAATGTTTAGTGCAATCTTGCTCATTAGTGGTTCCGTGATGAAGGCGACAAAAACATATTTATAGACTAATATTATTTTAATTTTACGTCATGTAATTTTTACCTAGTTTTGTAGCTAATTGATGCATATTTATTCGAATTAATAAATCAGACAACATCACCACAAATTGATCTTCTAAGAATATCATTATTGAGATAATCGTTTTGTTTCTTAAGTTAAAGATGTAGAATTTTAATAATTATAGTTTTAGGAGTAACAATTTTTTATCTTTTGGTCTTTCTTAGAGCTTCCCCTACATTTAAAATATAAATACTTGTAGTGTAAATAACATTTTCCACAGAATTATAGGTTTGTAAGTAATTGCCAATTTAGCTGGCATACATGAACAACAAATAAAAACAATTACAAATGCTACAAGTCTTTGCTCTGGTGTATATATATATATACTAGATGGTGATGATGAATCCTATAGATGAAAATAGGCATAAATGTCGGGGTGTGTACAGCGCCCAGTTGTTTACAATGTGTGATTTTACTCAGCGAAGTAGCATACGTGCAGTAGTTGGTGTAGAAGGCAATGAAATCGTCATGGTATGGCTCGAGTCACAGAAGCAGGTGAGATTAAATCCATTGGGCTTAATGTCTCTGAAGATCAGCCCACCTCCAATCCATCGTTACATTTCGGATGACAGCATCGTAAGGTAAATTTTTCAATAGATTCAAATCAAATAGAAATTAGTTTTTGGTTTGGACCAACTAATTGCGTGTGTGATTGGATAATGTCGTATAATTGGTAGAATCGTAAATTAATAAACTTTAATTTTTTTAATTATTATTATTTTTTTGTTTATCTTAAGATAAGCCTTGAGTAATTAATCTAGTCATAAACTATAATCATTTTATTGTGTTTGAGAGAGAAAAAAATGAGAGAGGAAGAGAAAAATAAGGGAAAAAGAAATTATGTTGGTGTTTGGAAATATATTGAGAAAAAAAAAGTGAGAGAAAAAAAATTAAATTTCTTTTGCTTGAGTTATAAATAACCATTTTAACTCTTTTCATTGTTATTCATCAATTTTCATATAGAAGTGAAATTAAAATTATAAAAAATATTATTTTCTTTTCCCTCCCTTTTCACCTTTTTCTTAAAAAAAAAATTAATTTTCTTTTCTCACTTAATCTTTTCCCAAACACAGAGATGACTCCCCCATTTTTCTCTCTTATTTTCCTGCTCCCAATTTTGCTACCCAAACAAAGGATTGAGTTTCGTGAAATAATAAAACTCTATTTATAAATTTATTTAGGTCATGAATTCTTAATCTAGCTGTTAGTCTAACGCAATGATGTAACTAAAAGTAGTTAACAATACTATATTAAAAAAGAATTTAATTAAAAAAATAACGAATTAATATATACTTATACATATGGACATAAAATTAGTAAAATATCATTTAACTCATTATTCAGAAATATATTAATTTTAATTAAATTTTTAACTCTTTACTCTACAACTTTCTTTCTTTTTTTTTTTTCGAATTTTCTATCAAATCATTTACATTTGCTTGAAACTTGAATCAATGAATTGCATGTGATTAAAGTTAAAATATTGAGTTACGTTTTTTTTTTTTGTTAATTAATTTTTATTTTTCTAGGTAGATTTTTTTATTCGTCCTTTCCTTTTAGTTAGAATATTAGTGTGATTCTACTAATCTTCGACGCTACCAAGTCGATGTCAGGGTAAATCGATTTTAACAGGAAGAACAATTCTATTTATCAACGTCTATTCAATGCACAAGAATATAATAGAAGGATTCCTAAATTATTTGTCTCAATCTCAAACAACATACCCCAATTAATTGTTGTCTTCTAAAAAAAATTTCGGTAATTAAGAAATTTAATTTTTATTGGAAAAATATCAAATTTTAATATTAAAAAGTAATATAAATTTTATAATAATTTTTTTTAATATAATGATGAAAAAAAAAAAAAGTTGAAAATGATGGTCACGAGAATGCTATGCTTTTGCTTGGCTTAAGACCGAAAAAATCGACGACAACCGCATGTCAACGGAGGGAGGCATGTCACCTCTGCAACTGCCTTCCATTTCCGTTGTTCGATTCCACTGTTACGCTGATAGACTGTTCCTTAAGTTGAAGCCTCCTGCGGTGACAAGTCTAAGTTCATCTGCTTCTTCCTATTCTCGTATCAGTGTCGGTAACAGTGTTAGATTTGGATTGAAATTGCGGAACCTAAGGCCCCTGTCGGCGGCGGCGGTGGCCACAATGCTTCACCAAGATCCTTTTATCTCCGATCTCTATGCCTCTGGCCTGAGCGCTGCTATCGCTCTCTCTCTCCTCCATTTCTGGGAAGAGACCGCAAAACGACAAGTCTTCGACCAGGTCAGAACACTTCCTCTCTAAACGAACAAGTAAAGCTTCTTTTGTAAATTGCGTACAATTTGACTGAATTTCATAGACAAGGTAACCTATTTGTAGATAGTTTACTACTTGTTTATAACAAATATGTAGGGTGTTAAAAATCAATTCTAACTCATAAGCTTTGAGCGAGACCCAATATTGGATGACACATTAAACTCCAATATGTCTTCAATGCGTGAGATCTCTACGCTGAAAGCGCAAGTAAATCACATGTCTGTTTTGGTTAAGGAGATTGATACTATTTCTAGAGACTTTACAAGCCAGCTATTTAAGAAACTCTAAAAAGACAATTCCCGTTAATTTTTAGTGACACCCAGGATACTTGTTGGCTTCTTAGCAAGGTGTCTAGACCCATTCATAATCCATCTTCAATCTCTCGAGACGTGAGAGATAGCTCAATCTTCCAATTCCACCAAATAGCTTTATGTCTGAAATTTCCTATATTTCTTGATCTCATAGATTGCTTTTTCTTTCATTCTTGATTTTTCAGAAGCTGAACAGGAAGCTTGTGCACATGAGCGGTGGACTAGTTTTTATGCTTTGTTGGCCACTGTTCAGGTAATCTCATGACTACCAGGGATCTACATCATGTGTTTATCTGTCTGGTAAAATACCTATTTATAACACTTGCAGTTCTGGACGCCGTGGAGCAATTCTGGCATCTCTCATTCCTGCAGTGAAGGTAATACAAGTGCTTCTTGCAGGATATGGAATATGGAAAGATGAAGCCACCGTGAAATCAATGAGTAGATTTGGAGACCGCAGGTTAAAGCCTTGATTACAATTTGTTCAAACAGTTGTGTCAAACAGGTCTTTGCTCTTTGGGCTAAGTAGTTGCTTCCTCTCTGTCATGTTCCTACCCCGGGGGAGATATCTTCTAGTTTGAACTGCCGAATGGTGTAAATCTAATTGTTCTGCTATCTTGTATTCTTGGGTTATTATAGTTATAGCTACAACTTGATTATTTGAAGGATCATGATATATCCTAAATGGGATGTCATTGTGTCTATGTGTGAGCCAGAATGATACAAAATGGTCTGAACAGGGGGAAAAAAAATGATCATGTTTCTTTCTTTCTTGTTCTTGTGTGACCCTCTGATAGATTAATGATATAAAGTTGTCTGAACAGAGGAAAATGTTTCTTTCTTGTTCTTGTGTAAGTCTCTAATAGGTTTTTTCTTTTCACTTGGATTCCAATCTGTCCTTGGTTTGCTCCATACATCAGGGAGCTTCTTAAGGGTCCTCTCTACTATGCCACAACAATTACAATTGCTTGTGCAATATTTTGGAGGACTTCCCCAATTGCAATTGCTGCAATCTGCAACCTGTGTGCTGGAGATGGTACCTTTAATTAAGTGATCTACATTCCTCGCTTTTATATTTTAAAGTGGTCTGCTTTTTATCTTATTATCTAATATAATGAATAAATTGCTGTGGGTAAGAAACTGTACCTACTTGTTCTGATTCAGGGATTGCAGACATTGTGGGAAGGCGGTTTGGCACTAAGAAAATCCCTTACAATAGAAACAAGTCTATAGCTGGTACTGTTGCAATGGCACTAGCTGGTCTTTTGGCATCTATAGGGTAATCTTGCTGTGTTTTCTCCAGTTTTGATTTCAACTCTAGTTACTCTGACTCATAAGGTAATGCGGTGCCAGGTATATGTCCTATTTTGGTTTATTTGGATATATTCAGCCTAGCTGGAAAATGGCATTGGGTTTCCTCTTCGTCTCTGTTGCTTCGGCCCTTGTAGAATCACTCCCCATAAGCAGTGATCTTGATGACAACCTTACTGTTACCCTCACATCTGTGTTGCTGGGATGCTTTGTCTTCTGATGCCCAGCATTTGAGTAAATTTGTAATGTTCTTTTATGTTTGGCCCACCTTGTAGAAGATGTACTATTAATGTGTCGTAGAAACGCCCACGATAGAGCACATGCAGTGTAACAAGTAGCTCTTTTTGTAAGATAATTATACAAATATTTTATTTTATTAATTTAATAAAAATATTATGTAATAATTTAAAAATACACACAAATAAGGTATGTATCTTTATGTATAATCATAAATGCTTGAATGTGTTTAAATAATAAAATTTAAATTAGATTTAATTAAATTAATTTTTAATATAATTTTAATCACATCATAATTTGAGTTAGCATTAATATCTTTTTAATCTTGAATTGACATTGTTCTTAATTTTAACATTTATTTTAATTTAATAAATATTTTATATTTAAATAAATTTGTGAGAATGTTAGTTATTTAATTTTTAAATGTTTAAATTTATGATATATTAATTTAATTTTTGTTAATTAATTTTATCTCTTAAAAAATAAAGGTAAGTATTAATATGCTTATTTATTTTATATATTACTGAATTTTTAGTTAAACTAATTGTAGAAATATTATCAATAAATATATTTATAAAATTTTTGAATTAAAATATAATTTTTATCATAACTAAATAACTTCATAAATAATTAAATTATATCTTAAGTAATAAACAATATAATAAATGGTCATAAATATTTTTTGTTATTGTTAGATAATTACATAAATATTTTATTTTATTATTTTAATTAAAATATTACATAATAATTTAAAATTATACACAAATAATATAAAGTACATATATTTATATAATAACAAATAGATGAATTTATTTAAATAATAAAATTTAAATTAAATTTTATTATAATTTTAATTATATTTTAATCTAAATTAATACTGACAACCTATTACATCTGAAAAGATATAACAGGTGAGAATGAGATCGATGGAATTTTGGAGCACCTACATAATTCTCCTGCCTTGTTTTATTCTTTCTTAGTCTTTAAGCAAATCAATATGAAACTTACCACTGTTGTGCGAATCCAAGAAAAGCTTGTTTGACGGCCTTTTGGAGTGTAGGGCCAGTTGGGCTGCTTAAAAATTAAGGTGACAAAACGCCCCTTCTTTTATTGCTCTCTGATAAATTTGCAGGGCTGGTAATGGCGTGCGTTATCTTTTTGTCGTATTTCCTAACCTTGTGTTAGACTGCGACGTGTGGTTTGTCACCGCAACATTAAGTTTGCTCTGACCCTTTATTTGCAGCAGAATCGTTACGGGGTTAAAAAAAACTAATGCAGCCAACACCCATAAATGAGTGCTAGGAGTCGTTTTCAAGATTAAAAGTCTCGAACTCAAAACTTAATTGAAGCCAATTTAAAAAGACTTTGTGTAATGCAATTCCCATTAAATTGCTTGATAAATGTAACCAATTCCTTACGTCAATTACTTTATCTTTGGAAGAATTTTTAAGTATTAAGATTTTTGTGAACAATTGTAGTACGCTGTGTTATTATGAACACTGGTTCGTCCCACTTAATAGAAACGGGCATAGCATTGGTATCCTATGCGATATTAGTTAAATCTCACTCTTTCGCTTCAAATGGACCAAAATACAACTGTTAATACAAAACATTATTCTTTAATACGAAGCAAGTGGTATTTTTTTTTATTAAAAAAAAGGGAAAAAAAAACAAAATCATTAATTTGGTGGACTTTTCAAGAACACAATCATTAAGAGTAGAGATTTCCTTTGTTTCGTGCCCACGCTCAGCGATCTATTCGTCTTTTTAATAGTTCATCTTAATTATCTGTGGAAGAAAGTAACAAAAATCCGAGTAAAGCTAAAATCAAAGTTGATACCCAAATACATCCTAATTCCAGAGATAACAGCTTGATTTTTTTTTTTTCTTTTTGGTTGCTGTATAATGGGACTTGGATGTCTCACTTCAATATCCTCCATTGATAAAGAGTATCAAGACATTTTATATCAAAAATAATAAAAAAAAATTGTTTATAAAACAACATTTATTTTATAGTTTTATTTGTATCTGTTTTTATTTATTTTAAAAATAATGAATTAAGCCAAAATAATAATAGTATCCAAGTTAATAAGATTATTCTTTGTAGCAACATCATACTCTTTGAGTGCCCTTTTGGTAGCTATGTCAATAGGGCAAACTCACAACCACACAAGTTAGAAATATCCCTGGACACATGCATATTAAAGGATTTTAATGGTACCTATTCATTATCAACGAAACAACTTTACACAACAACAGAGAGGGTTACCTTGAAAAACAAAGTAAAGAAATTCTTGTTAAGGAAGATTGTCGCCATCGCCAATTTCGTCTTTGTACTGCGGCGACACTTCTTGCGCGTCAAGTTCTTGGCGAGAAAAAGTCACACCTTCAAGGCGGAGCAGAGTTCACACGTTCATGCCCTGATTCAATGTCCCTGGTGCGCCTTAGCGAAGGAAGAAGTATAATCGATACAAGGAAGATAGAGAATAAACCAACAAGAACAAACAGGAAGATTTCCCCATATAACCCATAATATCTGTCGTGTAAGAAAGGAAGCTGCTGCCCTTGTTGTTGGGATGGAAGATTGTTTTTATAATTAGTATTAGCTGAAGGCATGGCTGCATGTGTAATTATTGGGGGTGGTGCTGGTCTTGGGGATACCAATGTGTTTTTCATATCTACTTAGTTTCTTGATTTTTCTTTGAGGTATGAAATGGATGACTTCAGTGCAGATCTAAAGGATTTCCCAGTTTTATCTGAAAGCCCTTCTTGGAAGAGTTGGCAGGTGGAAACTCTATTCCAAGAAGTGACAAGAACTTGTTTTGCCTTTGTTTTCTGTTTTTTTTTTTTAATTATTTTATTTGTATAGGTTTTGTTTGTTGTTTTCTACTACAGTAAAATTCCTTCCAAGGGGTCTTGTGGCGTCTGTGTCCTTGAGATAGGGCCTGTATGGTTTGCCATTTGCTCGTTGGAGCCCAATGCTCATCAAGCAAGTTTCGACACTAATGATCTGTCCACAGAATGGTCCAGTGATGCGCACACATCGTCCACGAAATAAATTGCTGTGAATATCAAAGAGCTTTAGTTCAACGATACTAATATTTTTTAAAAAAAATTAAAAGTTTTAAATTTCAATTTTAATCGTAACGGTATGGGAAAGCAGCCCAAGTGGTATCGGTGGAAACTGTGTGCCTCCATTATAGAGGTTTCGAATCCAGTTGTTAACCTTACACTTCATTATTGTTATATAATATATTACTTTGTGTCAGGCCCATTAAGAACTTGAGCTAATCTGGATCCAATTGGACATCGCAGAAGGATGCTGATGCAAATTCCCCGGAACATTTGGGTTACAATTTACATTTTAAGTTCATTTTCTGGGTCATGTGTGCAATTACAAAGAAAATACGGCCCACTGTCGTGTCGAGTGACGAGCCATGATGGGTCTAACCTTGATCACGCGACGCACCCGTTCCGTCCTGTTTGGGTTCCCAAAACTGGAACGAAACCGAAACGAGAACCAGCGGTACCTCGCCCACTCTGTCTCCCATTCACAATTCTCTATCTCTCTCTTAATCGGCGATCCAAATACGGCGTGTCGTTTCTCTCCGTAAGTGATAATCGATTCCCGAGTCCGTATTGATACATTGCTTCGCGCGTTTAGATGTGATGCAATCGATATTTTTATTTCAATCTATGGTATTCTTCTGTTTTCCTTTTTTTTTTTTAATTTTTTATTTATCTTTGATTAAATAATTGATCAATCGGTAACTATCTACTTGTACAATACAATTAGTGCCTAAATATACTTTTTTTTTTTTTGAGGGGGTTAGAATTTAGGGTTTTAAATATTAAAAATGATACTAAAACCACAGTAAAAGTGGTAGTTGCAGTATAATACTATGGTTCCATTAACTAGTGTAGTGCTGATATTTATGTTTTCATTTTTAATCTTTTTGGGGGATTTATTCTATTATTTTAACTAATTAAAATTAAATTTATGTACAGTTTGGAAGGTGATTGGCTTTTGTGGAGTTCGTTTGGATGAAGTAGAGACAGCATTGGGCTTGGTGGGTTTGTTTTTGAGGATTAATGTCGGTCCCGAATGAGGATTGTGTATCTCCCCATAATCAGGTTATTTAGTTATCAGAATCACAATTTTTCGTAAGTTTTGACTGTCCTGCTATGCTTGATTTTATTGCCAAGGATATTTGTCTATACAATTTTGCATAATGTGAGTGATGGGCACAAGTTTTTGATGATATAGAAAGGATGTAGTAAAGTGTGTTTGATGTGAATGGCATTCTATGTTTCTTTGGTTAAAAGATGATCATGGATATTAGAACCTCCCTTTTTGACTTAAAAATAGCAAGAAAGAAAAAGGCAGGGGAAAAAAAATTTGAATTGATAAGTTAACTGCAAAATGCTATTGATGGGAGGCAAGAGATATATGTACCCAGTGAAAGTAGTCGTCTAAGCATCAATAAAAACCATGGGTCAAGGTAATGCAACATCAATTATGTGTATTTCTGGTCAGATAAGGCAGCTTAAGGGTGGAGATGAATGGCTTCCCTTGGTAATAATTTTATGAGAGCTAATTTCTACCTGTTGTAATTTTGGAAATGCTTCTTGATGTTGAAATATGTCTTTCTGGTTGTTTGTTTATGTTGGGAAGGTTTATTTGCAGCTTTCATCTCATTTTTTTGCGGATCTCCTTGATTCAATAATTGTTGATATTGCGTCAGAGTGCCATCGAATAGCAAGGTTGGGCCTTGATCGCAATTTAGAGGAAGAGGAGGAAGAATTGAGGTTGTCAGCTCAAGCTCGTGCTAAAGTAGCTGATCCTAGTAATATTGGTGAAACAAATAGCAAGTATGTGGTTGATATATTTGGACAAACACATCCAGCTGTTGCTAATGAGGTGTTTGAGTGCATGAATTGTGGGCGCTCAATAGTGGCTGGAAGATTTGCACCTCATCTGGAAAAGTGCATGGGAAAGGTGATTTTCTGCATCTTAACATGCTATATGTATAACAATATCTTTTTTATTACAGACTGTTTTTCCTGCCAGTTGTGGTGAGGACAATGCAGTGACTCATTATAAAATCTGATAATTGTTTGCTTGGAAGTGTTCTTACAAGCGTTCTGGAGATTCCAACTTGTGAAAACCCTTTTCTTATGCTTCATAAGATTTTATGATATTTGTGTTGATTACAGGGTCGCAAGGCTCGACTTAAGGTAACAAGAAGTAGCGCAGCAGCACAAAACCGGTTCTCACGAGGCAGCCCTGTTTCCACATATTCCCCATATTCAAATTCTGCAAGCATGAACCGGTTATCAAATGGATCAGCTAGTCACTTTGGTGAAGAGTACTCAAATGGCACGATGGAAGAACCATGAAGATGGAGTAAAGGCAAGCTAATTTAAAGTCAACTGGAAGCAACCCAAAGCAAGGAGATCTCTTTTTTTTGTTTGTTTGTTTTAATGGTCGAAAAGCCTTAATTGAGGGTTCTAGAGTATAATCTGTTTGGAGCTATATGGATCACCGACAATATTTTTTGAGCTGAAAAATATATATATGTTGAATGACTCTAAAAGCTCCTTCTGTAGCCAAATTTTTTCATTTTACGTCGGCAGTTGCGTGTCTTTTCTTTCGGCCATCTCCAATGTGGCGGACTTGAATGTTTATGGACAGATACAGGGTAGCTGGAAGCAAGCAAAACGTAATTCTTTTCAGGGACTCCTGTCCTTCAGGCCTGGAACTCTCTATCCAAGCAATTCATTGTTCGATTAAATTTTCATACATCCTAGATCTATCCTTACACCTTTTGATTCGTGTTCCAAATTATCCGGGAAAATAATAAAAGGTCTTAATACTTGAACTGGGATGGTGAACTTCAAAATACACAGAATAGGAAAGAAAATCCTGAGCTCAACCTACACCCTTTGTTAACACTAATTTTTTGGGACAAGGGAACTAGGCATGCTTGATTTTTTTTTTTCCATAAAGAAATGACTTAAGTGATCTTTATTTTTCTTCTCTTTAGTGCATACATAACTTTATACTTCACAAATCTATTTTATTTTACCTAATTCAAAACTTTTATTTTTTTTTTCTCACAATTAACATTGAATTAACTTACCTTTTTAAGTAAATTAAATTTAGAAATCTCATGACTTGTAATTGTTTTTGGACAAAATTGAAAATGAAAAATCTTGGAACGAAGCTTGAGTATCGTATCTTTTTCTTCCTGGTACGCTAGAATTAGGATTTGAACCATAAGGGGCTCAGTACACAGCAATATCATCTAGCCAAGCTCCCTAGGCACGCCAGGCCGTCCGTACAAGTAGCAAAGCAAGAACACAAGAAAACAGTATACACACTCCATCAAATATAACAACAAAACCACATTTACATATGTAAGCTATGGCTAATCAAAAAGTTCCCATTGTTGAGTTACTTTTGTGGCAGAAAGGATTGAGGCCGGGCTGCTCAGGCTCCCAAGTCCAGACCCAGACATCTCCCATTTGCTAGTCACTGATATTGCTTTGCTGCTATTGCCGATGGGGTTGGAGTTTTTGGCTTTTAGATTGTCAAGCATGTCCACAAAGCTCTGGACACGATGAACCTATGCAGGAAAATTTCACACCATGTGATACATTGATCAATGTGTACAAGAGATGATTGGAACAATTTTACTGATTCAAAGAAGAAAGAATGTTAAACAATCAGCTGGCCTAGAAGGACCGGGACTCTTGCCGGACTTTCTTTTAAACTTTGTGTGTGCTTTCCACTTCCCAACATTAGAGGACAAATTCTACAAAGTATCATGGGTCACTTTAACCTTTTGGGCACGGGAACATGAAAAGCAAGCATTATACTGATTTCCAACTCACAAAATATCACAAACCTCTTGGAAATATTGATCAAATCAGTAAGCTTTAGAATGAACTAATGGAAACTAAGCAGAGGAGACAACACCCATAATCACTAACCTCAATTCGCCTCTGAACTTTTGCTTCTCCATAGGCCTCAATTGTGTCTAATTTAAGCAACAGCACCATAAGCAACTCAGTCAAGACAACAAACTCTTTGTCTGCAACCTTATTGCCACCACAAACTGTAGTTTCCAATTCAAGGACCTAAAGAAGCATTGATGGATTGAAAAACAACTGCTTTTCTTGTTTTCCATTGATAAAATTGTCAACTTCGTAATTCAGGTTCAATATAACAGCATTCTGACCTTCTCTGAGAGTTTATCAACCTCTGATCTCACTTGAGCAACTGCTTCATAAGCTTGTAACATAGCTTGATTGCTCTTCAGCGCCTCAAGCTTCCTTTCTTTGCTAGCAGGGTCCTCTAATAGAATCACCTTGGACATGTCTTTTATACCTACCATATGCAAACATTCAACATCTTCCTTTTCTTTGCCCCTAAATAAGAGTCTCTGCTCCTTAGGCTCCAGACCAGTCTCGTGAGCAAGAGCCCTTTTCAAATCCCCTTTAATTGAACAAAGTACAGCAATTGAACATCAAACTCAGAAGGTAAAATGATAAACATAATAGAAGCCAGGATGAAGCATAAGCATTCATGACCATGATCAATACATGTATCCAGTAGTCTAACTACAACAAACGAAAATGCATGCGGAAGTAGAAATGTCAAAGCAAAAGGTATTGAAGGGAAAATGTAAACATGAATAAACATTCGTGAAAAAATCTTGACCTGACTTCCCTCATTTGATGAAAAACAACCAATGACATGAAAGCTGGACTAGTCAATCTAATTTGTATGTCGCACACAAACTCTCAATCACACAAAGGGAATGGAGTGGCTTTCACCATAGAGATCAAATGAAGCAATCACATCAAGGAATAAAAAGAACGCCCCTTTTCACTACAGAGACCAAATAAGGCAATCACAACAACTTCAACACTCAAAATGATTCTGTTACCAAAAGTGGATTGAGCGGGGATTGTGACATCATAATGATAGGAACCGTGAGAGACTTTGATCTTGATCATGGACCCAGAAGAGATATCCCCAACATCTCTCTTTTGGACAAGCATGCCACCAGGCCTAAGTTCCCAATCTATCTCCCTGTTGTTGAGGTCCCCATTTTCTAAACCTTTTGAAGTTGATCTTCTCATGGTGAAGAAATAACTCAAAAACCCATTGATCACAGCTTGGGGGTATAAGGGCCAGCCAAAGAAGGAAACAGAAAAAGATCGTGAAGTTGGCGGTCTGGACCTAGAGAGGTGAAAGGTGGAAATCTGTCATGGCAAAGAAGTTCGAGTAAGCAACCAAAAAGGAGCTTTAGGACAAAGACCCCTCAACAGAATTTGTGTGTGTGGTCAAATACATGTATAACATATTAGCAATCGTCGTATTTATAAAATAAAATTAAAATTATTCTTATTTAATTTTTAATTAAAAATTATTATTTAATTATTATTAATTTTAAATACATGTGTAATTAATAAAATGGAAATTCTATTTTTACACGTTTAAATACTAAACTCACATTTTACTAGGTTGCGGTCTTCAACAGAATTTAGAGTTGAGCGGCCGGTCGGTTTCTCGTACAAAGTTTGCAAGTCATAGGCCACACGAGTTCATGACCCCGTTTCCGCTGTCCACCGCTGCGCATATTAATTGGGGGGGGGGGGGAGTGCATCCACCAAGCTGACATTATATGATATATCTCTTTATATAGTTTGACCAGGGCTCGGAAATGATGATGAGATTGTGGGGCCCAACACCTCTGATCTGGCTTGTTATCATTGAAGGGATCTAGAACAGGTGGCACCTGGGGTTAGAAATTTAGCTGTTCAAACTTTTTTAACTTGACCCAAAAAAAAAAAAAAAAGGAAGATATTTTAATATGGCTTCCTAAGAGATTAAAATAATAAAAAAATTTAATACTAAATCAATTAAATTAAAGTCTACTTCTATAATTGAATTGAAATTCTATCAAGGTGTAAGTTCAATATTTTCTGTTTTGCGAATTGCGAAGACACTTTCGCCGACTGTTTTCAACTGGCTACATATTTATTTGGACAAAAGGAGTGGACAATATGGAATGGGCCCGTGGCTTCATTTGAAGTTGCAAAAACCCAATGGGATCGAGCAAATGGATCCAACAAAAACTGTTTAGGCCCATATTGGCTTAGCTTAAGGGATCTGATTCCTAGCCCTTTTGTTTTTAACGAGCCTTTGTAATGCTCTTAATTTAGCCTCCATTAGAGTACATTCTTAGTCGTGGAGGAAGCATGGCATTGGTATCGATATTGATGACCCATCACCTAATTCCAAACATTCAAACGCCATAACTTACTTTATGACAATGTATATTGAAGTACACTTCCTTTTTTCTCAATTCAATAAATAGATAAAAAATATATATAAATTATTATTAGAAGAAAATTTAACGGATGTGTGGTTTTGACTTTTTAAATCTAGAGTGAGTGTGAGTTATTATTATTATTTTTTTTATTAAATAGACACTGATTAATTTTTTATAATCTAATACATTTATAATAAAATTCAACTAACTTTTGTAACCAATGTCTTATATTATCATTTTTGTTATTTTAACAATAAAATAATATTAATTTAATCTAATGTTAAATTTAATTTTATTTATCAACCACATTAATAACAAACAATAATCAATAACCAATAATTAGTAATAATAACAATAATCAATAATAATAATAATAATAATAATAAAAGACTTTAGTCTATAATATTTATCGAAAGATATAAAAGGGTAAAGGTTAATTATATATTTTTTGATTATTATAAATAAATAAAATTATAAATAATTTTTAATTTTTTTTATTTGTTTTGTGTTTACACGTGCGATCACACGCATATCACACTTTCTGCCAAAAAAAAATAAAATTCTGATATGTTTAGGATAAGACCCACCAAAGGCCCGCTCCCTTTAAAACCATGTCCAAAAGTCTCTAGCAGTCTCTCTCATCGTGGGCATCGCTGATAGGACGACTGGCAGGCAATCGCCGAGAAATTAAAAAGCAAGTGCAATAAATTCCACGAGAAGACCCCAGGAGCGGGTCTCTCTTCTGGGCAAATTGGCTCTGGTGGAGGAATTGTCAAATGGCTGCGGCTTGTGTGATCGACTCGAGTCGGGCAGCGAGCTGCCGGGACAGCCAAGCGGCGGCGCATCTGAAGCTGATATCGATCCTCGTAATCTTCGTCACCAGCGTCATGGGCATATCTTCTCCGGTCCTGCTCGCTCGGTATTTCCAAGGCAGGGCCTTCTACGACAAGGCGATTCTCGTGATCAAGTGCTTTGCGGCTGGTGTCATCCTCTCCACGTCGTTGGTCCACGTCCTGCCTGACGCGTACGACTCACTCGCCGACTGCCAGGTGGCGTCGAAGCATCCCTGGAAGGACTTCCCCTTCGCCGGACTTGTCACTCTAATCGGCGCCCTCCTCGCTTTGCTGGTGGACGTAACGGCAAGCGCCCACATGGAGCACGGCCACAGCAGCAGCAGCAGCAGCAGCAAGCGGACGACGACGGACTACTCCTTGGTGGGGGCAAACGAGGAAATAGAAGGAAAAAGAATGGAAGAATTGGGAAAAGCTGAATCGGGCGTACAGGTGGCGGAAGATGATTTGGTGCAATTGGCGAAGCTAAAACAGCGATTGGTGTCGCAAGTTTTGGAGATTGGGATAGTTTTTCACTCGGTCATAATTGGAGTTACCATGGGCATGTCCCAGAACCAGTGCACCATCAGGCCGCTCGTAACTGCCCTTGCTTTTCACCAGATATTTGAAGGGATGGGCCTCGGCGGCTGCATTGCCCAGGTAATGTTTTCTTTTTCCCCTTTTTTTTTTTTATTAAATTTATTAATCGACAAAAAAAAAAAAAAGCCCTGTCAAAAGAGGCTCAGTTCAGTTATATTTACGCAGCCGATGGTTAATATTGCGTGGTGAATTCCCGTGATGAAGTTAAATGGACACTTCTCAACACCAGTTTATATAGCTCAATTATATTCATCGAGTATTATGCATTAAAATATGTGAGGGTTACAATTAACAATTGTTTTCACGTAATTGTGTTTTTTGGGGGAGGGCGGGGGGATTGAGGATATGAAATTGAAGGATTTGGGTTTAGTGGAATAGTTTGTCGTGGTGGTGGGCTTTTACGTTGTTTTCACGTATAATGTTTTTAATTGGTTTAATTTCCATGTTTGAATCCAGATGCCACCTACACCAAACCTTTCAAGTGGAGTCGTCAAACGTCATTACAGTGCACTCGACCAGTGAAACATTAATATGTTTTATAGATTGTTTGTATTCATTTTTAAAGTGTTGTTGCATTTGAAATGTACAGAAAAGATAGTGTATTTGTCGAAGGTTAGTAAGGCTACGATTTGCCCTCAAAAAAATATGTGGCTTTTATAAGCAGAAGCGACGGAACAAGGACAAATTTGTTCATAAAATCAAACAACAACCAAATAAAATCTAATGCCGAACATCATAATGCAGAAGGTTTTGTTGTTCCCACCAACTGCATGGTCTAATGGTAAGAGTGATTAGATTGTTAGTTTTATCAATCATAATGAATTATATATATATATATGGCTTTGTCGATCTTTTCTCCTATTAGCTCACCGGTTGCTGCACATTTTGAACTTTTGAATCTCTATGGAAATATTGTCTATTTTAATCTCTGCCACCGTTGGTTATACATCTTCGATGGACTGCTTCAGATACATACATTTGTATTGCTATGCATCTAATAGAATGCTAGGGATTGCAGGCAGGATTTAGCTTCTGGACGGTGGCCTACATGTGCTTCATGTTTGCAGTTACTACCCCAATGGGGATAGTGCTGGGGATGATGATCTTCTCGTTGACCGGATACGATGATGGCAACCCTAATGCCTTGATTATGGAAGGAATATTGGGGTCCTTATCTTCGGGTGTGCTCATATACATGGGCCTCGTTGATCTCATAGCTGTTGATTTTTTCCATAACAAGTTGATGAGTTCCACCCAGTGGTTGAGGAAGGCATCCTACATTGCCCTAGTTCTTGGCTCCACTTCAATGTCGATACTGGCTCTCTGGGCTTGAGATGTTCTACTCTGCTTCTGAATGAACCACAGATAGAGAAATAACGTTACAATTATTGTTAGCTCTTCTTGTAATATGTGAATATCAAGGCTTGGAAATTAGAGAAGGAACTGCTACTTAGAAGGAGGAAGGAGGACAATAATGATTAAAATATACATTATTGGAAAGCATTATCGGAACATCTTGGCATTGCATTTCATGATTTGAACCCCTTGCTTTGATAATTAAAATTCATTAGGCTTTATTCATTAGCATTCATAGGCTCTGCTTAGAGAGAGAGAGAGAGAGAGGGAGAAAAAAGATTGTTCCAGGAATCTTTCGTTTCTCTCATCATCACTTTGAATTAGTATGGGGAGTAAAACGTAGTTATATAATCTTAAAACAATATTATTGCTTTGGCGATCAACACGGCAACTTTGAAATTTCCTACAAGTATGAGGAATGGGAGTCAATTTTCCAGCAATTCTAGGAGTCTTCTAACAAAGTACGATGTGGTTCAACCGTTTGTTATTTTTTTTAAAATGTTCATAAATTCTCTCTCCTTAAATTGAATCTTTATATGAAATGTGATAATTGCAAATGCAACCCATTAAGTAATAGACGATAAAAAAAAATATTTTTTAAAAAATATATATGTGTATATATAATTTCGAACAATATATTAATAAGAGTTTGATATCTTGAAATGGAATTATAGAATTAGCTCATAATCCACAACAGTTTTTGCAGGTGTAAGATTGTCAGCATGATTTCATGTTCATCTCTTGCTCGCAACAGCAAAACACATCTCAAACCAATCTTTCACCGTGTTTCAGCTCATCCAAGAAGCAGCGTGAGCATTACCCAAACCCCAATTCTTTTAATTCCCCCTACTCCTACTACATGTTTTCTCTCTACGACGCCTCCTTGGGTGTCAAACCAACAGCATTTTGATTCTCAATACAAGCTGAACCACAAGGACTGGCTATCTCCGAACGAGGTGGTCAGAATATTTGAAAACCTTAAAGACCCGAACGCAGCCATCTCTGTCTGGAACCAATACTCGGTAAGAAAAGACTATAAACCCAATGAAGCCATTTACACCGTTGTTATAAACAAGTTTGCACAAGCCAGAAACTTCGATGCCATTGAGGACATTATGGAAAGGATCAAACTGGAAAGAAGCTGTCGCCTTTCAGACAAGTTCTTTTACAATGTCATCAGGATTTACGGGAATCTGGGGGGTCGGATCAAGAGAGCAATAGAGACTCTGCTTGACATGCCGAAGGTGTATAAATGCTGGCCATCTGTGAAATCCTTCAACCTCGTGTTGAACATGCTTGTGTCCGCTAAGCTTTTTGATGTGGTTCTTGAGGTATATGTGCAAGCACCCATGTTGGGTGTCGAGATTGATGCTTGTTGTCTCAATATTCTGATCAAAGCCCTGTGTGAAAATGGGGAATTTGAGGCTGCACTTCACGTGCTCGACGAATTTCCCAAGCAAAGATGCAAGCCAAATGAGAGAACGTTCTCGACACTGATGCATGGATTGTGCGAGAAAGGGAAGGTGGAGGAGGCATTTGGGTTGCTTGAGAGGATGGAAAGAGAGGGAATTGATGGTGATACAATCACTTTTAATGTCTTGATTTTAGGGCTAAGGAAGCAAGGAAGGATTGAGGAAGGAATTGAATTGCTAGAAAGAATGAAGGTTAAGGGATGTCAACCAAACGGGGGGTCTTATCAGCAGGTTTTGTATGGTTTGCTTGATGTAGAAAAGTTTTTTGAGGCAAAACAGTTTATGGGTAGGATGATCTGCCAGGGTTTTAATCCTAGTTTTTTGTCCTACAAGAAATTGATACGCGGGCTTTGCAAGGAGAAGTCGATTGGAGATGTTGACTGGGTTTTAAAGCAGATGGTCAAGCAAGGTCTTGCCCCAAAGGTGGGTTTGTGGGAGCAAATTTTAAGTTGTGTGTTTTCAATGAACAATGCTACGGACTCTTTCTGCGTCAATGATACTGTTCATAGGTAGCCCCATTTGTATTTTGCCAGTGTACTGAAATAAATAAATAAATAAATAAAAACCATTATATGTTTTTGCCAATGTAGCCCAAAAGATAGAGATCACTCTCCTGACGCTTGTTTTAAATTATGTGATACAGAATCAGTGTAACAAGAGATGTGTACTGTTGAGACTACTCGTGGTCTTGACCAAGATGACAATACATGCAAGTCTACATATGAGCAGACATATTAATTAAGAGTCCGGAGATTCTGCTCAATAAAAACTCATTAAAAACTTGTTGATTTAGTGACATTGAAGGATGTACTCTTATGTACGGATAATGATGAGAATTATAACAATGATTATTAAAAAATTTTAATAGATATAAGAGTTCCAATAACATAAGTTAATGATATGAACCGTAGACATAATGACTGGAAGACTCCAATGGATGCAAAAGTTCCATTTCAGATTCCAGAAAATCCAATAACACGAGTTAGAGTCAAAATAATTAAAGAAACACTAAATAGGCTGATTAAGGATATTCAGGCCCACCAGACTTCAAATGGTGCGAATTCAAGCTTGACAAAGAGTAGATGCCTAATTAATATCATTGGAGTACTTGATAGCCCGTATTAAGCAATAGCACTCACTCCTAAATAAGAGTATTTTCTGTTGTGGAATTTTTCCATTGTTAGAAATTTCACAAAATAGGGATTTGTCCTAAGTAGGAATTTGTTCCTCTTTAGGATTGTTATCTTTGCCTATAAATAGACACCCCTTGTAAGTTCTGAAGGATATACAATTTTGAGTGAAATAGAAAGTAAGGGTTTTCTCCCTCGGTTCTTTTCAGAACTTGGCGTTCCAATCGACTTATCACTCCCAATTTCTCTCTGTTCTGGAGTGTGACGTCCATATCCTTCTTAAATACCCTAGGTTCGTGTTCCTTCACATGTTGGGTCTAGGGTTTGTGTTATTTAACTCTGATTTTGCTTTCCTGGCTCATCTCTGAGTCATTGTGTGCGTTGGGTCCCTTGGGGTTTTCCGCATCAGTTGGTATCAGGTTGAACTCATTCACCCTTCAATTTTTACCTTGTGATTCATTTGTTTCGATTCAGTTTGTGTATTACCATTCAAACACACAAATCTGTTTGTTTGCAATCCTTCTCCCTTTGTTTGTTTGTTAAGCTCAAAAACTTGCCAATTCCAATTCCAATTATGGCATGTAAGTATTTTACAGTTATTTTGTTTTAGTCAAAAAAAAAAAAAAACGATCAACGAAAAAAAAACAAAAAAAAAAAAGAAAAGGCAAGGATTAACTAATCTAAGTCTTGACTTTTGTGAGTTTAGTTCTTTAAATTCGTTTGCCTTGATATCCTTTTTCCCTTTTAATTCCTTATTTTTCAAATTGTTCAATTATATGTCATTTGTCATATTTTGTTCAGAATCAATATTCTTGATTTATGTTGTTTAGTTCA